>VZRV01006236.1:0-248532 GCA_013398115.1 Falcunculus frontatus
CCAGCCCCGGCCCCTGCCCCGCCGTGCCGGGAGCGGCTCCCGAGCGTGCCCCGGGCTATCGCCGCTCCCCCGGGTGGCGGTGCCTCGCCCCGCGGCCCCTCCCGAGCATCGCCCATCGCGGAGGCGCGGGGCCGGTACTCACTGTCCGCATCAGTGCACCGAGCGCAGCGCCCCGCGCGTCCCGCAGCTCGGGCAAAGTAATCCCGGCTGCGCTAAACTCCACGAGAGCCGCTCCCGGAGCCCCGCTTTGCCTCTCGCCCCGGCTGCCCGGGACGTTATTCCCCAGGAAGGCAGGAAAAGCTGCCCAGAAGAAGCGGCGCCCGACCGAAGATGTTAGAGGAGGCGAAGGGGGGTGGCTTTTTGCCCGCCGCGTGCCTCCATGCCTGTCATTCCCTTGTCTTAATCCTTTAGGAAGGAGTCGCCAGGCAGACAGAGCGTTCCTGGAGGGGCGATGCTGCCGAGCCCTGCCCCGGGCAGAAGGAAGCCGGGAGATGCGCGGCCCGGGGCGGGCTGCGGAAGAGTGTGAGGAGCTGCCTCCGCCTGCGCCTTTCCCAGAGGGAAAAAGCATGGTAAGAGCTGGACCCGATCCCTGGAGCGCAGCCCCGCTGAGCAGGAGGTGGGATTATTCCGGAGTAGTTATGGAGAGCTATAACCTGGCAGCGGAGTGTTAAAGCGACTTATCCCTGCTGGAAGAGGAACCCACTGCGGGCGTCGTCGGCGTCGTGGCCGAGGGAAGGTCACTCGGGTTCTTCTCCTCCTCTCGCCTCTTTCTTCATTCGGCAAACGACAGAAGAAAAAACTGGTCATCGGCTCTTGCCAGTGTTGGGAATACCGTGCCTTTTGCCTGGGATGATTTGCCCCGATGTGCCGCTTGAACGGGATGTACAAAGTACGACTGGGACTGATCCGGCCAACAAAGTTTGCAGAGTGAGCAGCAGGGGCCGTGGGATGGAGGGAGCTGGGCACACACCAGCAGGGTCCGTCACGCACGGTCCGACGGCACAGACCTGCTGCTCCCTTGAAAACTAACTCCTGATGGTCCAACTCTTACTTCTCCCCTGCCAGTTTACACTTTCAGGGAAAAAAACCCACATACACGATGCAATGCAGTGTTCCTGTGTTGGTTTTGTATATGAGATTTGCTATGCAATTCCAAAACTAAAACGGGAGGAGAGACGGCCCTGCATCCCAGAGCAAACAGGGAATCAGAGGTGAAAGGTAGGAGCCAGCATTTCTTGTTTAAGTCAAACTAAATAACCTGAGCTACTTCTTACTGAAAACCTTTAAAACACACCTGCTGTATGTTTATTTATTTTGTCTTGGAAATGTAAAACAGTTTGAAACAAAGTGAAGATTTGCTTTCTGATACTGCCAAGAAACAGAGAACTGGTGCATTTTGTAACAGGAATGTAGTGAGGAGGAAGGATGGAGTGGTTCATCAGTGAGACATTTAGGGAAATAGAGAAAAGGCACCTTGTCTAATACGCTTCAATAAATATGAAGGGCTGGTGCAGTGGACACTGGAAACACTCGATCAATAGCCTATTTAAGTGGGAATAGATGCAAGCATGGAAAAGTGATTGCTTTGCTGTGTGTGGGGTGTGTTTGCAGAGGACAGCAGCAGAAAATTTACAGGTGAGCTGTCTGAGTTAGGCTACTCCATGCCGGGGTGGTGCAGTGTGTTTCTGAAGGGATTGCTAAAACCCCCTGTTTGTAGGGTTGACTGTGTTTGTGCATTTTCTGTTCCTGCTCGTAGAGCTTTCAGGATGTTGTTCAGGATGATTCAAAGAGGGTGAGGTCTGTCTGGGGGCGAAGGGACTGTAGGAAAGGACCTTTGGTCTGTTTGGTGATGAGTAATTAATGGACGTCTGATGTCTCTGATCTCTGCAAGGAGAGGAGTTGATGTCGTCATGAAAATCATGATATGATTTTCCCTCAGGAGAAACTATGACTTGGAACGACACCACTATGGACGGGGAAGGGTTGCTGGTGGAAAGGGACTCCTCTTCCTTTCGGATCCTCACGGGCTGCTTCCTCTCGCTCCTGATCCTCTCCACGCTGCTGGGAAACACTCTGGTCTGCGCAGCTGTCATTAGGTTTCGCCACCTCAGGTCCAAGGTGACCAACTTCTTTGTCATCTCCTTGGCCGTGTCAGATCTCTTAGTGGCAGTTTTGGTCATGCCTTGGAAAGCTGTGGCCGAGATCGCCGGTTTCTGGCCTTTTGGTTCATTTTGCAACATCTGGGTGGCCTTTGATATTATGTGCTCAACAGCCTCCATCTTAAACCTCTGTGTCATTAGCGTGGACAGATACTGGGCCATCTCCAGCCCATTCAGGTACGAGAGGAAAATGACCCCCAAGGCAGCCTTCATCATGATCAGCGTGGCGTGGACTTTGTCCGTGTTGATCTCCTTCATCCCAGTGCAGCTGAACTGGCACAAGGCTACAACCACGAGCTTTTTGGACTTCAATGCCAGCTTACAAGGTGTAAGCATGGACAACTGTGATTCTAGCCTAAACAGGATGTATGCCATCTCCTCTTCTCTAATTAGCTTCTACATCCCCGTGGCCATCATGATAGTCACCTACACCAGGATATACCGGATTGCTCAGAAGCAAATCCGGCGCATCTCGGCTCTGGAGAGAGCAGCTGTGCACGCCAAGAACTGCCAGAACCCGGGCGGCAACAGGAGCAGCATGGACTGCCAGCAGCCAGAGAGCAACTTCAAAATGTCCTTCAAGAGGGAAACAAAGGTGTTAAAGACTCTCTCGGTGATCATGGGGGTGTTTGTGTGCTGCTGGTTGCCATTTTTTGTGTTGAACTGCATGATTCCCTTCTGCGAGCCGACCCAGCCGTCCAAGGGAGCAGAGGCTTTCTGCATTAATTCCACCACCTTCGACGTTTTTGTATGGTTTGGATGGGCAAATTCTTCCCTCAACCCCATCATTTATGCCTTCAACGCTGATTTCCGCAAGGCATTCTCCACCCTGCTGGGCTGCTACAGGCTCTGCCCCTTGTCTGGCAATGCCATTGAGACTGTCAGCATTAACAACAATGGGGCAGTGGTTTTTTCCAGCCAACATGAGCCCAAAGGGTCCAGCCCCAAAGAGTCTAATCTGGTTTATCTGATTCCACACTCAATTATCTGCCCGGAAGAAGAACCTCTTAAAAAGGAAGAAGAGGGTGAACTGTCAAAGACCTTGGAGAAAATGTCTCCAGCACTGTCGGGTATCTTGGATTATGAAGCTGATGTTTCTTTGGAAAAGATCAATCCCATTACACAGAATGGGCAGCATAAAACCTGAACAGTAAGGTTGACTCAGCAAGACCTAATGGTGTATATTGTAATAATCTTTTTGGGAAAAAAGAGATAGACAAGATTTTTTTGGTAAGAACCTAAGCTCTAAGGGAGAAAAATGCACATTTACATCGAGCCCAGAATTAATTTTCCTGACATTCAGAGCAAATTTAACATTTCAAACAATAAACAGAAAAAGATACTGGAAATTGGTTATAGAAAAGGATGTTAAACTGTACTGTTCCTACAGAAAATCTACAAATTTAGACACAGTGCAGTTGCAAAGAAAGTGTTGCTTCTTCTCTGTACAGAGAAACCAATTTCTAGCTAAAAGTGAGGCAAAAGATAAATGTTGAGTATTTAAAGATTAATGTTTACTAGAAGTTAAAAGATTGCTGTGTCTTGTGATAGTGGGTGTTAACAGGTCCTAATTAAAGACTGAGGGATTGTAAAGGTAGGTAGATGCCTTCTTAAAATTATTTCTGACAAATAATTGAGCCTTATAATGAGAATGGTTATTTTTAAAGCTTTGGGAGGTAATATGTTGATACTGGTTTTATTTATTTATTGTTTTAAATTGATATTTTTCATATGTTATAACAGATCTAGCTTTATTTATGTTATTTAAGATGTCTAAATAATGGGATATTTTTGGAGTGTCATAACTGCATTTTGACCAGTCAACCAGTCAGCACTTTATTACAAGCTCTGATAGTCTGGAGAGCTGGTGAGGGGAATGGAGGAATGTTCAGAAGCTCAGCAAGAAATGAAGGAATCAACAAAACCAATGCTGTGTGGAGTTCGTTTGCTTGTGGGCTTTTTTTATTTTTAAGTGGGATTTCTTTCAAAAGATAGGACCAGAGTTGACTGAGTTGCGAATTCTCTTCCCTTATAGAAATAAAAGAAATTGCTGCTATTTATTTTTAAAAAGTTTCATGTTACAGAGACTTTGCTAGAATGTCAAGTTTGTGGATCTGTAAATACCTTAAATATGACTACGACCTTAAGAAGAATCCAGTTTGGGAAGGAAAGCTTCTTGGATAACAATTCTTAGTAGATAGTGTTTTGTATTTATGTAAGATAAACAGCTTTCTCAGACTTTTCTTATTTCGAGTCTTGGATATCTTTTCTGAACAAACACACTGGGTTATAAAGGGTAGGAAGGATGCCAAAAACCTCGTTATCACCGGTGTTCCTGCAGGAGCACCGGGACCCTGATGTCTGTCTGCTCCTCTATCACAGTCAGAATTAAAACCTGAGGTACCTGGTGCTTTACTCTGGGAGCTGGGAGGACGTTACAGTTTAGTAATTGCCATGTCAATACTCCAATCAATAAGGAATAGTGCCTCATTACCATTTTGGATTAAAACATTTCTAAATACGGGTGGAACTGCAGCCTCCATCTCAAAATCTTCCTGTGAACTCCAAAAAAGTTGCCAATGGTTAATTAAAAAATCCTGCTACTTTTCCACTGTCCTTCCCTGCTGCTTTCCCTCTGTAATGCCAAAAGCAATCAGTGAGCATTAGCAACAGGAACACTGGGTGTTAATATTCAGCAGCATTCAAAGAAATCCATTTCTTTTCTGAATGGGAGAAAATACCCTCTGGAGAAACTTTTTCATAACATATATCAAAGAAAAATGTGTTGTCAGGAAAAGAGAACTGAGAGGAAAAAAAATTTAAAGTCTAACAAACTATATACATCCTGCATCAGGTCTGTGTATTTATGTATTGTGAATGTTTTCATAATTTTATTGCCTGTATGCTGCTTTCATACATATAATAAAATTATTTTGTGAACAGAAGGTCGAATAAAGCAATCTACATTGCATTTATTAAATACATGCTGGTTTTTGGCAGTTGTATTGATCGTGTTAAAGGGAAGGATGGTTCCTTTATTTTCCCATTTGCCCTTATTTGGGATCACACCCATGAGGCAGATGGGAGTTTCTGTTAGAAGCAGAGGAAAACCTCCTTACTAGAGACCACTGAGCCCTTGCTCTAAACTAGGGTTTGAAAGCAGTAAAAGCAATTTGGAAACAGCCACTCTGTGCTTTAAATGTGTAAGGCTCGACCTACTGGTGACTTTTATTTCAAAGATTATTTTTTGCCTTGGTGCAACAGCCCAGTGAATTCGGTTTATAGCATGATTTTATCGTTGTTTTTCCTTTTCTTTTCCCTTTTTTTTCCCTCCCAAGCTGTGGAGTACTTCTCAAAGCGTGATACAGCCCTGCTGCTGGTGTCTGTTTTTTGGGAGAAAATGAATCATTTCAGCAGTGATGGTGGGTGCAGCTGAGGATCCCTCTGCTCCTGGTAGCCCTTTGCTTTTGCCTCTGCCAGCAGATTCATTTTGAAATGAAGAAACAAATCTACAGGGTCACCTCTGCCTCGAGCATCACCAGTGTGACCAGTCCAGCATCTGGGACTGGAGCTGGTGCAGGAGCTGTGGGAATGTCCAGCTCCCCCTCCCTGGCTGCTCCTGGGGGTCAGTGAAGCAGCAGGTCTGAGGCAAACAGGGCATCGTGGCTGCCTCCAACCTGTCTTGACTCCTTTGGGAAAATTTCCCAATGCCGGATTTTTTGGGGTACCTTCGAGGAATTACTTCATTTCTTAAAAAGTACACAGGCCAAAGAGGAAGTTCTGTGGTTTCTTACTTATTCTCAAAACTCCCAGCAGTCTGATATAAAAGCAAAATACAAAATATGATTTAATGAGATCGTGTAAAGCAAGGTGCTGTTTTTGCACGATTTCATAGGGGATGATTTGTATTCTGTAATAAATGGTTGCTCTGCTTGACCAGGAGCTGTCACAGAACCTCCCTCCTTGCAGAAGGGTCTGAGTTTCAGGGGGCTCTGTGAAGTTTGGTGAAGTGCTGCTGCTGTTGCTGCTGGGAGTGTCCCCTGGGTGTGAGAGGCTGGGGAGACACTTGGATGACTTTATTTTATTGTTTCATCTCTCATTTGATTTAACAGATTTTTGCTTCTGACTCCTTTTCCTTCCATGCATTTTAAAACAACATGAATTGGCCTTGATCCTCATTTACCAACATACCCAATTTACCCTTTGTTTTCCAGCCCTCCCAGCAAGTTCCTCTACCTGTCCTCTCTGCCTTTCCTCCCGTTACTGCCAGAGCCTTTCTGTTGCCTTGTTTGGCTTTATTTGCCCCGATAACCCTTTGCTTGGAAGAAAGCCCAAATTAAAATCCTTCCCCCCTTCCCACAGCCTGCTCCCAGAAATGCCTCTCTTACCTGTTGCAGAGCCTGGACACCAGTCTCAGGGGTGACTAGAAGGGACAACAGCAGGCACCTGCTAACTGCTACTCTATTTATGTGCTGAATTAATTGCTCAGGAGCTGCATTCATTACCTGCTCTGCGCCTGCTCCAAACCGGTGGTCTGCTGGAACTGCTGGTCACACCAATGTCAGGGTGCACCCCGGGGGCTGGAGGAGTGCCAGGCCCTCTCTGGGCTCTGTGGAGCTGGTAGCTGATAGGGATCTGACTGATGAGGTTTGGCTGGAGTAGCCTGTGAGTAGCCTGGGAGGAGCGCTGGCTCTTCCACCCTGGCAGGCGGTGGCTGCTCTGGAGGATGAGCAGCAGGAACTCATTTCTGAGAGTGTCTTCCCTGAGACATCTTTGGCCACTTTGGTGGAACACCTCCACAGAAGGTCTTTTCTCACCCTGTGTTGCCCTGAGTGGCTGGGCAGAGGCAGAGCCACAGAGGAGCAGTGAAGTGCCAGGACACTGGGATGTCACTGCTGCCACCAGGACGGTCCTCACATTGACCCTGGGGGTATCAGGCACTTTTCTCCCTGTCCTGCTCCCACTTTTCTCCCTGCCGTGCTCATGCTTTTCTCCCTGCCCTGCTCACACTTTTCTGCCTGCCCTGCTCACAATTTTCTCCCTGCCCTGCTCCCACTTTTCTCCCTGCCGTGCTCCCACTTTTCTCCCTGCCCTGCTCCCACTTTTCTCCCTGCCGTGCTCCCACTTTTCTCCCTGTCCTGCTCCCACTTTTCCCCCTGCCTTGCTCCCCTCCAGCAGTGTTTTCCTCTGCAGAGTGAGCCTCGCTGTGTCCCTTTCCCATGACAAGACATGAATGAAAGGTTACCCAGATAACCCAAGGAGCCTTTTTTTCTGGCATTGCTTCCTCGTGACTGAAGGTATTTTTCTGTTTGTGGATGGAAGAGGTTAATAATTCACCTGATGGCCTTGATGAAGGAGCTGTTTGCAACGAATGAGCCGCAATCACCAGATTAAATCTGAATACATTTCTTCCCTTCCCTCGTCAAGCATTTTATGCTGATTTGAGTTTCTAACTTAGCAAAGCATACCAAAGATAGAGGATGAAAGAGGAAATACCTTTGCTGAGGTACAGGTTTAATGACACAGTTATTGGGAGCCAATCCTGGAATTTTTTCAAATCAATAGCTTTCAGAAGCAACCAAATCTGATGGAAATCTCAAAAACCTGCTATGATTAGTATCTTGAAAGGCAGATTATTCCAGTAATTATTTTGGTTTCAAGTGTAATGATAGAAGAGCCTGTTCTTAGCGATGAACACGTGGCCTGTGTGGCCACACAATGAATGTGACTTAGACAAGGAACACTGTGGTATTTATTTCATAGCTTTTAAAAGGTGGGAACACAAATCCAAGGTGTTCTTGCACTGGCCTGTTGCAGTAGAGGTGGTCTGTGAACCAAGTGCTGGGCTCCAGTCTTGGATCAGGTGATGATCCCATCTTTGAGAGAGAGTCTGATGCTCCTGCCACACCCCAGATCTCAGAGTTGGGGTTGCACTGTGACAGGAGCCTTTCCCCAGGGATCTGCTGAGCCCTGTGCTGGCCCTGCCCAGCTGCCACTGCCAGCTTCTTGCTACAGATGGAATTTTTGGGGCTGAAGATGTAAATCGAGTATACAATGGTTATGTAACAGTTGTTTTCACATTGGTTGTCGTTACAGTCACGGTCAGAACGAAACAGCAAGTTTCTGCCATGCTTTTTAAATTTGATTTCTAGGAAAAAGCTCTGCCAGCAATGCAGGAGAAAGCTGCTGGCCCTGCTGTGCTGGTGGCCATTGCTTTTCTATTCTGATTGCGTTTCCCTTTTGGTCGTGCCAGGCTGTTCCTCCCTTTTTCAAGGAGGGCAGTTCCTGTTGGTTTTTTGGTGAAGGGGTTTCCTCAGTGCCTGGGTGAAGGATGGCAGGAGGTGCACATCCTGGTATCTGCCACCCAGAGCTGCGGCCACACACTTGGATCCACCAAAATCCCGTGATTTGTGTCAGTGGCCTGGCTTTAGTTCCTGTCCCTCTGGCTGGGGTTGGCTTCACCCAGGATGGAAATGGGATCAAAGGGGTACCCTGGGTCTGGTTCATTATCACCCTGTGGAGCTGCTAAAATGGATGATTTGGGGTCGAAGAGGCATAAAAGAGAAAGGGACTCCAGGGTTGGCTGCAGGGGAGCGGGGCTGGGGCAGTGGCACTGGGCAAACCCCGTGCCCAGGTGCCCTGCCACGATCCTGGGCATCCAGAGAGGGGAGAGGGAAGAGCCCAGGTCCAGGCCAGACCCGAGGACCAAACCAGCTCCCAGTCCCTGCATCCCCACAGGAACAGCTCAGCAGGGAATGTGGCTTTCGCTCAGGTGGCACAGCCTCCAAACCAGTTGCACTTTTCCTGTTTGAACAGTTCCCGCCCAACAGAAATAAACTGTTTGTGGGTTATTGAAAATAATGGCAAAAAACTCAAATCAAAGCAAGCAATCAGAGAAAGTGTTGTTTGTAACTAATTTTTTACATTTTCAAATTATTTTCTTTGTTTTTGATGTACTTTACAGTTGGCAGTGTGAGATTTTTAAAACTCAGATCTCTGGTTTGAATATACTGACAAGGAAGTTAAACATTAAAAATGAAATGAAACATGTTAATATGATTGCATTAGACAATTGGATTGGTAAAAACCTTTTCCTGTTCCCATCCCTTGATTTTCAGGTAATAAAATTCTATTAATTTTGCATTTTCCAAAGACAAGAGAATTTTTTTGAGATCTTGCAAGAAGAGAATGAGGGAAATATTTACTTCTCAGATTGTCCTTCCACTGATGCAAGCAGAGGAATCAAACATTTCACTGACCTTTGCCACCATTGCAAAGTTTCTCTTCATTTCAGAGAGAATTATGAATTCAGACATCCAGACATTTCCCTCTGTTTTCGTTTTATTTCTCTGCTAATAAAGGAGTTCTCAGCGGTGCCAAGTTCTGAATGATTTGGATGCCACTCTGTGTCAGTACCAATAATCTGTTTTCATGTGTTCACACACAACATCCATCATCCTCAATTCAAGGACTCATGGAGCGTGTGGAAGGGACAAATGGTGAAGTTGAATGAGAATTTCTTTATTACGGAAGCAGGACATGAACCAGGCCTGCATCACCTGCATTTAAAGGACAAACCTGTCAGGTCTGACAGATCTTCCATGCCAGCACTTTGTGCCAGAGAGATGAAACGTTAAAGAAAAATTGTGAAAACCCACTTTGAAATTGCATCGCAGAAGTGTTTTAAATAATAATAAAAAAAGATTTAACAATACTGTCCTGTACTTTTTCACTTTCTCGTTTACTAAGCTTTTGTGGCTATTTCTGTAATGATTTCAGAGTTGTAAATGGGACCACCCAGTTTCCTTCTCTTTGCTCTTCTGTGCTTGTATCAGACTCTGATATGGATTTGTGTTCTCAGCTGAAAAGACTCTGCTCCTGACACCTCCTAGAACCCTGGATCCCACCCGGTCTGCTGGGCTGTGGGACAACAGTGAAAAAACAGTGGGAAATTATTTTTGGGGAAAAAAAAGGGCATTTTCTGTTGGTATCTTTTTTGTAAATCCAAAACCTAATCCATTTTTGTATTTTTCCAGATTTATTTGCAAACAGTTTGAGTTAATTTTCTCAAAAGCAAGATTTATGGCTTAAAGAACAGCAGTATTTTTGAAGTGAGAAAGATTATAACAGTTAAAATTTCAGAAAAAATTTAAATATCATTACAATCCTTATAAAGTAGAACATTTTCGGTGCATTTTGTTCACGTATGACATTCTTCAAAAAAGAGAACCATTTCTGATGAGAACAGTTTAATGCAGAAACTTCCAGTTGTATTTCTCACTTGCTTGAGAGGATAAAATATAGTGATAGGGAGCTTTGGGATAAAGTGTGGCTTGAGTAAAATCCTTTCTAGCAAACAGTGTAGGCAGTCACATTCAGACATTTAGTAATTTCATTTGTGCTATTTAGTTCCCTTCGTTGTAAAATATTGATTATATTTTAAAAAATTGATTAAATGAATATGTGAAGGTAACTTTCATTATAATAACTGTAATTAATTGGCCTTTTGCTGGGAGTCTCAGTGGACTTTTACCCCTCAAAGTGACATTTTTGTACCCAGGCTACAGAACAGAAATTCCTGCCCTTTGTGACTGTCTTGCTGCTTTTCAGCACGAGTAAATTCCTTCTTCCCCCTTCCCTGTCTTTTATCCATATTCACTCCTTCAGCCTCTCTATCCTTTACTTACTAGGATGAAGTAAATTGTAGGGATGCGATTTTAACATGATTTTAACAGCATTTTTGTATCCCAGCCAGCCATGCTCTGAGCTGCACTCTGACCCTTGGGACATCCCTGGCACTCACACCCGTGCATGGATGCAGCATCCCGGGGATCCTGTTTGTTGGGATCTCCCCACTCACATCCCGAGGTGAAAACTGCCCATTTTGGGGTGGGACAGGGAAAGTCCCCTCAGTGAATTGACTGCTGCATTCTCAAAAAAAGGCCAAAAAACCGATGAGCTTGGTTAGTGACTAAACTCATCCCCTGGAATGCTGCTCTCCAGTGCTTCACGCCCTTCCCAGCTCAAAAACCACTTGCAGAAATTGAATTTATTTTGCAGCATTTCCCCAGCTCTGATGTGCAGACACCCTCAATTTTGACATGTGCTTGAAGTAAAGACCCGGCTGCACGATAAAAGCAAAGAGAATATAAAGTTACCAACCCTGACACCCAGGAAAAGAACCCATCAGCGAAGGGCTGGATTCCCACCCCACTGACAGGGATGTAAGGTGGGGAAAACACACTGAGACTGTGCTGAGTGTGAGCAAGGAGCCCCAGCAGGACCTCACCCATGGCAGTGCCCATCCATTCCCACTCCAGGAACAGCACCATGAAGGAAGCACTTTGCACACCACAGGCTGCAGTTCAATATTTCCTTCAGTTCCCTTCTCAAAATGACTGGTGATTCCTCTCCCCGTCCATTTGCTGCCTGTGCTCAAAGTAAAGTGTAGGAAAGAGTCACCAATAAAAGCCTCTGGGGTTTTTAGTTCAGCTGGAGGGGAAGCGTGGGGTGTCTGAGGAGAAAATACACTTTTCCCTGAAATGAAAGAGCTTCACTGCTGGTTTAGTTTATTATTTCATTTTTTATTCTATTCCATTTTAGAATGTGATTTTCTTTTACTGCTTTCTCTTGCTCACGACGGACACAAAATCATTCCTGAATGCTAATTTCCTCCGTGCCTTATGTAATATTTTTAAACTACAAACACCTGTAGATAATGAGGGTCAGCTCACTTTTTAGGGTGAGCAAAAACAATGCTCCAGAAACAATGCCCAGGGAAACCTGGAGTCACTGAGATGAAGAATATTAGGAAGGAGGACCTTCCTCTCTGAGAAGCTGTTTCTGCTTCTCAGAGTCAAGGATTTCCCTTGCTTGGACTGAATATCTTGTTCTATTACAAAGGACTCCCTTAATTTGCATTGTCCTGTAACATTGCTTCTTTTTTTTAGCAGTGACTCCATGTTTAGTTGTATCCATAACTCAAGGGCTATAAACAGACTGTAGTTGTTTCAACAGTCGAAATAATCAAAATGCTCCCTGTATTTTAGTTTCTTAAGGAAAATAAAAGCATGCCATGTGATGCTGCAGAGTAGTTTCTCAGTGTTTAAGTTCCCTCTCAGGCACTTGTGGGTCGCAGCCTGCACCGATGTGTGGGCACAGCTCAGGCTGTTGCTGGTATAGACAGTCCATGGAAAAGCCGTATCGGAAAATATACAAATTAATAGGCCTCATGGTCACCACAGACAGATCAGGGGATATTCCCAGTGCTTAGACTTCAGTACTGTGATTTCTGTGACTGTTATTCAAGGCAGCACCCTGTGAGGAGCTCGGTGTGTCAGGGAGGACGCGGCTCCCGCTCGTTCCCGCAGGCTCAGGGTGAGATGCCATTTCATACTTTAATTCCAGCTTGTTCTGATCTATCACATCTGTCTCAGTGGGAAGCTGAGATGGGAGGAACATCCACGAGGAGGTTTGAGTGTTGCTTTCAGAGAATCATTATCATTTGTCAGTCTTGGAGGAGCTGCTGTTATCACACAGGGCCTGGATTTGTGGGGTTGGGAGACGCCGAGTTCAGTTTGGTCTGAGGGTCATTGTAATCCCCAATTTATCTTCATTACAGCTGTCATGTTGTGCCCCTTGCTTTTTACAACGGGGAACAGTTTTAAACTAAAAGAGAGGAGTTTTAGATTAAGTGTTAGGATGAAATTCTGCCCTGTGAGGGTCGGAAGGCCCTGGTACAAGGTGCCCAGAGAAGCTGTGGCTGCCCCATCCCTGGAAGTGTCCAAGGCCAGGTTGGATGGGGGTTGGAGCAACCTGGGATAGTGGAAGGTGTCCCTGCCCATGACAGGGGGTGGAATGAGATGAACTTTAAGATCCCTTTGAACCCAAACCAGTCTGTGATATGTTGGCACCCCAAACAGCTTCTGCTTCCTCTGCTTCTTTCTGAAATCAGCCTCTCCCATAAAAAAAAAGAAAAATAAAAATTGCCTGCAGCAATCCTTCAACAGATAGATTCTTGGGACAGGGTCAGCTAGTCCTGAATGCTCCTTTTGAGTAGATGGAGACATCCCCACCCACATAGCTGGTGTGTGAGGACTGAAGCGTGGGTGCTACCAGAGCAACCTCCCCGTGGTCCCTCCCGTCAGGGAGCTCCAGGGACAGCTCCCGTCCCTGGCAAGAACCATTGCTCTGAGATGCCGAGGGATTAATGAGGCTGCCCGGGTGCATCTCGGGTGGGCAGAGATATTTAAAGAAACGTGCTGATTTCAGGAGACAAATGTTGCTGATCCACTCCCACGGACTCTGCAGCTGCCCTTGGGATGCTCAGCAAGTGCTGCCTCCCTCAGCGCAGAGCCCTGCTGGAGAAGGCACCCACATCCCCTGCTCCCAAAGGCTGCCCAAACTCCCTCCCTGTTATCTCCCTGTCTGCAGTCAGGAGCTACATGCTGGGATTTCAGAGGAAGCCTTGATTTTATTCATTCTGCAGCCAAAATTAGGCCAGCAATGCTGCCAAGAGGCACACTTTTTTGGTTTGATACGTGGAGAATGCATTTTTAATGCTCTAAGTGCTGTTCTCTGCCATTGGACTCCCAGGTGATGCAGAGCTGCAGTCAAAGCCCTGCAGTAAAACAACATTTTCTTCCAAGCAGTTCGGAGAAAAATACAGCAAATAATATTTTTTCATTAAAACTGAAAAATATTACTTTTAACTGGCCAGCTTCTGACCTTTCTCAGATCTCAGCTGCCAAGTAATAATTGTGTCTTGTGAGGCTAAAACTGGAGTAAGAACAATTTTCTAATCAAAACCATTGTTTACCACTGCAGGAAAATTTGTGTGTCTAGACACGGGCACCAACCTTTCAGTTAATATTGAGAAACATTATTTTATTTTCTTTCATTGTGGTCATGCTGTGAACTACTCCCTAATTGGAGAAAAGACTTGTGATTAAATGTGCAGGCTTCAGAAATCTGAATTCTGAACTGGGCAGAGGAGTTTCAATACTGAAAACCACCCTCCAAAAAATCCCAAACTTCCTCCCCACCAATGCAGAACTCGCTGTGAGGTGGAAACAAACAGATTTGATTCTGGGACATCTGTGATTCTTTTCAGCAATACCCATGAAGGTGAGTGATTTTTTGATTGATTTCCTGGTCACACCTAGAAAGGTCAATCATGAGCCAAAGAATTAATGAGTTCCCTGAAACAGAGTCACATAAAATTAGGATGTTTGCTGGAGAACAATGAGTTAAACAAAATGTAAGCAGTAAAATTGTTCATTTTATTGTGATTTTTGTTCTCCTCAGCCACGAGCAGGAGGAGGGAGCTGGATCTGGCCGTGCCACTGCCGTGCCACAGCACACTGACATTCAAATGGACAATTCCCAGACTCCTGGCTCGTGGCGAGGGCTGGGAGCAGCTCTGCCGTGTGGGATCAGTGTGGAGAGCATCTGGTTAACTTGGCTGTGTCATTTGGAGCTGGATTAGAAACGAGCTCAGGCAATCCCTGCTCTGCCCGGGAGCACTTTCTAATCAGCGAGTTTAGGGAAAGAGACGGTGCCAGATGAGCAGCTACTTAATTTCTGGTGCATCCTAGAGCATGCACAAGGCAGGGTGCATGATTATGAGGGTCTGGACAATTGGTCTCTGTCTGGATTAATGCAAAAGATGTTTCAGGAGAGAAATGGAGAGGAATGAAGCCTCTTGAGCTCTGAGGAATCTCAGATTTTCACAGTCTGAGTTTATTGTGTTTTCCATGTGAGGGCATGGTTACATATCTGTGTTTGTTTGAAACAGGAGCCTCTGTCTTAGGGAAATTGTACATTTGAAATTCTCCCATCAAGCAAAATGCAATTGGCTTCTTCCCCTGTTTCCTGCTTAGCAGAAGAAACATTCCCTCCTGTGGGGATGCATTAGCAGGGAAGAGGCTGCACACTCGGGGAAGAAATGCTGGAGTCACTCGGGGACAAATGTTGATCTATTACAGCTGAATAAATCCACAGTAATATAATTTACTCCCTGGGATTTGCATTAGATTTATCCTGGCATATAGGAGATCGCAGAGTCCCGCTGCTGATTAGCAAAATGCGATTGGGGCGAGGCCCAGACCACCTTAAAACTGTCTGATCTTTCCCTCAGAAGACCCTTTTTTCAGTCACTTATCTCTTTGCCGAGCCTCAGCCTTTGGAGAGAGATTTTTCTATGCTGGATCTGTGCCTCAGGCAAACTTACAAACTTTTATAGTGTCAGTCACAGCAGTGAAGTCAATGCAGCATAAGAGAACAGGAGGAAAGGAAAGTTGTGTTTCCCACATGAAAATTCAGGGCTGTTGTGAGGGGAAGCTCGAGGGCTGCCGTGTTCTGGAGCAAAGGCAGACAGGTGTCTGGGTCTAGAGGTGCCTTCTGTTGGATTTTGCTGTTCCATCAGGGAAAAATACGCCTGAACTTCAGGAATTTAGGTGTCCCTGAAGCTACCTCACCTTGTCTGTGCTTGGGAGTGTGTGGGCACCTCACAAAAAACCTCACCACGCCACCAAATGTGCTCCTTCTCCTTCCACCTGGATCTCTGCTCACCTCCACCGAGCTTTTGAGCTTCACCTAAGGCAAGGTGTCCAATTTTAAGGATTTATTATTAAATAAAAGCAAAGAGGGAGAGTTTTTATTTGTGTTTTTTAGCTCTTTGATAAAAGGATACCCCAGAATGTGAGAAAGGGAAGATATTGCTGATCACTTGCTTCCATGCTTATGTTTAATGAACAATTGTGTGCCCAGCACTGCCATCCAGGAACAGAGATCAGCAGAAGTCTTTCTTATTAAAGCTGGCACAGCTTGAGAGGACTTAAACGACAGAAATAAAAAGGAAAACGAGCAGCTGGAGGTTCAGCTCACACTGAGGCAAAAGATGGGAAGGAGACATGAGGGATTCGGTGAATTTGCTGGAAAAAAGGAGTCGTGTCCCACTCGTAACGCGCTGCTGACAGCACAGAGCGATGCTGGGGAGTTGCTGCTCCCACTTGGGATGCCCAGACCTGACTCCAGAAGCTTTCTTTGGGCAGAATCGTGGGGGAAAACAATCCCCACAAGGCTGTCAGCCCGCACTGCTGGAATTGACACCAATTTTGCCTCATACTAACAACATACCCAACTCCCAGCCCACCATGAGAAGAGTTTCTGCTGTCTGGATTTAGGCCTCACACAGGCAGGAATTGAAGCAGGAATGTGAAGTAGGAATTGCTGGCAGCAGCTTTGCAGGATTGCAAGGTTGTGCAGAATGTTGTACACCTAAAATACTCTGTGGTATCAAGACACAAAATCTGCCCTGTCTGAGTCCCTCTGAACAGGAGTTTGGATGATGAGTATTGTACAAAGTGGTCTGAAATAGAAGCAAGCTGCATTCTGGCTCTGTGTTCAAATTAGACGTGGCCTTTTTGAGGTACTAAAATGAGTGTGGAAAGGGGTAAAGAACTGTTTAAGTTATTTTTTTGTGCCTATAGGCATCATAGTTACTTTTTTCCCCCTTAACTGACTGAAAAACCCACTTACATGACCCTGTTTTCCTAATGGTCCCATCAGCTTTCCAAACCCAAGCTTAAAGAAAGCAATTACATTGCTGATATTTATCTGAGCCTAAAAAAGCAGAATTCTTTACAGTTCTTGTGTCACAGGAATTGAGATGCAGCTCCATAATTTGGTTTTGCTGATGTGCTCAGGCAACAAGCGTGACATGTTGCAGGATCAAAGAAAGATTTTTATTACCAAAAACTGAATGACAAATCCAGAGCTCCTTTACACGAATCATTTCCATTTCAAGTATCCAGGGCTTTTGATGGAGCTGATGGAAGAGAGAAAGACAGGACGTGCTTAGATCGAGGATCTGAGTTTGTCTGAAAGAATCTAAAAACAGATTAATTTTCATTTCCTGGAGAATCTCAGAAGGAATAGGCACAGAATCAGTTCACAGAATCACAAATCACAGAATGAGCTGAGTTGGAAGGGACCCACAAGGATCAAGTCCAACTCTTAGCCCTGCACAGGACAACCCAATAAATTCCACCATGTGCCTGAGAACATCGAGTTCTTTTGTCTCTAGATCCTGAAATATTTCTTCTGTTTTACTGGTGTGTTTAACTTTCTTCCTGACCAATTTCCCCAGTGTTTGAAGATTTCTAAAGAAGAGAGAAAGACTGGAAGATCTACTCCACTGCCACATGTGCAGGATGACCTCACATAGCAGTCTGACCACCCCAGACATGATTTTCTTCTTTAGGCTAATGCTGACTTTCTTATTTCACCCTACAGCTCGTGGAAAGCTTGGGCAAGGAGAAGAAAAACCCATCCAGGCTGATGGAAAAGCTGCAGTCTCAAAGGGAGAGAAGGAGAAGTAGTGAGAGGACTCTGTGAGAGCATTTCCCATCAGCTGGGGTGAATTTCTGATTCCCACCCTGACCTGTGGGCAAGGCTGTGACAGCTGTGGAATATCCCCCTTCTGGGGGACTTGGGTGAAGCACAGACCCTTGGATCCCTCCCTGGTCCCTCCAGCAGCAGGCACAGCCCTGGGGTTGTTTGTCCCTTGCTGTCCTGCCTGTGCTGGGAGC
This sequence comes from Falcunculus frontatus, assembly GCA_013398115.1. NCBI lineage: Eukaryota > Metazoa > Chordata > Aves > Passeriformes > Falcunculus > Falcunculus frontatus. The sequence goes on from VZRV01006236.1 coordinate 17,753, forward strand.
TTTGTGTACCTTGGGCAGAGCTGAGAGTCTCCAGATGGTTGGGATGGTACCTTCCAGAAGAATCAAATCATAATTTAAAAAAGCCACATGAGTGGTTTTGAAAGCAATAAGGTAATGTTGCCATGGCACGAGGGACCTGGGGTCAGAAAAGCAATCACTTTTGGATAAGTCATTCAGCCATTTAACCTTCTTAGCATCTGAGAAATCCCCTGTAATGGACTCGTGGTTGTTTAGCAGCTCCCCCATCTGTGAGGCAGACACTAATATTGTAATTGTTTTATTCCTCTTCATTCTGCTGTCTGTTAACCACTGTTTTCTCTGCTAGATAATAATAAAGCTGATGTGAGTTTTACTGTGCTCTGATACATTGCTCTCTAAATGAGAGGAGATAACTTCAGCTGAATGTCAGGCTCCAGTGAAGGAAGAAATGAACATGAAAAGCAAATAGCCCCTTGAAAGAATAGTTCCAAAATCAGAATTTATAAGTGCACAGTGCCTGCCCATTTCTCACCAGTGTTTTGTACAGTCACAGCGAATTAAATTGTCACAGCTCCATTGGCTTTAATAGCACTGCACTTAAAACTGGCACCTTGTGTTGAAATGTTGAGGAATGAATGATGTTTAAATACGGCTGTGAATATCAAGAAATTGCAAAAGAGAACCTTTTTGCTCAGGACCTTGAGCTTGCTGCCACATCTCCTGGCACTTTTCATCTCTTTTCCTAAAAAAGGGAAGATCTGCTCAGACCTTGCTCTGTTGCTCAGCTGCCAGTCCAGACAGCATTGCCTTTCCTTCATATTGTATTTTTAAATTAATTTACTGTCTTTTAACAGCATTGCTACAGCCTGTGGGTGGGAACGAGGAGAAGGTCCCAGCTTGGGCCTCGGAGACTGGTTTTGCTACATCTGAGCTGCTGTGACTCCACTTCTCTTCTGCTCCTCTCCTGTCCCAGGGAAGGCTCAGGAAGGGTTGCTCTCAGTTAATGCGAAAAAGGCTGCATGGGCAGCGCTGTATTCAGAATTTCAACCTCTATTTTCACTTTTCTTGTTCCAATTTTGTATGCCCTAGCACCCTGAACTTGCCTAACAAGATGTGTCTGCACCTCTAAATTCAGCTTGAACTATCTTTCACCTTACTCTGTCTGTTATACACAGAACAATAGATAACTCTTCAGGGGCTTTAAAAAAAATGAAGAAAACCAAATTCTCTTATTGGAATTGATTGCTTGTTGTCTGTTTATCTCTTCAAGAAATGTCTGTTTTCAGATTTGAAATATAAATCTTAACATAACACACGTAGATTAAGGGGGAAGGCCCTGGAAAAAGGAGAGCAGCCTGTGGCTGGGCACAAGCAATAAAGCAAATTTCAAATTGAGCCTCCTATTTGCTGTAATGTGCTGCTGCCCTTCACTCACACTGTGATCTGTCCTGGGGGCTGAGTGCTCTGGCTGAGAGCTCAGATAACCACAGAAGGGAGTATTTCACTATGGGACAGTCCAGGATCTCTGTTCTGAGATGGATTTAAGGAGCTCAGGTAGGGCCACAGGCTTGATTTGTCTCCAAAATACTCTTCTGAAGCCTTTTCCTCAGCTGGTGCTGCAGCCACGCCTGAGGGATGGCTGTCTTCAGACAGGACCACGAGCTTGAAAAGCTGACTAGGAGGTCTGCTGGAAAATACACTCAACAAAACCAGCAATTTGTCTCTGGAACAATTCGGTGTTTGCAGTGAAGTCCACTTTGTCCTGGAAATCAGAGTAAAAGACAGGAAAGGAAGCTGGAGAGGGACTCATTATTAGGAACTGTAGTGATGGCACAAGGAGTGATGTGTTCAAACCGAAGAAAGGGGAAATTTAGGTTAGATGTGCAAAAAATATTCTTCCCTGTGAGGGTGGGAAGGCCCTGGCACAGGGTACCCAGAGAAGCTGTGGCTGCCCCATCCCTGGAAGTGTCCAAAGCCAGGTTGGACGGGAACCTGGGCTAATGGAAGGTGTCCCTGACCATGGCAGGGGGTTGGAATGGGATGGGCTTTAAAGTCCTTTACAACCCAAATCATTCTGGGATTCTAAAAATAGAGGAGAGGTTTCCTTTTGTGCGTGTAGACACACAGTGAGGCTCAGAGTGTGCTGAAAATGCAGGAAATAGCAACATTCAGCGAAGGAATTCAGCAGGAAAAAAGAAGTGGATCAAGACAAAAAAAAGTTACTAAATTTTCCAAAAAGGGTCATGGGCAGTGAATCTTTACAGTCTTGTGGAGAGAAATTAGACAATGGCCTGAACCCAAAGAAGTCCAAGGCGGTGATGTGTGAGTCACAGGCTCAGCCACAAGCCCGAGAGGTAGAAAGTGAGCTCAGAGCTTCAGCCATCCTCTCCAGGCAGGAATGAGTCAGGAGAGGAGACATTTGATGATGCTCATTCCAGAGAGGAACTGGAAAATTTGCAGCGGGGAGAAGAGCAGCAGCCGTGTGAGCTGGGGGAGCTCAGCCTGGGGCTGCTCCCCAAGGGGAGCTGCAGACTGAGGGCTGAGGGCAGAGTTCTGGCTGCTCCAGCCTCCGCCGTGCTCTCATTTGGAGGTCTAAAATCCTCTTCCAAACTCGTGTTCCTCTGGCCCTACAATGATGTTTAGCCTATTGTGTAAATAGAAAAAAGAGCATTCCTGTGCCTTATCACTTGATCCATGCTCTGCTCTGGATCTTCTGGTGTTGATTTAGAGCTGATTTGCTTGGTGGCTCTCTCAGATTTGGCACTGGGAGAGCAAAGAGGGGCGCAGGAGCAGCCAGCTCTGGAGATGCAGCACCTCAGCAATGGGCAAGTGCTGCTCTTCTGACCCTGGGACCTGCCTGGTGCTGCACGGAGGAGGCTGGGGGTGGATTGCTGTGCAGGAACTGTTATGCCCATCCTTTAGGAAAGACTGGAATGGAGGAGACTACTTTGGGAAGATAAAGGTTTGGAGGTCAGCGCAGTGAGCTCTCGCTGCCCTCTGCTCCCCGCAGGCTCAACACCTCTCTGGGACGGGGTGAAAAGGAGAGCACCAGGCTGAAGGGGTCAGATGTGGCTCCCCACGAAGGTTTAGAAGTGCCCCCTGCAGTTTTGAAGGGGACAAAGTCACACACCCGAAGTGCACCAGGGTGCACAGGGAATGTGCCTCTCCCCCTGGCAGGGTCAGGCCCCCAAAAGATGAGGCTGGGTAGGGAGAGTTCTGCAAGGGCTTCGAATGAAACAAACGCCTCTGTCTCATCCCCCTATTTGATCTCAGGGCTCTGCTTGCTGGTCACAGCATGGGGAGGTCCAGCCTCACCTCTGAAGGCAGTGACTTGCCCTTCCCCTTCTCCAGAGGCGTTAGGTCCAAGCAGAACCAGAGCTGTGTCAATGTGGAACCCCTGAGATGAATTGTTAACACATGGAGCAAATCCTTCAACCCAAAGCACTTTCAGATTTCCCTCCCATGTCAAAGGCCTTTTAAAGTAAAGGTTTTATTTCCTTTTCCCTATTTTCCCCCCCTTTCTCTCTTTTAAATGCCTCAAACATGCTACATTGCATAACTCCTGCTATTTTTTTTTTTTCAAATATTAACAGCCACCAGGCAAAGTGATGCTGGTGAGCTGGGACTGGAGAGAGAATTAGGTTCTGAATTAGGTGATCCCAGGGCTGGGAGATTGATGTCCCACCCTGGGCTACCAGCAGCAAGAGATGCTCTCTCTTGGGCTCTGAACCTCAACCCCTTGGTGCTGTAGGAGCTGAGGCATTTTCTGCTCACTCCACATCTGCTCTTTCCTCTGCTTTGATAAGGACACATCAAACACAGCTGGATGGGCTAAGGGTGGTCTCAGCAATCAGTGGTTTTCCTCTGGCACAAGCAAAACAGCCACAAAAAGCATCATTTCCTATGTATGCTACCCTTACCTCTTTGGAATTTTTTATGAGATTCCAGGCTCTGAGTCTGGATGAGGATCTCCTCCCACAGAAAATTTAAAGATAAATGATTTGATTATAGAAGCACGAATTCTTATTTAGTGTGAATATTCTCCTGAAATAGAAGGGAGAATTACAAAACCCTTTGTCTTACAAAATGAAGCTCTTTTCTCAAAAGAAGAAAGGCTCAGGACTGGTATTTTTTTAAGTATGTCATGGAAAGCATGTGGAATGCATACAGAAAAATGTAAAATACCTGAAATATGAGCCTTTTTGAATGCCCTGAAAATAGAGAGCAGGGCTGGTTTTGTGAGATTTTCAGTTGGAAGGTGATGTTTTCCAAGCAGTGCTTTCACAGGACATTTTCTAACCTGTTTGTGTGTCAGCGTGGCTTTTTGCCCAGAGCACAAATTCAAAGCTATATCAAGCAAAAGTTAAACCTCCAGAAGTTTAATATATATTTAAAAATAAAGGGAAAGAGCCAAAACTCAATAGTGAAAGAAGGAAAATCTTGCAGTTTCAGAGTAGCGTAAGATTAAGGTAGGTTTTACCATGTTAGATAACACCTGGGTTATTCATACATCAAATACAAAAAGTGGGCTATTTTAGAGGTAACCTGAAGGCTTTCTAGTGACAGTTTCTTTCAGTCCCTTTCTGAACAACAGCATCTCCCCAGTTCAACTCCTTTGTTTATATTGCCCAAATCTATTAAGCTTTATCAGCCAGGCCTTTGCTTTTCTGCCCCAGAGCTCTGCTCTTCCTCCACTGTGCACACAGAGCTTCTCCTCCCATCCCTTCCCTGCCAGGGAGATTTAAACCATCTGGATTTCCCTTTCCCACGAGGGAGCTCTGCTGCTGTGCTCAGTGTGCCAACAGGGGTGGTTTGTCAGGACATTTCCCCTGGAAAAGTCCCGTTGTCAGATGGAGGCATCGCAGGGAATCATCATCCCCTCTCCAGGGCTCCGAGAGCTGCTGCTGAGCTCCGGGAGCTCTGTGGAGACCTGAATCTCTGACCTCTGCCATGAACAGGATTCTCCCATTAAATTAATGCCCAGGATTTGCTTTAATTGTTTTAACAAACCCAGGGAGCTGCCTCTGACTGCTTGGTTCAGCGAGGACACAGCAGCATCCAGCCACTGCCCCATCCCTCCTCGGGTTATGTTCCAAGGCTGATTGAAGCATTTGTTGAGGAGGACTCAGCTCAGACAAAGAACAGGGCTTTTAGTGACATAGATCATTAAAATCTGGAACAAGGAACAGCCCTGTCAGGGTTGATTTATTTCTAAAAAACCCAGTGATTCCTGAATATATTGAGTGTAATTTTGTCCTCTTTATCTGAACAACCAGTATCAAAATATGGGTTTTTTTCTCAGAACACCTTGAGGACAAATTACATCGTAATATACTTTTTTTTTATTGTACTTTTCAGCACAGTTTTCTAAGAAACTGTCTAAAAAAATCATCCTTTTATCCACCAGCTCCCTGCAGCCCCTCCTGGGCTGAAATAACAGTCTTTTTACAATGTACATCATTCACTGCCAACCAGCTCGGGGCAAGAAGGGAGAAAATATGCTGTATCTATTACCTTTGAAGGAGAATTTTAGACAGAAGGCAGCTAATTGCTCATACAAATATTCAACAGAACGGGAGAAATTCTTCATAGCAATTGTTGGATCTTTTTTATTTTCTTGAATTTAATTGCTAGATTTTTACTCAGCAACGAGAGCCAGATCTTTGCTTTTCTGTTTTGCTCACATAAAGAAGCCCAACACTGCCTGCCACTAAGATAAAGGACGTGACTGTCACTAATTTAAGCAGTGAGCAACAGCACAGAGTTTACACTTCCTAAACTGCAGCTCCATGGATTTTCTTTAGAGGTCTAGGACCCGTGACAGAATCCAGCAGGATCCTGCTTGAGCTGTGGGGTACAAAGGAATCAGAGCCTGTTGTAGGCAGCGTGTGTGAGGTTGTAATCAAATATTCAGAGCTGCCAATAACGAGTGATGGCAGTGATGGCAGTGATGTTACTGAAGTGACAGTGTAGAAATGAGTCCCACCATTTTACACGTACAAACTCAAGCTAAGCTGCATCCTAACAACTTCCACGAAGATGCTTTGATGCATGTTTTATTTTTTCCCACTAAATAAATGACACGCACTCTGCTGCCTGCAGTTCCCCTTGTGAATCTTGAAGGATGTCATTTCTCAGAGAGTTCTCCTGAGCACGTCAACACACGAATGAAGCCTGAATTTAATATGTCAACAGACTTGCTGGGATGGGTGGTTTGCAGTAAGTAACAGTTCTGTAGCAGAGGAGTCACCGAGCAGGAAGATGCCATCCCTTGAGCAATTCATGGTGAGTGTTTGGATGTGTTCCCCAGCAGCACCTCTGCATCTGAGCCATGAGGTTTTCATTGCTGTCCATGGCTCTGGTGTGCCCAATCCACTGGGCCACACTCTCAAGGCATCTTGACTGCAGAGACCTACCCAGATATTTGGGAATTGCCACTGTCCTGTTATTAACCTGCCACGCCTGGCCATTCTCTGGGTTTATACTGCAAGGTTGATTCACCTCTGATTTACTCCACTGTGTCTCTGAAGCCTGGTAATTATTTCCTTGCCCAGAAAGAGCCTTGCTCCACATCTGTCACCTGACACGAGCTGACAGAGGGACCTCACACTCACCACCTGCAGCTCCCCAGAAGATGGATTTGCACAGACACTGAGTGCACCGATTCCCTTGCAGAAATACTGCGTGGCCAACACGAATTACAGAGCAAACTTGCTCTTTTATCTCACCTTTAATCAACACTTCTAGTGAAAGGTGGGATCTCTGCTGTAAGCAGTTGTGTTAATAACCAGCCTGCCCTGTGCAGAGTGATGCTGTCAGATTTCAATATTCCTGCGCAGATTGATTTTGCACATTTTATTTTTAAGGCAAAGTGCAGCCAAAAATGTTTCAAGAATGAAATGTTTCTGCTGCAGAGGAACCAGCTGGCTGGGGCAAGGCAGCTCCTGGGAGCCATCCTGGTGTGAGGGCTCGTGGTGAGGCTCGACAAGTGGGGTGCAGGATGGGGGGATCAGGAATTCCAGCCATGGCCATGAGGATGCCAACAGGCTCTGACCTCATGGTTTGATTTGCCCCATCACTTTTCTGGGCTCTGGGCTGTGGTAGACCCTGTCTGTGGCCACTGGACTCTCTCAGCTCTTACCAAAGTACTGGGAGGCTGCATCTCCTCGAGCTGGGGGTGCTGCCCTGTTGTCACCCTTAGTCCTTCTTCCCTGTCCCCTGCAGAACAAAATGCTCTGTCCCCTCCTTGGCTCTGCCATCCCCACTCTGTCTGCAGCCAGTGCACCAATGAACCCTCAAATCCTGGGCCAACAAGGGAATAACAACAACAGCAACAGCAACAACAGCAACAACAATCCTTGTTTTCCAAATGCACGCTTCCTCTAAGTGCAGCTTTTTCCTCTGAACATACGGCTGGAAGAGATGGGCATAGAAATTTATGAGAAAGCACAGGTTAGAAATGTGTTGGTCCTGAAATGTGTTAGCCAGTTCATAGCCGGGAAAAATGAAATCTACAGCCCTTGTCTTGGTGACAGTGTTCTTGGCAAGGAAAAAAATGTACATCAAAAATGCTGTTTTTAAAATGTGCCCCTATGAAAAAGAGATGCAGAGCAAGCACACAGCTACAAAACTGGGAAAATGTGATTTTTTGGGGCTTTGGGAAACTTAACACCTTGTCCAAAGCATTTGGATGTCCCCATTTCATCCAGAGTGTGTTGCATGGTTGGGTGATCTGGCAGCACAGAAATGTGCTGTCAGGGATATGGGAGCACTGCCTGAGGTGGCAGAAGGTGCTTACAGAGGGTCTGGGAGCAATAATTTGGGATAAACTCATGAAACAGCTCTGGCCAGGCTGCAGGGGATGGAGGCTCTTACCCTAGAGCTGCTTAACTGTGGTTAGAGAAGTTAACAAGGCAGGAGAAACGAGGCCTTGGTCTGTGATTTTCTAAGCTTTGCACCTTTGGGAGATATAAAAATAACCTGTGCTTTGCCAGCAGGCAAGAGAGAGGGAAGATGCTTCAATAGGAGATTAAAATATAAAGGGCAAGAGAGGAAATAGAGCTGTGAAAAGTGGGGGCAGCAAAGAGGGCATTGGTGTGATGAGTTTTGGTTGGAGATGGGCAAAAGAAGTCTCATGGAAAATTGTTCCAGGTAAAAATGTTGTCTTCTTCTGCACCGGCAATTCTGAGCGAGTCTCTGGCTGTTTTGAAGAAACCAAAACAGGTTTCTTCTTCTGTATCTTTTCCTTTGACATGCCAGCCTAGGGCATAAGAAGATTTTCATGAAGGCCTTTGCTCCAGGGGAGGCTGGAAGGCTGATGGCAGACCCTCCTCCTCCTCCTCCTCACCCCCCAGCCTTCCTCCCCCCGCCCCCTCCCCGCTGCCAGCTCCTCTCCCTCCCCAGGGCTTGTCAGCTCCCTTCCCTCCCCATGGGCAGAGTGTGAGATTGAGCAGAGCCTTCCAGGCAAGCAGCCCAGGAAATGTCACACAAGAACACCAACATTTTTCCAGCAGAACTGAACATTTCAGGCGATGTTGCAAGAAAAGAACCAAAACCACCTCGAACCCAACAAACCATGAGAAGGGTTTGCTCAAAAGAGAGAATTCTTGACCCGGTGAAGGCTGGTGGGTGAAATGGTGTGAGGGGGTGGGAGGTCCCTTTTAATGCCACTTGCCTGTACCTGCTCATCTTTCCCTTTTTTCATTAGTGCCTATCTGCCTGTTCCCTCAAGCAATGGAAATTTTTATCTTGAGTGAAGCTTGATAATGGCAAAAAAAAAAAAGAAGGAGAAAAAGAAAGCGAAAACAATGTAAGAAAAATGCTCCACCATCACTGTCAGAAATGTTTCACTTTTTTTCCCCAAGGCCACCAAAAATCTACTTTTTACATTCTCTTTTGAAATATCTGCATTCAGAAACTGCTTCAGCTCAGCTCTGTCATTTCAGCTATTATGTGCAAATCATTGCTTAAAATGTTAACATAAACTAACTTTTTTTTAAAAAATTTTGTCATAGTTAGAACTTTTTCCCCTGCAATTTATATATGGATTCTTATTTTGGGAAGAAGTGAGCATGATGGAAAGGCACTGATCAGTGAGCAAGGGGTCAGGAACTTCTCCATGTGTTGTGTTACCTGATCAAAGGGATGCTGGAAGGTGGGAAGCTGCTGGCAGTGGGGAATAATTTCACAAAACATTCACTTAAGGCACAGGCGTTGAGAATGAGAATTTTGACAAGAATTTCAAAGGAATTTGGGGCTTCTAGGAATATCGAGAATATTTAGTTTTCATTATTGATTGTAACTGGAAGTTTGGAAAAGCCTCTCAACTTTGTGCCTTTCATAGCTCATGACCCAGTGGTTTTCAAACACTAAGGCACTGCCTGAGCCACAAAGTGACATTAAATCCTGGTGGATTCTGTCTGGAAGTCCTTTCTGTACAGTTTTCAGATAATTTGAAGAAATGTTTTTCAAGCAATAAATGAACACAATTGAGATATGATCTGGCCACTTACACTCAGAGGTGATGGTCCTCATGTCCTGTCACTGCACCTCTCGTGTTCTCACTGATCCTGGGGAATAATTGAGCTTTGAAAATTGCAAGCTTCTGGAAAAACTTTAAATTTTAGATGGGGAAAGATCCTGAGCATCTCAGTCTGCTTTTGCTTCCATCAGAGCTAAAGCAGAAGGTGCTGGAGGAGCAGAATTGACCCAGCCTTGGCTTGGAGGGTGGATCCTTCTGCGTCCTTACCAACGTGGCAAGTCCAGTATCTGAAACCTCACCTCTCATTAAAGTAGTAGCAAACAACGTACTGAAAATTTGAGTGGCATCAAGACACTTATTTTTATAGCTCCAACTCGATTATCATTTGTTACAAACAAGCTCCCAACTTTATATACCTAATGTAAGTGAAAACGAAACCATCTGTTGAATGGCTTCCCACTACGGAATAACAGATGCATAAAACATGTGCCATAAACGGTGCTGGTGGCTTTGAACCTCCTGTGGGAGGCCAGATTGTTTTCAATCTCCTCCCACAGTGATTGATTACCCTGTGGGTACTGCTCAAGTGCCCTGTTCCTGTTCCACTTTTTGTCAAGCACGAGGCAAAATTGAAGAGCTGCCGGGAAAAACTTGAAATTTTGGACCGGGAAAAACTCCAAGCGTGCCAGTCTGTTTTTATTGTCATTAAAAATAAAGCAGGAGGTGCTGGAGGAGCAGCATCGCCCCAGCTTGGTTTGGAGGGTGGATCCTTGGAAGGAGTTGATTCTCCTTCTCTACTCTGGTCTCCTAAGAACCCATCTGGAATATTGAGCACAGATCTGGTGCCCCCAGCGTGAGAAGGATGTGGAGCTGTTGGAACAAGTCCAGAGGAGTCCATGGAGTTCATGAGAGGATTGGAGCCCCTCCTCTATGGGGACAGGCTGAGAGAGTTTGGGCTGTTCAGCCTCGACAAGAGAAGGTTCTGTGGAGACCTCAGAGCCCCTTCCAGTGTCTGAAGGCGCTGCAAGGAAGAAGGAGAGGGACAAATCTTCAGGAACTGGAGTGACAGGACAAGGGAATGGCTTCCCACTGTAGGAGGACAAATTTAGGTTGGATATACAGAAGAAATTCTTCCCTGTGAGGGTGGGGAGGCCCTGGCACAGGGTGCCCAGAGAAGCTGTGGCTGCCCCGTCCATGGAGGTGTCCAAGGCCAGGTTGGATGTGCATCAGGATAACCCAGGTTTGTTTAGCCACAGTTCTGAGAAGGTCCCACAAAGACACAGACGGGATAACCTTATAATATTTTTTAAAATTATTGTTATTTATTTACTCACGGCTAGACCTGTACTGTGATTTAATCTCCTTCTCCTCTGTCTTTGTCCTGGAATTTCTCCAGGTGACACCTGCCATATTTTGGAAGAGTTTTTGTTTCTACTGCTTGAACTGAAATGCCCATCAGATAAATCACCTTTGGAGGTGTGAGTACAAACCACAGCATTTCAGGCTTATTTTAGCTGCTCTGCTTGCCCTTTCCCTTCATTGACAACATATGGTGGAGAGGATAGAGAACAAACAGCCTCTGGTTTATCTCAGCAGAGTTTTAACTCTCTCACTGTCTTGCGTAATCAACCCTTGAAGAAATTTAGTTTGACCACAATTTGTGTTGGGATAGACAAGTATTTCTCAGGAGCTCCATAACAGGAATTCTTGGAACGTATATAACTTCTCCAATCCTCTCATCGTTTCTTCTGCCCCTTTTTCCTCAGCAAAAATACTATTTGCTGCAAATCATTTATTTTCACTATCTGCAGACATGCAGAAATTCCAATAATATTTCTTTTAAAGAAAATCTTAGGGCTTTTAAAATATGTGAATACATGTAAGCAAGTTCTTTGGAGATCATTTTTGGTCTGCTGAGGCTCATAAAAACCATGGAATATTTATAACAGCCGCCACGACAAAAGGAAAGGAGAAAGATATCAAGTGCAGACGAGAGCAACTGCTTTAAAAAGATCTTCATCTCTTTGGTAAATGACTTTGAATGCAGTTGTCAAAGAAGCCTTTGGGAATTAGGTGTTCAAATTCCATTAAACTTCATAAGAACATAACGATCTATCCCCTTGGTCTCCTAAATAGATCCAAGATATATTCTGAATATTGTTACAGAAAGAAGTGTTCAGAAATTAATGATTTGCACCTCTTTTAAAAATACAGGATAATTGGATTTCCTCCTCATGGGGAAGATCAGCTGTAGCTTTGGTTTGCAATGAAGAGCTTCTTGAAACATGACAACGCCACCTCTGTTCCCACCTGCAAATTCTGTTTGGGAAGAATGTAAGGATTTTTGCATAGGACCAGGGCTCCAAATGGACCTCAAGCCCAGCTGAAAGGCTGAGGAGAGCAGAGGGGCTGCAGCGTGGCCAGGGTCCATCAGAGGTCTCAGCTGCTTGGCTTGAGAAATAGGGGAGGGAAGGATGTGTGGGTGACTAGATGGAAAAAAAAGCAAATTCAGGTGATTCCAGGCAATGGATAGGGTGAAAGCCAACCATGGGTCTCACTGCCATAATCATTTTGGGATAAATCACAGCCTGAAAAGACCAAGCCATCACACCTATGAAAAAATCAGTCATCACATTGGCAGGACCAGGCCTGCAGTTTGCTCCTGATCCTGAACTCACCCAAAGGAATGAAGTGACTTTCTGAATGGAGCTTGTCACGGTGCCAGGTCATCAGCCTGGCTAAATTCATTCATTAATTACATTACAAATACAATTTGGATGGAATAAAAAACCAGGGGAATTAGGTTTGGATTGAAAAACTGCCTCCCACTTGACCCTTTTACAGTGCATTCATGAGTTTGTTTCATTTAGGGATGATTCCTTCCTTTAAAAGATATTTAAGATAATTTCTAAATGCAACATTTTTCATATTAAAAAGCCCTCAGGCTTTTCATTAGAGAAATGTCAGAACCAATTTTTTTTTGAGTTTTGAAATTTCTGTCTTTGGTTTTCTTAGCCAAACCAATGAATTTTCCTCTCTGACTTGTGAGAGCTTTCAGTTGATGTAAATGGAGAGTTTTTTCTTTGACTTGCTTTAGTGTTGAGTGGCAGATCTTGTACAACATGCTCTTGATCTGATGGGTTGGGCAATTACCAGTTCATAATTTCACCTTTCACGTTCCCACATGGAATTTGGCAAATTTAGGAAAATAAAATAAATCAAGGAAATAAATAAATCAAGCAAACAAGAGGCAATACCAAGCATCAGTCCCCTCACGAAACGTTGACCTCTCCATGAGCCTTGGTGGATGATGCTCTGGAGATGCTCTTTGTCAGGGCTGACTTGCTGAGACAAAATGTTATGTGTCATAGTCATCCGAGATGAAACAAAATAAATCCTTTCTCTGCTGTTTAGTTGACTTCTGTTTTGCTTGTTCTCATCATTCTGTGACAAATTACATGATGCCAGACATTTCTGTCAAAGCTCAGTACTTTCAGTCGTGCACATATATCAGTTTTGGCTTCCTAATCATCCTCTGACCTTTGTGGCTGCGCAGAATAAACAAAAAAGATCTCCAAAAGCTCAGGATTACATACATTAATAATAGATATGTATAGATGATAACAGAGCAATTGTATTAATCTGCTCTTTTGGACTTGCACAAGGCTGGTATTTGAAATCCTGAGAGCTGTGTCCCCTGCTGCTTTCAAACCAGGATTTAAATTCTCTCTGTGATCAGCTTTGTACCATACATTAAAATAATCTGAATACTTTCCCATTAAACTTCAGGGAAACTTTGAAAACCAATTTAGTGGAAGTTTTAAACTTTGGATTAAAATATTTCATATTCCAAAAGTGCATTCTCTGAAAAATTGTTCCTCGAATTGGAAAGGGAGCAGAAGCTGTTTGCTACTTAACTTTCTGTAGGTCTGTCCCCATGTAACAGACATTATTCTTCTCACAAATACAAATTACTTCTTTTTCATCCTTTCCTCTTCACCCCTGTCACTGAATCCATTATTCATTTTACTGACACGTCCACTAAATGAGCTGAGCCCTATTATGATTAGCTTCAAAATATGCTAATCAAAAAGCCAACAGTATAAATATTTAAATTTCAGATTTTAGTAAACCTACCTTATCAAAAGTAAAAGGAAAGAAAATGAAGCAACAGAGCACATGTGTTATGGACACTGTTATTATAGGGAGGTATGAGAAAGCCTCCACAGAAAAGCCTCAATTTTTAAATTCATTTTTTTAAAAATAAGGGTCCTGTTGAGAAATGTTCTTGCTGTGAGTAGGTAGGCAGCCTGTACCTACGCAGGGATGGTGATGAGATGGAGCCTCGTCATTCTGCCAGGCAGCATCGCTGTCCATCGATCCATCTGATCAGCTGGAACCAGCCCAGCAATACTTCTACACTGAACTGTCAATTTCTTTAAAAATATATTTCATTGCATCTGCCTTTGGGTGACTCTCGCCAGAAGTTCACAGTTTTGCAGAATCATTCAGGACGGAAAAAACATCGAAGGTAATTGAGTCCAAGCACCTTGTCAAGGATACCAGGCACTGAGCATCATGTCCAGGCCTTCCTTGGACACCTCCAGCCATGGGCCCTCCAAACCTCCCTGGGCAGCCCCTGCCAAGGCCTGAGCACCCTTTCCATGGGGAAATTCCTGCTGCTGTCCAACCTGAGCCTCCCCTGGCCCAGCCTGAGGCCGTTCCCTCTCCTCCTGTCCCTGTTCCCTGAGAGCAGAGCCCGACCCTCCCCTGGCTGCCCCCTCCTGTCAGGGAGTTGTGGAGACTGAGAAGGTCCCCCCAAGTTTCCTCTTTTCCAGGCTAAACAACTCCAGCTCCCTCAGCCACTTCTCATATGATTTACAGCTGAACTGGGTCTGGTCCATTCAAGAAGGACCAGAGCCAGTTTAGCACCCTGGAGCCACTTCAGAGTGTCTGTGGGTCAGGGTGGAAGGGCTAAAACCTGTCAGGGAGCCAGAGAGAAGCTTCCACAGAAGGGAAAGAGAAACAACAACATCCTGAAAAACCCTCCTAAAGATGCTTATCTTGGCCTTCACCTGCTGATTGTGCTGGGAGGAAATGCTGCTCCCCCAGCCACGTGTGCACACTTTAAAAAGCACTGGATAAGGGAGGAAAGTGTCTGTTGAAAAGATGCAGCCTTCAGTGTGTTGGGTTGGTTGGTTTTGCCTCCAGAACTTCCCACAGCTCAATATTCAAATGTCCATTGATTCAACAGTCCGTGACCTGCAGCTTTTGTTCGTAGGGTGTTTTGTCAGCTCGGTTGTTGCTCAATTCTTTGTATTTTTTGCATCATCAGTAAACATAAATCCCTTTGGTCTGTGGGTGAGAAGGGACTCATTCTGAACCTGTGTTTAATCTCATCTTTTGCAGTTCCAAAGAGTTTGGGGTCTTCATGCACTGCTATTTTTGAATAGACAGAAAGGAGGAAGAAGATGATGCCAAAACAATTCAATATTTCTCCTAAATCCAAAAGACAAAATTTCTATAGGAAGAGGAGTTCTGTGTCCCTTGCTGTTGGTGAACAGATGGAAAATGTATCTAGCACAGGTTTTACTTCCATCAGATGAGTTCCTTAGGAACTGCCATTAATGTGCAGATTAATATTCTTTGATGCTGCGCATTTTTTGTATGTGACATCAAAGGTCCCTTCATATCTGTTTGAAATTGTTGAAAGCATTAAAAGGAAACCAAAATCCACTCTGATTTTATTTTCCAAGAGCTGTGTTTTAAATGCTGCTAAGCAGCTGGTTCAACCCAGAAACACGATATTCATTGTGTTACTATTGCTTTGTTTCTTCCAATAATATTCTTATTGGTATAAATCTTTCCAGAGCACACGAGAGAGCACAGAACTCCACATCCCTACCAACCTGAAATAAAAATATGCACAGTATGAAAATATCAGCAATCAATAATTCCCAAACTGGCTTCCATCAGTGGCTATCCAAACCTACCAGACTGCCCGAGGACAATTTCCTGCAGAAAACCCAGTCTGAACCAAGCGATTACGTGAACGAGTGATGATAATGTGCTTTGAAAGTTAAGCCAGGGGTGATTAAATGTCTGTGGGTAATAAACAGAATTAAAAGTATTTAGGAAACAAAGCACAGCTCCGAACACAATCAGAGCACAGTGTATCATTAGTGGTTGTAGGCAGAAAAACCATTCATTTGTGGGACAAGATGATGGCTGGATGTGAGAATCTGTCTTGTTTTCTCCACTCTTTAAAATGCCTGCCCATAAGCTGAGTGCTGCTATCAGCATTTAACATGCTTGATGATACATTTCTATATTTCATAAATCCAAGCTGCTTCCATGCCCTCAGAAGACTCTTTGGCAAGTGCTGTTTAAAAAGGGATAGTCCAACATGAAGAAAATCTGGCTGTTTGCAAAATGAGCTTCCCCCTGCACCGCATGGATGGATCATGGTGAAATTTGGGAGAAGCCTCTGGGAGCTGGAACTAGAAGATAGCAGCTCACATTTTGATCCATTCACTTGCATCCTATTTCCAGACAATAAAAGATAATAATTCAAGATTTAAACTTTGATGGCTTCAATTGCTTAGCAACAGATTCACCAAACTCAAATTGTTTCAACTCTGAAATTCAAAGAACTTTTGGGATCTGGAAGACAAATGAGACATTCATCTGCCTGATTTCATGATTTCTTTTGCCTTAATTGCAAGATAGCAAAGAGGTAAAATCCACTACAAGCAGTCGTGGCAGGCTGTAAAAAGTGAAGTGATTTGACCTTTAATAAGCTATTAGAAAAAACATTTCTCTTTTGAAATATAAAGGTATCAGGAAATAATCCTCAAAGTCTGGTGTAGCCGTGCAGAGCTCTAGGTTTAAATCAACAGGTCCTTATTGTTGTCAAACAGATTTCCTGATTAACGTTTTTAAAAAAAAAAAAAAAAAAAAGGAAAAAATTCTATTTTGTGCCACTAGATAGAGTCAGTTGGAGCCTGGGGATTTTTGCTATAAATATTGATACGCCCCCGCAATCACTTTTCTGACTCATTCGCTTTCTCTTTCCTGTTCCCCTCCTTGGCTTCGGTTTTCACGCTAACGTTACACTTCTTACTCACCAAGCGTTGCAGTCACTGCTGCCTTCAGCACAGCGTTAAAAGCCTTCCTTCCAAACCTGTGGAGGGAAAGCACAGTCTGACAGATCACCTTTTATTTATCCTGCCTGCTTGGGAAGCCACCTGCCTTGGAAGGCAGGCTTGTACCGAGGCAGCACCTGAGCTGCGAGGCTGGGGAGAAGCTCCCCTCCCTCCTAATGGGGAGATACGGCTGGCTTTGGGTTTGCTGGGAGATTTCCCCTTCCCTCTGCTCCTCCTGTCTCTCCACAGCCTTGTGCAAGTGCTGTTGGAATGGCCAGATGGAAAGATTTCCACATGGCAGAGCTTGCCTTTTCTTCCTCTCTGAAACAGGATGCTGTAAAAAGTAAATCCCGAAGAAGCCACCAGAGCTTTCCCACAGGTGTTGGAACAGGATAAAGCACTGTGGAAAATACATTTTAAAATGTGGATTCAGTGACCCCGCTTGTGACTAAAGGCTGAGCCAGCTGAGGCATGGAAGGGTGTGACCAATTCTTTGGATAAAGGCATGGATGGATCTCACAGGGTGCTGTGGCTGATCCCTGGTGACATTCGGAGGTTTGTAAGACCAGTGGCCACTCACTTCTCTTTTCCAGCTTTAAATTCACCCTGCAGGTTTCCAAGGTGCTTCAGCTAAAATCACCCTTTTGTGGGAGATGTGAATTTCCAGCCTTGGCTTTCTGCCTTCCTTCCAGCCCGATTCTAGGTTTGCTGAGGTAAATTCTTTTCACTTCCATGCTGAAGAACTGGGTTCTTCACCAGTTTTCAACCAGGATGATGTTGTCACCTTGCATCTAAAAATACTTCGTGGTATTAATAACATCTTTTTGATGGACCTTCTTCAAGGAAACCCCAGATTCCCTGTATCACCTATTTTTTTCCTTTCATTCATTAGCCAGGTAACTTCACTGGATGAAATAAGCAGCATTCTCCAACAAACAGCTGTTGTGTTCCATTTGTAACTCATTGTGTTTGTCTGGTAGTTTTATTATTTTATCTCTTTCTATATTTTCAGTCAACTTTTTTGTAAACTAATTCGAACTCTATGGTTAAAAATTCCTGTAATCAAGGTCTTGCCTTTCAAAAGAAAGTTCCAGCTCTTGTGTACAGTTTCCAGTTTCAGCATTTTTACTGACATTGTCATTAACTCCTTTTCAAGATCCTTCAGATCTCTTGCATGAATAATCTCTGGTCTAATGACCCCTGTCTGGTCTTTAACCAATTTATGTCACTCACTGCCCCAGGCCTTTTTCAGTTTATTACCTTGCTTCAATTGCTTTACTAAAGCGTTTATCTCTGCTAGTGAAATGACTCTTTAATTCTATATTCTATATTAGGAAGAAATTTGTCTCTATAAGACACTGGCACAAGTTTCCCAGAGAAGATGTGAATTCCCCATCCCTGGAAGTGTCCAAGGCCAGGTTGGATGGGGCTTGGAGCAACCTGGAATAGTGGAAGGTGTCCCTGTGCATGGCAGGGGGTGAAACTGGATGATCTTTAAGATTCCTTCCAACCCAAACCATTCTATGATTCAATTCATAAATAAAAAGAAAGGATGGCATTGTTTTAAATTAGGTGTTTTTGTCTGTTCTTGGAATTTAAAAAGAGTTTAAAAATACAGCAAGAGCCTCTCCAAAAGGAGATGTTAAATATTCAAACATAGCTGACAATCGAATCAACCACTCTCAGTCTTGAAAGCAGGCAAAGCTTCCTTCCCAAAAATGTGGCTGTAGAGATGGGATCACTGCAGTCTGTGCTGGGTCAGGCTTAAGAATTTCTTTTCTGGTTTTACCACTTCCCCTCGACCCCCAACTTCAGGTGAACTTATGACAAACTCATTGCTCTGTGCTGAACACCACTCCTGCCCCACACTAATTGCTGTATCATTAATTATCCTTCCTCCTAATATCTAATCTAAACCGGCTCCCTGTCAGTGTGAAGCCATTCTCCCTTGTCCTGTCACTCCAGACCCTTGTAAAGTCTCTCTCCATCTTTCTTTTAGGTGCTTCAGACACTGGAAGGCCACATTTAGGTCACCCCAAAGCTATTCCAGGCTGAACAAACCCATTTCTCCCACCTTTTCCTTATAGGAGAGGTGCTCCATGATCCCCCTTGGGCTGTGAGCACCCAAACACAGAAATGACTGAGTCTGCCCCAGTGTGACCAGGGGCTGCTCATCCCCTCCTCCGCGGGCATCTCTGCAGGGAGAGCAGGACATCCAAAATCTGCTGCTCCCCAGGCAAGGCAGAGATCAGGCAGGAAAGGGAGGAAACCGCAGGACATCTGGGCACGTGCCTGCCCTCCTCCTGCCTTTGTTTTCCCTGCTCCTTGGCTATAAATAGAGATGCCAATCTCCAGAGCTGTCAATCCAGCATCCTCCACCCTCATGAAGGTAACGTTTAAAAAGTGACACAGATTGAACATGTAAAATGCTCTTTAATTTTCATGTAAATTCCATCTCTGCTCTCCTGAGTCTGGAGGTGTCCAAAATTTGAGAAGCAGAAAATAGAAGACTTTAAAAGAAACATGGAGCTATTTGCCAGCTTCCCTGTATGAAAAGCATTTAAATGTGCAATGTTCTGAGTCTTTAAATTCCACGAACTGGGCTTTATGTTCTCATTTATTTTTCATGCTCTGCTCATGAGTTGGGTGTCAATAAGTCGAGCTGCTTGTTGTCTGGGCACTTTTTGTTGCTTTCTGTTTTGCAGTGAGTGTTATCCCTGTACCAAGCAGCTCTACCATTCCCTGCTTTGCTAACTGATCATTTAATTACTGGTCCTGGCCCTCAGCTCACTGGGTTGTGCCACACCGGTTACTGTGAAGGTGGTGAGGCCCTGGCGCAGGTTTTCCAGAGAAGTTGTGGATTCTCCATCCCTGGAAGTGTCCAAGGCCAGGTTGGATGGGGCTTGGAGCAACCTGGGATAGTGGAAGGTGTCCCTGCCCATGGTGAAGGGGTAGAATGAAATGATCTTTAAGACCCCTTCCAACCCAAACCATTCTGGGATTCTCTGCCACCCAGCTGAAAAAAAATGCTGAAATATTGTTTGAAATTGCTTAGATTTTAAGAGAACAGGCACTGGGTACTGTAGGACATGAAGGTGAAAATCAACTGATGTCCCTTTTCCATCTGTCCATGTCGCAGCTCCAATCCTGTAAAATCCTCTGCCTGTCTCACCTCAGCTGACATTGCTGCAGCAAAACTGCTGTTCCTGGGAGGATGACTTAGAGGAGATCTCAGCAAGGTTTAGCACTTGATTCACATATTTCTGGTTAAAAAGAAAAAAACAGCTGCAAGGGAGAGTGAAAAGATCAAGGCAGAGCCAGGCCGCGAGTGCCTGTGGGCAGAGCAGCAGAGATGTGCCAGACTTATTAGAGGTCCTTCTCAGGTTTCCAGAAATGAAGACAAAACCCCATTTATTTATCATCCCTGAAATATTGTTTTTTAATCCTTAAGGACCCCCTGCTGTGCACACACACACACTTTGCCTGGGCCCACTGACAAACTGAGTTATGAACACAGCGCCCCAAATTACTCCTAATTTTTGCTCCTGGCTTAGAGAAATATTGCAATGAGATTAATGCTGCTTCCAGTCAACTGGGGATCTGCTCCATTTTTGAATAATGAAAGGTGAAACTATTTACACGTGCTCAGAAGAGTGAAACAAAGGGGTGGGGTGGACTAAGCCTTGTGTTTGATTATGGGATACACCAGGGAACACGGAGATAAAGCAGGACTGTGCAGGCTGATGTCTTTTCCCCTCTGTTCTTCAACATTTGAATACAGAAGCAATTTTCTCTCAGAAGTTTATTAGTGGTTTTTCAGTGAGACAGAGAGGATGTGGGAATTTCGATGTGACAGGGCAGCTTTGGGGTTGTTATGGTGAGAAAGAGAGGCTGGTGAATCCATTCAGAGAGATTATTCCAACCTTTCTCAAATGACAGCTGATGTGTAGCTTCTTTTCTGTGTCATGCTCAATACTGGGGGGCTCCTCTGGGGTTTTCAAGTTACCTAAGGGGGCTTTGAAATGAAAAGCTGTGGCAGTGAGTTTTGTCTTTTTTCTGGCTGCAAACTACGAGCAAAAAGATTACCTCAAATCTCTGGGTTTCCTGGTCTTTGCCTACATTAATTGAATGATTTCTGGAAGCAAGTTGGGTTTGTGACACCCTGTAATGATCCTTAACTGACGTATGATATCAGGTGGTAAAATACTGCTCTTCTTACTGCACATTATACTCACATCGTGTATTTTTCTCATTTAAATGGATTTATAAATATGCAGAAAAGCTTTCCTGGGGAATATCATACCATCCTAATTTTACTTTTGTTGAATGATGTCCAATCTCTGCTTAAAATTCCCTGTTCTGATGAGTATTCCAGCTGGCAAACTAGAGCAGTCAGAGTAAATTCATTTCAAAGTGCAAATTAATATTTGCCAAGATGCACTCACTCTCTTTGCAGCATTCAATCAGCTCTCCCTGAAGCATAATGGGTGGAGAGAGTGAAATGGATGAGATACCTATTGCAATTCACATTAATGTTACTAATGGGAGTCGTAAATGAGGGTTGGATCAGGCACTAGATGAATTCATATGTCTCTCTAGTACTTAATTAATCAGTCAGTTTATCAGTAATTATGAATACAGCACTTCTGATCGTCAGGAAAAGCTCACCCCCCTCCCAGAAGCCATGCACAGATCTGATTTTCATGGCTGAGAAGTGAACATTTATGAGTTGCTCACTACAATTCTGTTTTGTTTGGGGGTTTTTTTGTATTGTTTGCTGGTTTTGTTTTGTGGTTTGGTTTTTGTTTTTCCCAACTGAAAAGTTTCTTGCTTTTTTCTGGTTTTACTAAATGAGCATTTCCATAGAAATTCCCACTGGAGAATTTATGTGAAAACAGCCTTTTAATCACCTTTTGTCAGAACTGTTTAAAATATAATCCAACCATTTGCTGAATTTGTACATGTCACAAATCACTAGAAATGTTTGTGTCCAGATGTTTTGAGATTGCATTAATTTATGCTATTTAAGACTGATTTTTATACTGGTATTTCATCAGATGGTATAGTTTAGTGGGAGATTTCAAAATTAGTGACAGATTCATGACAAAGAAATTGTTTTTGTGATTTGGGGGTAATAATCAACTTCACCTGTTTCACTGGATGAAGAAGAGAAATAATTCCACAGTACGACGTGTTTGAATCCTGACACCTCTTCCATTTCAGGTGCTTACTTAAGTTGAGGCTCGTCTGGAGAAAGAACGGCCCAAAACACTGATATTTTGACTTATCCTTGAAATTAAGAGGCAAAGGTTGCAGGAACCTGTCAGTACTGTGGGAGTGGGACCTGTGAAAATCAATGTGGGCAACACAGGCATGAGGAAAACATTTGGGTTTGATGCTGCTGAGGTGCTTCAGTCCCACTGGTGGCTCTGGGGACTGGGTGAACTTCAGATCTGGAGGACTCAAAACAAGATTTGTCTTGGAGGGACCTTGGACTTGAAGCAAAGTTTGTGTCCTGGTGCTTTGGCTTTCTGGACCGTGGTGATTTCCTTGAGAACCCTGAGGGAAGTAGGGATGAAGAAGATGGGGGGCTTGGAATTGCTTCTTTTTCTTGGACAGAGGCTGGGAACGGAGCAAATGAGTTTGACTACAAGATGGAAAAAATAATCTGTGGAACTGATGGTCTTTTCAGCTTTTAAGTCCGTGTCTTCTCATGTGCATCTTCACCAAGACATCAAACCACAAAAACCCTGAATGCAGCAAGGCCAAGATAATTCATTTTTAGGGTTTTGCTTCTGTGGTGTGAGATTGTGGGGTGATTTTTAACAATGGCTTGATCTTGGTTGATTTATTCTGTGGATCTGTGCTGGTCTTTGTTATTGTGGGGTATAAATCAAGAGCAAGAAGCCCGGGAAGGAGTGGATTACGGTGTATTGGATTAAACTCAGAGCTTGTCATCAGTAACTCTCTCTTTTGTGGGTGATTAGTGGAGAATTAAATCACCCATGTGGATAATTTGAATAAACATTCTGGGAGCTGGCAAACTGACGTTTTTGCTTTGGCGTTATTTTTTCCTTTCATTTTGTTCTCTCTTTTCTAACTTTAGCATGCATTATTCACTTACAAAGATGGCTGTATTTTCAGTATAAAATATATATTTTCTAAAAAAAAGGGGAACAAATTCAGATATTTGTTTCATTTGAAAACTGGCTTATTATCTGGTTTTTTTTTTCCTAAACCTTCTGTAGAGTCAGCTCAGTTTCAAACTTTTAAAATGTATTAAAAAGATTGATTTTAAGGAGGCTGGGAGGATATATAGATATATATATCTCCTCTCTCAATTTCCATCTGTATTGAGTTTAAAGTAGACTTGTATTAGCAGATTTCCACACACCAGTAACCTGCCTCTTAGGTTAGAGGAAAGAGCCATTCTCTTTCTATAAATATTGAAGATCATATTGAGTTTATGCCGGAGAGCACAAAGCTTTCCCAAGGTGATAACACGGTGCCCTCGGATTGCTCCATGGATTGTGTGGGGATGTGGGGGCACTAAAATATTCTCCTGAACCAATCCTAGTCAAGCTGGACAGTTTGACATGGCAGTCAGAGTTTTCTTTCCTCTTTCTTGACATCCTTGGGAGCTTTTTGTGGTTGTAGTGACATGAAACAAATCATCCCCCTCAGCCCGATGAGGAGCAGTTCGTTCTTGTGGTTGTTACACCCCTGATCAGGAGGGTGAGGGCTGGATTTTAGGATTTTAACCATCTTCCTGTGTATTTCTGTCCCAGTTGCTGGGACAGAGAGGGTGCATCACCACGAGGAAGGTCACAAGCAGCTGAGACTGAGGCCACAGTCCTGCTCTTGCTCCCTGGACTGGGACTCAAGGATTTTGTGGCTCCAGTGCCCCAGTGGTGGGACTGGTCTCCAGATGGTTCCCAGCATGGAGAAAAGGGGATCTTATCCACTGTGGTTGGTCCAGGGAGCCTGAGCAGAGCCTGGCGTGGAACAGTCGCTCTCTGGCTGGGTGTGAGAATGCTCCCAGCTGATACTGGAAATCTTCAATCAATATTTTCCCAAGGACAGCTTGAATTTCAGTGGGTTGGTGATGCGAGCTGTGGGGGATTCCTGACCCTGGAGGACCTTTCTCTTGTGAGCAGTTAACAACTACTTAATGAGTAGTTTTGATGTTCCCCTAATGCTCCTGCCCTTGCTCCCTTGTAGAAGGCCTTTTCCAGCTCCTTAAGTTTGTTCACTGCCTGCCCCAGCCTAGAGCTTTGCCATTTTAATGAGAAAGGGATGGCACTGCTAGACTCGGGCATAAAGTTATTTATTTGCATTGTACATGCGGGCTGGAAGGAAATCCTTTAATTAAAGGCCTGAGAGGCCACAGGAGATATGTGGGATGAATGAACCCAACTCATTTATCAGTGTATGTATGAATGTGCATGGATTCAACGCACTGGTGAAAGCACAGGAAGTGTAATTCACGCAGTGAAAATTTAAATCATGGAAAGGAAAATCCAGGGAGGCTTTTTGGCCTAAATAATCAAAGTGAGAACAGAGCAGAGATCAATTAAAAAAGCCCACACATGGCCAGAATCCCCTGTGTTAAAAACACCTCCAGAATCACTGCTCGGTCATCAGAGAGAATTGGATCTCTGAGAGTAAGGGTTTAAATAGTTTTAGAATATTTTTAAAGTATATATTAATTACAATAAATAAGAGGAAGATATAGTTACAGAAATATACAGTGGATAGTGCAAGGTCCTGTTTACAAATAATGATTTTGGATTTGGCTATTTTGGAACTACCAAACCTGAATGGGATTTCAGTAATGAGGGATTCAACAGGTCAGAGGGTCTGGAGGTCTCTCTGACACTATGAAATGAACAATTTGCAGCCGAAAAAAAGCATTGCAATTTAAGAAAGAGAAGAAACAACCGACAATTTTAGTAAAGTTAAATAAAAGACTAATTTATAATTTAATAATTTCTTTGGTTTTTAGTAAATTTTGTTCCTGTAATGGAAAATTCAGGTTTCTCCAGCTCACCAGTCTCTGACACCAGGTGCCACACAGTGCATGAAGGTAGGACAGGTATGATCACGGTGGAGAAGTGGCAAATGGATGGAGAAATTCCAGAAGTGGCCCTGAAGCCTCCCTGCAATCGGGATTTGAGCCTTGGGACAGTGGAGCATCTGTTTGCAAACATCCCTGTGTTCAACTCAGAGACAAAGCACTGGGAAATCCTGGCTGCAGGGAACCCCCAACCTCCCATTAAACAATTAACATTTTGATAAGGAGCTGTACTGAGAGAGGAAAACTCCCTTCAGGAGTGTAACCTGGGTATTGCCATCTTATTTTAACAGTGCTGGTTTTGGTCATCTCTGCTTAAGGAAGACTGTGCTTGGTGGTAACACCTTCAGAGTTGCCCCCGTAATAATAAATAATAATAAATAATCTGTATTATTTATTCCCTGGGTTCTGTGACTTCTCATTCCCACACACTTTTTTCCCTGCCATTTTGGCCCCAGATCTATTCTTGTGTGGATATTTTCTTTCAGTACAACCATCATGGTACAGATTTCTGGATCAACAGAAATTTGACCCATCCTTTACCACGCCCTGAAAACTCTTCAGCTTCTTTATATCCCTCCAAAAATACTAAATGGGTTTTTGGTGTCCAGCCTCCTTTCTTGCCTTCAGTGAACGTGCTCTGTTGACTCAGGCAGCCTTTCCCTGGGGGGTCTGCAAGGCCCCTCTTCCATGTGCTTGGAGCCTTCCCCTCTGCAGAGGCTGAGCCCTCTGCTCTTGGTGCTGCACTGGGGCCGTGCTTTGCTTTGTTCATTTATTCCCATGGAATTGAAAGTATTTGCATCAAAAATAATAACTAGGTAGGGCAGGGTAGCGAGTTAAAAATAAGCTGTGACATGCTTCAAGCATTCCTTCATGTCCACTTAGGTCTGATTGCTGAGTTGCTGCAGTGACCACTGTCACAAACATTTCTCTGCATCAGGAGAAGAGTGAATGCAGCATTTTCCTGACTGCTGGGCTCCAGGACTGGGGCTGCAGAGGAAAATGCAAAGCTGCACTATCCCAACCGTGGCACGTGATGAGAAATGATCTCTATTGGCAAATCCAGCTTTAAAACCCTGTCCCAAAATCATTGCTCCATTATTTAGAGGGCGTGGGTAGAGCAGGGTGATTCCAGCCACTGCTGTTACTCTATTACTGATGCTCCAAAAGTTTTGGAAGGAGACAAGCTGAAGTTGTTCAGTTATTAATAGAAATGTTATATTTTATTCATTTTGAATGAAAAAAACATAGGGTGTGATATAAGATTCCCTGAAGTTGAAGGGCGACGTTTTCAGTGCATGGACCCATTGGAGAGAAGTCGAGCGAGTGACATTAAAAACCTCAGTTCTGAGGGAATCTTCTTCTACAAATCTTTCAGTGGTCTCCTCACAGCATCCAGCCAACCACAACAGCTGCTCTCCACGTCCTCTCTTCTTCATGGGGACTCCTGCAAGTGTTCCTGTGTCCTATTTACTGTACAAATGATTTGAGCACAGCCCTGCACCTCTGCACTGTGGAAACAGCATTGTGGAATCATGATTTCTGTCCTGCCTCCTGCCAGGATGTACCAAAGAAAGCCAAAAAAATACAGGGCTGAGTTTTTGGGCACACATTTTGTCTTTAGTCTAGGTCAAAGCTCTGAACTGTGCCAGCATAAGGCTGCAGGAGGAAAAAAGTAGCACAGACTTCTCTGCCTTGTCTGCAGAGTAGGATGGGCTGGGTTGTGTGAGTGTGGGGACAGAGTCCCTCTGGTGTGTTCATGAATTCCCCCTTGTCCACAGGCGTGGATCACTCAGCTGTTGAGTAACTGCACTGGTTTGAGTGGGTGAAGCTTGCTCAGGGCTGACAGCTTGGATGGAGCAGATTCCCACAGCCCTGGAACAAACTTTCAGTTCCTATTAATGCTCAGAGGCTGTGACAAGTGTGGAGCACTTGGGGGTTGACACCTATTCAGTGCTGGTTAATCCTGAATTTGTCCCATTAAAATACAATTGTGCTGTCGTTTCAGATGTGGCTGTTTTCTGTACAGACATGCACAGAACTGAAAATCCTACCTTTTTTTTATTCCACTCCAGCTGCCTGGAGGAGATAAGTCCTATCAATATCTCAGTTCCATGCTTTCTATCTACCAGAGGCAGGAATCCAATACACAGATATCACTGAGCCATCCCCCTGTTAATGAGTGGGTGGATATAAAAATGGCACTATGGACAGATGCATATTTTGTAATTCCCCTTTACAGATTTTATTAAGGCGAATTTTCAGGTTTCCTCCCCTGCAATTTTTGTAACCATCCGTGGTTTTGCTGCTCATTTGCATTTTCAGCCTAGCCAATATTGCCCCAATTTCTCATTTATTGGTTCCTGAGGGTTAATCCAGTAAACACATTTTTCCTAAATGCTAAAGCCAAACTGCATCTTGCAGGGAAAATAAATTGCGTCATCAGGTAAGATGACAATACCAAAAATAACTTCAAAAACAATTGGCAAGCAAAGAAATAATGTCTGTTGAACTTCCAACCTGTGTCTTAAACAGAGATTTTGCCTGGGATTATTCAGAAAGAATAAAGACGTAGGAAAGGAAATGCCAAACCCCAAAAGTTACAGGACACACATGCTTTTAAATTCATGGGGACTCCAGAAATTTGCAATAAACCCCAACCTTTTCCAAAGACCTTCTTCAGGTCCCTGATAATTGCTAATGGAAGTTTGCTGGTGGGGTTTGGCTCCTGTTCTCCCAGCCATATGCAGACTCACGCAAGGAGACATTAAAACTGGTACCATCTGTGGCTGATAGTTTACAAGCCTTAATTAGTCAAAGTTTATCCTTCCACTGAACACAACCAGTGTGTTTAGCAGACAGCAGGCCCACACATGTCAGCAAGAAGATTTCCTCTGTCTATGCCATCATCCATGTCAGAGGAGTGGGAGGGGGGCTCAAAGGAGATGGCTACATAAAGCTGCAAAGAGAGACTTTTCCCCGTGGCATCCCAAGGACAAGGTCAGCACAGTCATTTTCATGTATCCCATGGGATAACTGCTCTGTGACTTGTTAGCAGAGACTGGAACACTTGTGCCTGGAACTTGTAATGCTTCAGCTAAGACGGATACTTGGTGTGATGTCTCGGTGACATCTGTCATCCCCAGCACAGTCACAGAAAGGCTCTAATGTCTAGAAAATCGGTTTTAACAACTTCAGCCTTCTTTGAATTGTGATCAAGACCCATCTTGGGCTGGGATTCCTATAATCTGATTTTAGGCAGGTTTGACAGCTAGTTTAGCAGGATTGTCAGTGATTCTCCCCACCCTAAGATAAGAGCCAGATCTCTGTCTCTTTCCCGTGACTGGAGGACTAGTTTTGATTCAACCTCTTCCTTTCAAGCTTAGGTGAGAGCAATCCTTTGGTGTAGAGGTGCTTTGCAATATTTTTTATTGCTTCCACCCTCTCTCTGTCAGGATTTAGCTTCAGATGTCTGGAATTAAACATCAGCAGAGTAATCCTTCATGTCACAGATCCAGTTAATGTATTTTTCTTGCACTGTTTCCATCCAGCTCTGCTCCAGGAGCATCACCAGAGTTAGGCCAGGGGTTTGCTCCAAGCAGCTCTGTTGGGGAAGGGAGATAGCAGAGCATTTATCTCTAAGATTAATCCTTTTGAGAGCTGAGGGATCACAGCACTGATCCTCAGCTAAGACAGCATGAACTACCTCCCTCTTTCATGTTACTGACCATAACTGGAGCAGAGCTGGCTCCAGTTTTGGAGGCAGATGCAAAACAATTCTTCCAGATGGAGCCAGAGTGAAGCAGGCAAGATGCCATCTGGAAAGAAAGGGCCCTCGCTGTGCAGATGCACGTTGCAAAAATGATAGAAATATAAAATTGGAAAAAATCCCCCCATGTCTGTGGTGAATGGGAGAGTTCACTGAGTATCTTGCTGCTGGCTCCTGCCTTTCCAAAGAGTGCACTGTGCACAGCAGCCTGGTAATAAAGCCTGGAGTAAGAATCTGTTCCCATCTTTCTGGATTTAGCTTAGTCTATTTGGGTTTGATTTGGGGTTTTATTTTCTTTTTTCCAGTCACTCTTTGTGGTGTGGATTTAACCAGATTCTGCACCCATCTGAAAGGATGCAAAATGTTTCCAAGAGCTGTTGCTGACAGTGAGAGGTTTGGGCGCTGGCATTATCCAGCTCCACGCACTCCACAGTATTTTGGGCCAGGATCTGAAAGGACGGACTGGAGGCTTTGCACAGTGGGTAGAGGAAATTTGGAGCTAAAGAATGTTCTTACAAAGTGCTTTCCAGTTTGATAATGAACATGTTCCTTCACAAGAATCTTGTGGCATCGGAAACAAAGAATGGACAAGGGGGAGGAAGCAGGGAAGTGAGAAAGCCAGGATGGTCTGGCTGGTGAATATGAAAATCCAAAAAAGCAGCTCCTTCGTTGTGAGCCCAAATTATCCTCCAGGCTGT
Source organism: Falcunculus frontatus (assembly GCA_013398115.1). Classification (NCBI taxonomy): domain Eukaryota; kingdom Metazoa; phylum Chordata; class Aves; order Passeriformes; genus Falcunculus; species Falcunculus frontatus. The sequence continues at coordinate 46,899 of VZRV01006236.1, forward strand.
TTCTTTGCTGGGATTCAGAATTGATCTGGGGGTCAGCAAAGCTCAGGCCAGTGGCTCTGGTAGTGACCTGTCCCACACTGGGAGGCTGCTCAGTGGCCACAGGCTGCCTGACCAATCCTCTCCAGTGTGATGGGATCTCATCTGCACATCACAGCCCCCTGGTTTGCCTTGCCAGGCAGATGGCCTGTGATTTATCTTGAAACAGCCTCATTTAGAGAGTATTAATTCACAACAATCTGAGGACTCTGGATGTGAATTCATTACAGACTGAGGACAGTTTTCCAAGGCAGCTCTTCAGTGCGATCCTGTCTGCAGATTCCAGAATACATTTCTGCTCAAGAGCCATCAAATCTCAGACAGGGTACATCTGCCACAGCATTTTAAAAAAACTTTTTGTCATGGGAACAAATGTGACAGAAATGTGTGAAAAGCAGAAATAACGACGAACCATTCCAGATACCCTTCAAATACCCTAATGAATTCGAGACCACACACGGATGGAGCCAGATCTGCTTGGTTGTGTGCCACAGCCCAATACTGTCCTCACCTGGAATCAGGACTTGCTTTAGGATATTTTTCTTTCGGAGGCAACTGTGACAATGCAGAGCTGGCAGCTGCTGTCATTCACTCACTGGGCTCTAAAGCACAAAGCCTCAGGAGCTTCAGGTTTTTATCTCCTCTGGAATAGAAATCCAATGGTTCTCCCATTCTTATCTCTGAAAATTAGGCTACAAACACTGGGCTAAAGGCAAAGTTTCTGCTGAACTTACTGGACTTAAATGATATAACACCATTGTACCAATTCATAACTTCCAGTAAATATTGAGCTGCAGGAATCTCAACATAAATTAATGGAGGTGCACACATCTAGAAAGAGGAATTTTGACTGTTTAGAAAATCCATTAGAACAGAATCCCTGGAAAAATCCACAGGTTTTTATGATTAGAGAAAGCCACGCTGAAGGGTCAATGGACTGAGAGCAGCTCTGAAGAAGTTGTGAGAGGGACCGTGATGCATCAAAAATCAGAATGAGAGTGTTGGGGGAAGAGATCATTGTTGAGCCTCGATGGATCTCCACGTGAAGATGTGAGGTAAATGCTGTTGTTTATTCCTGTCCACCAAAAGATCTGCCCATGATTTGCATGTCCAGCCCCAGAACCCTGCTGCTGTTTGAGACTGAGTGTCTGCACTGCTTCTGGACCAGGCACTGCAGAGAGTGCACAGAGGCATAAACAGAAAATTAGAAAGGAGGAAATAGCACTGTCAGATGGTACTTGAAATGAGCAGATAACTGGTGGTGGGGCTCTGAGCTGGGAGCTGTGGGATCCCACTGACCAGCTGGGGATGGTGTCCAGCTCACACAGCAGCCAGAGGTGACCCAGGGCAGTGGGAAACGTGCCTTGGCAGCAGCTCACAGCACTCCTGCCCCCCTGGAAGGCTCTGTCTCCTGATGTGGTTTGGTGGCTGGTGAGAAGGCAGCTGCTCCCTCAAAGCTGTTTAGAGACCCCGACTTGGCACTCTGAGCACTGGACCCCAGGTAGAGTCAGAGGCACTGTTTTGCTGGTAAGACTGTGAGTTTTTGTTCAGATTAACCAACAACAACAAAAAAATCCAGGAAAAGATTGGAGTGAGGAGTTTGGAAGCAAAGAGTCTCTCTTAATGGTGTTTACAGGTTGGAGCAGAGAAGCTGAGAGCAGCAATTCAAGTTTTCAGCTTCTCTCCTAAGCAGTATTAATGAGGGTCAAATGTCAATTGACTGCACTGTGTTTTGAATCAGACTGTAAGTGCTGGACTGACACCTGACAAACTGGAAAAAATGAGCAGCTTTGCAAATCCATTCTTTATATACTGGCAAAGATGAATAAATCAATCAAGAGTAAGATGGAAACAGCAATATAGAACTGAAAGCTGTCACAATACTGGCCAGATGTACATGAGTGATGAAAGAATAAACAAATCATTAAGTGAAACAGTTTTCTTCTGGTACCATTACTTATCTGAAGAATTGAAAAGTGTAGACAGTCATTTAATGATTTCGAATTTTTGGTGTCTATATCGCTCTGAATGTCCCATTTCAAAATATGAGCAGTAGTGTAAGAAAGTGTAAGAAATGTCCTGCTGGACCCATAAACATCCCAGAGCTCTCTATCCATCAGAGACAGCAGGAGCTGGAAGAACACAGAAAATGGCCACATCCTCTGGCCCATTCCCTCTGGATCCCTGGCTCTCCCAGTTGCTGTATTTAGGATGTCTCTACCTGGTCCTCCAGCCATCCAAACAAACACCTGCAGTGCAGGAATTTGTCATCCTGTGAATGCCAATAGTGCCCACAAGTGCCTGGGGCAGCCAGTTCCAGTTGTCCATTGCTGTGCAGTTACTTTGATTTAGCTCTGCATTCACTTTATTTACGCTCCTTCTCTCCAAACTGAAGACATTCTTTTCAGTCTCTTATAAACAACTTCTTCCCCTCGGTCATTTTAGCTGCCCTTTTTCACCTCTCTGCTTCCACTACTTCTTTCCTGAGGTGTGGAGGCTGTGAATCCACACTTCTCAGAGACATGAGCATGATCAGCTTTCACAGAGCTGCAGGATGCTGCTGCCTTGGCTGCTGCTGCACAAGGTCCTGATGATTTCTGAGAAGTGCCACCCACGACCCCAAAATCTCTTCCCACGGGTGTCAGTGCCTGCTCTGAGTTCAGCCCCATGCAGACACGGTTTGTATTCCTTTTGTATCTCCGAAAATTTATCTGTCTGGAAGTCCTTCTGCCACTTTTGTGCCAACCACTGGGCTTTGTGGGGTGTCCCAAATCTGCATTGTTTTGGTGCATTTGACAATGAAATCCAGGCTCAGCTGGAGCTGAACCACCACAGGTTCCCATTGGCTTGGCCATAAAATAGCATGGATCCACTGGCAAATTCTGGGAAATACCCAACCTTCTCTGCCTTCTGGAAAAGTTGTCACATGTTGTAGCTCCAGTTCCTAAGGGGACGTGCCTCATTTCACACCTATCAGAAATCTCAAGGTTGCACACACCTGAAGTGGATTTCGCAAACACCTTCCTAAATAAAAAGCTTTATCAGACAACCTGCTTCTGTTACTCAAGTCTTTGATTGTCTCTCTTACACACGGGTTTTGCTGAGTTGAAGGAAGATTCCTCCAAGAGCTGCAAGGGATCTTCACCTCAGCAGCACTGGGTATAACCTGTCATCTCCAGAGCTGGTGCCAGGCTGACAACTCCTAATCTGAGCCCAACCAAGAGCCCACCACATCAGCACTGCTGCCCCAGGGCGGGCAGGAGAGACCTTTTTCGGGTGCTGCAAATGAAAACCAGCGTGGCTTTGAAATCTGAGCTGGTGCTGTGCTGGGGAGGAGGCGCTTGGAGCTGACAACAGGCGGGAAAAGCATCCAGCTCAGTGGGAAAACCTGGATTCTGCTCACAACTGAGCTGTGTGTGCTGTGGAGCATCTGCATCGAGTTCCCACCTTGCTTTTGTGTCTGTGACACAAATGTGGTCACTGGGCAGCTGATTTTTAGTGCTAAAAATAGATTATTTTATTCAATTCATAAGGCAGCAGGTGATTTTTAACCCAGTCTGTGTTTTGAGAGGCATCAGAAATCAGCTGACTGGGGTCTGTACGTGGGTTCAGCCGCCGTGTTTGTGAATGTCTACTTAAAACAGCATCTTGGCTGTGAATTTAAAAGATGAATTTAATAATTTATAAGTTTTTAAATTTAAGAATTTAAAAGACACTATTGCCTAATTCAAAAGAATTTAAGAAGATTTTAAAAGAGTAAATATATTATATAACATAATGTTATATAGATTACGTAATAGAATGTAATCAATATGCCGTAATATATAAATAATCAATAAAATGTAATAATTTAAAGATGTTATTGCCTATTCTTTCATTAGTAGGCTAACATTGTTATTTGTGGTCTACTTTCTAACCACACATATTGTCACAACTTGCTTGTGCACAGGAAAACAAGCAATTCAGAATAGAAAGATCCATATTACTTCAGCAGTCAGCTCCACTTCACAAATCCCTCTGGTGACCCTGTGCAAAGTACTTTCTGAAAGTCAATTGTTGGGCTATTTGGTTTGTTTGCTCTTTCTTAGCAAAGTCTCTTCATAACTTTCTACTGAGAGATCTTAAAAATATTTGTCACATCATGTCAACTGCTTTGAGACATGAGCTGGTGCAGAGCCTAAAAATAGCTCCTTGGAGATGACTGGCCTGGCCTAAAGCCAGGCTGGGATCAAGGAGGAATAAATGTGACTTCAATTCACTTTTGCTCACTTGTGTCCTGAACTCCGACCGAGGACTGGATGAAACCAATCCAAACGATGGGACTGTGTGTAAAAAAAGAGTGAGAATGAGAAGAGAGGGAAATTTTTACCCCAGTTCTCTTGTTGTTTCCCTCCCTGTAGCACATTGGCCACACTTAAGGCACCACAGAGTCTGTGAAACAAAACATTTGGCAGCTGCTGGAGAAATCAGTGGAGGGATGTTTTCCCAAATGGAGCATGAGGGAAGGAGCTGGGGAGGGAGCTGCCTGCCTCCTTCCCAAACTGCAGCCCCACATGGGCTCTGTTCTGCACTTGAACCCCTCTTTAAAGGCAGCACATTGTGTTCCTGAGCTAATTGGACACCTGAGTCAGGGGGATCATTGGAATCACCGCAGGGGTAACAAACACCTCAGCTGGGAGAATCTCAGCTCCTCAGGATAGACCACCCCTTACATAGATGCTTACTTAACATTTGGGACTTGGAAATCTCCATGAATAGAAGCTCTAATGAAGGAAATGCCAAGTCAAACCATCTCCTTGTGTGGCTGGCTTTGACATTTCCAAGCGTAGCCTCTCTCCCGGGCCATCATTTTGCACCCACACTTGTCTGACAACTTGCTGAAGAAGTGCATCCAAACAGACAATGAAATGCCTGCGTGATTTGTGCAGGAGGGAAGTAAACAAAATATCACTGAGAATAAAACCTTTTCAAATGCAGCTAAAAAAAGCAGTATCAGACACTTCCAAGTGCTGGAAAATTGCTTCTCTTGCTGCTGCTTGGCTCATTTCAGTTCACTCTTTTGGGATGAGATTTTTCTTGATGAGGTTTGACTGGACTTTGATTTTAAACATCTGAAAGTTCCACAGTAATTGTTGCTAAGTGTTGGGTGCTCTTCATGTTTGGAGAGTTGGCTCATCTCCATGGCACAGGGAGAGTGATTTACTCAGAAATCTGCTGAGAATAAAGATCTTCAGTAAATTGGGAGGATGGGAGCTGTGAAAGTATAAAGTTCTCTGTCCTGTTCCGTTCCTCAGTTCTCATAATTGATGATCATATTTGTGCCCACTACAGCTAGAAATTGTTTTGCCTGGAAAATTCTCCATACTTTTCTACTTCAACTCAGAGTCTGATCTCCACTCAAATATCAGTGTTAAGCTTTGTAATGTCTCTCCTTTTGCCTTTTCCCTTCATGCCTGTGTTGCCTCTATCTTAATAACAAAATGCAAAACTGCAATGCAAAGGGTGCTTTGCCCCATTTCACCCAGACAGGATGTCAAGGAGCTCTGCACAAAATCTGTGCTGTGCTGTTCAAACAAGTGACACATTCATTAGACTCAGCTGAGCATGGGAGGAATATTGAAGATGATGTGCAAACTGTAAACAGGTCACCTTCTTCAAGATAAAGTGGATTACTTCAGTGCAAGGCATAATTAAATGCAATTTCTTTTCACTCTCCCTTTTGTGGTCTAATTGATGCCTGTTTGGGAATGCAAGATTATTTTTTAGCAGTTTGACTTTGCTACCTGTGGATATATTTGGTCTAAATTCCTTTTGTTTTTGGCTCCCAGGGAGCTCACGATTTACAGATAAGGATTTTTCCTTGTGACGTGGAGTGACATCCTGGCTTGAACAGACCTCCTGTTTCAAAAGAAAAGATTAAAAAATGGAGAGCTCCCACTTGTGAAATGCAGCTCCTGATGAAGGTACTGATTTCTCCATTGTGTGAGAAACGGGTAATACACGATGTGAAATTGTTTGAAATACGATTCAAAGCTGGTTTTTTGCAGAAAATTCCACCCCTCTAGAACAGGCCCATCAGCCTAGCGCTGGGCCAAGGCAAGGGAAATAATTTAAGAGGTGGGAATCTCCAAAACACTCTTCTGGTGAAAATGTAATTGCTTTGTTTTGAAAGTGCCTAATGATCCAAAAAATGGGTTGATAGCTTTCAAAGCTTTCAGATCTGGAGATGCTGACAGAGCAAATTTAAGAGCAGAAGAAACTTTGTTTTTAGTGTCTCCTTTTCCAGACTTTCTCCTGACAACCACTATTCATTAGCCAAGCTGGGCTAAGGGGTAATGCTCCAGAGAGTTTTCAACACATATGGCACAGAAAAGCAGAGGATAGAGATGTGAAACAGATGCATCTTGCAATTAATAAGCAGATAAAAGCAGATAAAAGCAGATAAAAGCTTGCAGGAGTGCTGTGAACTGAGGAAAGCATCCATTTGTCCTTCCTCCCCTCCATCCTCCTGCTTTGTGCAGGGGGTGGTGCCATGATGCTTTTTTGCTTTCTATATATACCCCCTCTATAGACTCTTTTGTATAACTTTTAGGTATTCTTAAGGGCCTTTTAGCCCACATACTTCAGGTTTGATAACCAGCATAGGCCCAGTATTCCCTTAAGCCAGGAGACCAAACATCTCAGAAGCCTCAGACACCAAGGTCTTCTCTGGAACACATTTTGTAAATTAAGACAGGCCTGTCCAGGGGGTAAAGTTCCTCAGAGAGGGGGGTTCACTCAGCCTCTCATTGGGGAATCTTTGATAGATATGCTAATTGGTAAAGCCTATCATTTTATACCCAAACTATTGTGGGTGTGCATTTCGGGGGTACCCACGGGGGTGCATTTCAGTGTGCATTTGGATGTGCATTCCAGCGTGCTCCACCTGGACGGAGCGCACCAAGGATCCTTAAAATAAATACCAAGGTAAAATCCCTTTTTCCCCTCTAACCGTGTTTGGTTCTTGATTTTAAGACCAAGAAAAGTCATCAGGGGAAGCGGGGCAGGAGCAGTGCTGGTCCTCCTGGTCTTTTCCATGGAGAAATCAGCAGATTTCCAGCTGTGGGATCAATACATCCCCACGATATCTCCTGGCTCCAGGCTGGACAGGATCCATTTGTTTGTTGTGCCCCACACTGAGCCTGTGCTCTTGGCATCTTCTGGGCCCTGATGGAGCCAGCTCAGCTTTGCTCTGGGGGATGAACAGAGTGGGGCACGAGGCTGATTCCCATCTTGGAAATCGGTGAAAACGGGTGCAGAGAAGATGTGCAAAACAAATTCATATTAAAAACAGGCGTGGTACTGCACAGAAACTAAAGAGAGAAGGTTGAGGAGCAGCACATGGGAAAAACCCCAGTATTCTGTGATATTCCCAGTGCAAGGAGGCTCTGAGGAGAAGCTTGTTGAGAGGATGCTGAGTGAGAGCACGTTCTGTGCTGAGGAGCTGGGGGGGAGGAAGGGAGAGGCAGCTCCAGAACATGGTGGGTGGGAAAGCTGATCCAGGGAAATTCATCTCAAGAGACGGTCACAGCAGCCCTGCCAAACCTTAACTTCACACCAAGTGTCTTGTTTCTGCCTGCTCATGTAAATAACAACAGCAATTCCAATCAAGAAAACAACGTTCTCTCTTCAGAGGAAAGAAATTGCAGATCTGGAGGTGGAAAGTGTCATCTGCACGGGGTGCTGAGGCTTCAGATTCAGTGACAGGTGATTCCTGACTCTCTACAAGCAACACAAGCGCTCAGCCTGTTTGCATTAGGCTCTGGGATTTGTTTTCCTGACGGATTACTCCAGTGAATCCTGGCATAAACACCTACAGCTACCCACTGAGGTGCTCTGCAGGAGGGAAACACAGGCTGGGGCTATTTCAGTTAACTAAAACTGGCATTAAATTAATGCCAGAGTGAAAATGCTGGAAATAAACCCCCTGTACTGCTGAATTCTCATGTAACAGAATCACTCTTCAAGAGGGTTCTAGTGCTGAAACCTTTGAGGGTAAAATGGCAGGGGGGAGAAGAGATCTCAAAACAAGATTTTTGCATACACACACACACACACACACACACAGAGGTGTGTGAAATGCAGCTCAAATATATCTAGGATGTACAGACATCAAATGAAGTTTGTTACTTCCATATGCATTTCAAAAATAAAAAGGCAATTCTGAATATGGTTTTCTGAAATTTCATTGCCAAAATTAAGTGGGCATTAAGAAATGACCTGAAAATCAAGGGTCTTCCAAGAAGACCCCCTCAGACACTGCTGTGTGCAATGCAGGTATGTGCACTTCTCCATGTCACTAAAAACTTCATAGCTTGATGTTTTTATGGTCCACTTTAGTTAAAAAGCTCTCATTTTTTAATGCTGGCAGTCTTTGAGTAACAGCACTGAAATTGGTTTGCTTCATTAGGGTGATCACACAGTTGTAATGATTTAATTTCAGATTTTGAGGGGTGTTATAGCTGAGCAAGGCAGGTCTGCAGAGCAGATTTCTCTGCAGCCTGCTATTAAATACCTGCAGGTGTGCTGGGTTCAGGAAACATCCCTGGCATTAACACAGACACATAAAAGGAAGACTGTGTTTCCAAAGATCTTAAGAAGCCTTGAAGGTCAGATGAAAAATTGAATAAAGAGACGCGCTTTTAGAATTATCTTCTGATCTTCTTCAAATATTGTGCTTTTTTCTTCAGAATCTTTAGTTAATCTTTTAAATTAACCTCATAATAATGAAGATGATAGAGTAGAGAAATGCTGAAATACAAGGTGAAAGACATTGGCTTTTTAATTAAGCAAAATGTATGCTTACTTTGCTAAAGGTTAGAGTCTGTCTGGTGAACACCAGTACACGAAGGACTCAAGAGATTGAATTTTTGTGCTGTGAATTAGCAGAAAATGTGAGCTCTGCGTTGGGCCCATTCAGTGATTTGCTGAGCCACTGAAACCTGAGTGTGCCTGGATGCCAAATTCTGCTTGTATGTGCAAATTTGGGTCAAGATTTATGAAAGCAAGTGCCACAATTTATATTCCCAACAGGTAAATAATCTACTCATTTTCCAAGGAATGTTTATGACTTTAGCAGTGACCCCCCAGTTTTATCTCCACAAGCAGAGGAAGCTGCAGTGGGGACATTTAATTTGTTTAAATAGGGCCAATATTCTTCATAAATCCACTGGATTGAACTGTGTCTGTATAATCTCATATTTTACTAAAACTGGGGTGCACAGAGATAGCACCAATTGTAATGGAGCCTCCCTTTTCAAATATAATCTTGGAAACAAACATATGCAGGAAGAAATTGAATCTTGGAGGTCATAAAGTTCTGGGGCTTAAAAGTCAATAAAATGTACTGAAGATCCCACTTTAAATAAATTTTTTTTCAGTCTGAATTCCCGTCTTCCACTGCACTTGAGAAATTTTTAACGTGGTTCACACAGGTCAATCTCTACTGAGCATTAAAGTTATTTTTTAAGTGAAAAAAAAAACCCACTAAGAATGAGTCAGCAGGACTGCACTCTCTGCACTTGCATTAGCAGGAATTTTTATTTTGGGGAAATGCTTGGAATTTTTCCTCCTATTTTGGTGACCCAAACTTGCAGAGCTGGGCCATACTTTTTCTCTCCTGCCATGGGTAATAAAGGTTGGATTTTTCTCCTGGCTTCTGACGGAAACCTCCTCATTACTGAGCAGCTGTTGCTGAGAGATGGTTTATGTTCAATTTGTTGGATTATGCAATTGTCCTGGTTCTGACACGACTGCAGCATCATCCCAGCGACTGAAAACACAGAACTGCAGGGAACTCTGGGGAGGCAAAGGGAGAGAAATCCCTTCTTCAGGGGGAAGAATGGAATCTGCTTCCTACCTCATGACATCAGACTGTGCTTGGGTTTAAGGCATTCTGAGAGTTTCTCTCCCTGTTTCTTCATTGCTGGCATCTATTGATGATCCCCAAAGCCAGAATCTCTTGCTGAGATGCTGAACAGACACAGAGAGGGAGAGTTCTAGAGGTGAAATGCAGCTCTGTATTTGCTGGTAACCCCACAGCAAACCCCAGGATTTTCATCTATAAATGGATGTGCTAATTAATGACACGGTTACAACCCCCCTAATAATTTGTTTTCTTTGTTTAGATCCCTAGAATTATTACCATAAAAAAGGCTCATCAGATCTGGGCAAAGAGCAAGTGGCTGGGAGGTGAGTTCTGTTATCCTGACATCTCTCTCCTCTTCCTCCCTCCTGAGTACCCAAGCTCCTGGCTGTTACAAAGCTACGCTGGCTGCTGAGGACACCACAAAGCCTGGATATCATCCTAAAAATCACCAGAACTGGTATCCTAACTGGTATCCCTAACTGGGCATATCCTCCCCGGGCCAGCAGGAACGTAAAGAAGAGGTAATTGTTCCTTGTCCCGGGAAATATGGGTGAAAGAATCAAATGATCTACAGTGGGAAAGGGAAAAGCTTCTTAAAAATATTAATCTAAACAGTCTAATCACTGTCTAAACAGTGGCTACAAGGGTGTGGTCTTTGTCACTTTTAGCTATAAAAAAGACAGGTACTGTGACAGCAAGTGTTTATTTTCCAGGAGGGTGGTGTGGCTTAGGACAGGCAGTGATGCACTCCCCAGGACAAAATAGGATCCTCTGGGACTTAATTATCTGTCTCATTGACCATTCTTCACGAAACCAGCCATATTATGCCAATATTTCAAATACTACAGAGACCTGGCAGTTTTAACTCTGGACTGGAATAGAAACTTTGTGGAGAAATGGAGCCATTGGAGAAAAAAGCAATTTTGCTGTTTCTGTCTAGTGCCTCTCTCTAGGCAGTGATGAATTATTGGGGCCTTCACCTCTTGAAAGATACCAGAGACATTGTGAAAATGAAATAAAACACAGGTCAGGAAGCAGCAAAAGAAGAACATTCTGCCAAATCAGAGTCTCTGACCTCTGGTGCTGGCAAAGGAGGCTGGACCTCAGACTGAACTTAGGGAAACTTCAACCACTGAGTTCCTGCTGTAGTGATGTTCTCACAATTTTTGGATAATTGCTTGGGCCGGCTTGGACATGAAGATTGATTTGCTTTCTTCTCAGGGAGCCTGAGGCTGCAGTAGATGCTGTTTTGGGTCCAGATTGTCCTCCAGAACACAACTGAGTTCAATCTTTCACTCAGTGAAACAGGTCGTGTTCCAAGTGAAGTCTCTCTCTTTGACTGTATGGCCTTGGATTTATCATCCTGGTTTTTATATATTGGGATCTGAATTTAACAGCATAGGACAGAGGCTTAAAATAATTCTATGCCTGGATCACCTCCTACTGATTTGACTGCATGGATTCCACTTTAGCCCAGCATGAATGAGTTTGAGTGAGTTCTCCTCCCTGTGTTCCATCATGAGGGGAGCTGACTCATTTATTCTCTTGCAGTCCTGGCCTTCTTCATGCATGGATGAAACGCTGCTCATGCAGATCCACTAAAAAATGACATTCTCCATGTGGGAAAACATTCCATGTTTGGAATGGGCTGCCCAGGGAGGTTTGGAGTGCCCACCCCTGGAGGTGCCCAAGGCAGGGCTGGAGGGGGCACTCAGTGCTCTGGGCTGGGTCACAAGGTGGGGATCGGGCACAGCTTGGACTCGATGATCCAGGAGGTTCTTTCCAACCTCAGTGATTCCATGATTTTGTGAAAAGCACATTTTGGGAGGTGAAGAGCCAGTGAAACAACTCGTGGGTCGGCTCTGAATGTTGCAAACGACAAAGAACAATCAGCACGAAGAAATGAGAGACATTTTTCTTTTTAGAAAAGCCGCTGCACAAGAGAAATTTGTTGCAGATACAAACCCCAGGTTTGTTTGTGTACACAGTTTTTTGTACAGCACATTTCAGCCCTCGCACACAGTTCTGTGACAGCAGGGCAGCCCTGTCCTTATTTGTCACACACTGTGCAATATCTGCTCCCACAGAGATCTGCCCATTCCCTCTGACTGACAGCAAGCCCAGATTGCTCCATTTCCTGCACTGAAGCCCTTACAAGAGCACCACAAAGCTGTAATGCTTCTGAGGGGTACCTGCAACAAAGGTGAAGACCCAGATGAACGCTGAAGAGAAATATGAGAGAGGCTCCATGAGGAAATTTTGGATAAACAGCCGTTAATGTACACTCTGGATCTCCTGGCTGCTCAGGCTCTGTGTATTGGGAGCAGCTCCACTGCCAACAGTGCAACAACTGCTGCAAGAAGAGCTTAACTGGGAGGAAAATAAGTTTATGAGTTTCTATTCCTTGTAATTTTTACAGTGAAACACAATTGAAACAAGGAAGAATCACTTCTACTCTCTGTCCTTCCTGAAAACAGTGTTTCTTCCTGAAAACATATATCAGAAGTAAGATAAAATCACTCAGTCAACACAACTAATGTGCATTTGAAAAGGGAATAGTATTTGCTGTGTTTTATAATATCCCAGCTGAGACAAGGAAAAGATAGCAAGCTGCAGGAATATATCCTGTATTACATAAAAGAACCACGAGATGAAAGCTGACTGTGATCTTGTTTGCTCAAGATTTAAATTGATGTCTCTCATAGATATCAGTGGCCTTAACCTGCATTTACAGTGGCAGAGAGGAATATTCGGTCATAAAAGCTGAAGTCTGATGTGTTAAAGAGAAAAACTAAAAGCCCTCCAATATTTCTGCAACACTATAGTGTTTCCATTTGATCTTGACAAGTTATTTATTCAATTGGTGCCTCAATTTCCGGGCAGTAAATTGGAAATAAAACTTCTGGGAGTACCACAGTGCTACTGAAAAACTCAATTCTTGTGGAAGAATTTGAAGGTCCAAATGCTAGGCACTAAAAAGAGGTTTTTTATTGACATTCTCTGCATGCAACGTCAAGATATCAGCGTTTCTCTTCCCCTGTGCTAGTTAGAGAGAAATATTTGGACATCTTTTCCCACTTAAGCACATTTAGAGCTCTCTGAAGGGCCCCACTGTCTCCAGTGGCCAGCTGAAATTACATGGAGCTGCTGATCGGCGTTTCCAGAACAACTAGTGAAAATCAATTGTTGAATTTAGCTACAACTTTGTCAGTAAATAGACCTTCTGATCCAATTTCAAGGTCAGTGCACATCAAGCTTAATTAAAATGCTGTGGTGTGTTACCCGTTGTTACTGAACGATTTTAAATATCCAAGAGAGCTCTGAGGGCTCTGGAATTTACTGGAGAGATAGAGAAAAATGGGAAGAAGACTAAGAGGACCTAGAGAGCTCTTATTTCTGCTTCTATTTCTCTTATTCATAAGTTGCTAGGAATAATTTACCCAGAGACTTTCTTGATTAGGTTGAACTGCCTAAAAGCGGGGCTGTCACTGAAAGAAGGGTCCCCTTTTTCCCTCCAAGACGTTTCCTCCTGAAAGTGTGAGACTGTGCTGGACCTTGGGAAGCCTGGCCTAAGCTAAAGCAAAATGAGAAACATAAATCCTGCACTTTAACTTCGTGTTAAGTGTGTAATTGCTTGAATTTTCTTCAAAATATCCAGATTGATTTTCATCTCCGCACATTTTTAAGCCATGCAAACATGTTAAATTTAGTAAAAGCTACTTATTTTCATTGGTAGAAGAGATCAATATCAGCAGCCACTGTGTCATTTAATTACAGGAGAACTGGGATTTTTTTTTTTTTTTGGTTACTCTATAAAATGACCTCCTGAAGCACCTAAAAAAGAAAGTACCAGGAAATGTAGGAAATGTGGGAAATGTGGGAAATGTAGGAAATGTGTAAATTAAGGTGAAAGACACAGTGGGAGTCAGTTCTCTTCTCCCACCTCTTTTACACCCACTGAATGCAAGACTAATCTGAGTCTCCCTCCTTTCCCTTTGCTCCCACTGCCTCCTGAGAGATCTGGGCTTGGCCTTTTGTCTGACTCACTGGAATTGGATGGGATGTGACATCACTGAAGTAATTTTTTGGCCCACTGGGACTCACTTTTCCCATCCACTGGCTCCGTTTGCAAGGGCAGAATTCCACCCACTGTGCTGACTCTCCCCTGTACCAGCACGTCAAAAATATTCAGAGGGCAGCATTATTCCTTTTCCTAATGAATAAGAATATGAGCAACTCTTCCGCTGTGAAATATTCATTGGGAATTTGCTAATAAATATTCATCAGTGTTAACAAATAATTTTTTTCCTTGCATACAACAGTGACACTTAAGAAAATGAGAATACACACACACAGAGCTGTGCTGTATTACAAACCACTGCTATTATGACGTGCTGCAAACCTAATTTATTTCAGGAGCCTTGAACACAGATCATGGCAGTAAAATGTCTCCTTTATACACATCAGTGGCTGTTTGTGGCACAACAGCACTTCCGTGTTTTAATAATGTAACTACTCCCTTGAACTGTGCTCATTTCCTCAGTGATGGATCACACATTTATAGCAGCAGATGAAATGCTTCCAGTGACATTTTAGTGCTGGAAATCAGAGCATTTATACCTGGTGTAGACTCAAATTTGTCTCCATTTTCTACAGCATCTTAGTACTAGGACAGACTTTCACTGGGAAAAATAAAAAGTTTTATTTTAAATGGTAACTGCAAGAGAGGCTGACTGAAACTATGAATAGTTCAGATTATTTTCCTTGCACTCTTACCTAAAATAGAGCCAACTGGATGATGACAGCTCATTCTGAGGCTCTCACACAGCTGATTTCTGGGCTGTTTACCAAGCCCAGCCCCAGTTTGCTGCCCTGAATTCAGGGGATTCACTCCAGTCCTCAGTTTGGCAGCAGCTCCCCGGCCTCTCCCGGGGTCAGACTGGGACATTCTCCTCTTCCTATCTTTGCACCTCTTCAAACAGTTCCTAACATTTCCTTTCCTATGGGAAAGGCTGAGACAACTGGGATTGTTCAGCCTGGAGAAGAGAAGGCTTTGGGATCACTTAATTGTGGCCTTGCAGTGCTTGAAGGAGCTACAGGAAAGATGGGGAAGGATTCTTCACAAGGGTCTGGAGTGACAGGACAAGGGGGAATGGCTTCAACTGACAGAGATTAGGCTCAGATTGGATATTAGGGAGAAATTCTTCCCTGTGAGGGTGGTGAGGCCCTGGCACAGGTTGCCCAGAGAAGCTAAAGTGCTTATTTTGCTGCAGAAGTCAAGGAAAGTGAGGGATGAAAATGACTGCATTTGAAAAAGAGCAGAGAGGTGTTGGCCCCAGGCTTGGCCTGAGTGAGAGATGGTGTGTGCTGCTCTTCACCTCTTGGGGCTGAATCTGGGATTTTATGTACCCCATAACAAAATGAGATGACGATGAGATGATCTCCTCCAATGCTGTGGAGGAGGTCCAGGACAAAAGAACCTGCAGCCCCCAGTTAACGAGAGCTTTTTCACCAGCTTGTTGGTGCTCAGGAGGTTTGGTGGGGATGGAAGAGCTCCTGAGGGGGAGTGGGTCTAGAGCTGTTCAGGGAAGCATTAAGTTGATGTGACAAACGAGGCAGAGAGGGGAACGTGTGCTCAAGTGAAGAGAGATTCACTCAGCAGCAGATTTGAAAGGGAATGTCTTCTTCACAGGAGAGTAATTAATCTTCTTTAGGATTTTCACAGAGAGCTCGTAGGAGGGCTGTGAGCAGAGCAAAAGGAGCAGTTCAGAGTGACTTTGTGCTTTGGCTGGTTTCATATTGGCCATCCAGCTCTCTTAGGGAGCATGAAGGAATAACTGGATTTTAACCCCATCTTCTCTGAGCTCTTGTTAAGGGGCACACCAAAGGCCTCTCCAGGAGCAGTCCTGGTGACATCCATGTGTAAATAAGCAATCCCAAATGTGAAAGCTTTGCTCTGGGGTTTATTACCTCAGCAGATTGATTTTAAGTGTCTGACAAATGAATCATCAGATGAAGCTGTGGCAATTACCTACCTTAGCAGGCAATTATTTCCCACACCCTTGGCTCGTTGACATTCTCTGGAGGGTCATTCCTGAGCTACAGAGGGATGCCACCTCTGCTGCCACCATGGCTGTGGGCACTGCCCAGCAGATCCACGGCTGCAAATCAGCACGGCAAAGGATTTGCCACTTGGAGAGCCTGAAATTGCCAACTGCAGGGTCTTGCTCAGAAAATCAGCCCCAAAAGGCTGGTGGAATCACCACCAAGTGAGTTGCTGCAGAGGGGAGCCACATCCACAGCTGAGACCTTTGGACTGATTGATCTGCAGGCAAAGCATGGCCAAAAGAGATCAATAAACCAAATTCAGAGGGGCATCATGAAGGCTGGAATTCATCCCAGTGTTCTGTGGGATGGGCCATGCTCTGTGCAACAGGTATGTGAATTCTAGGGGAGGAAAGAGCCAAAGATAAACTTTGGCTTCTGTTGATGGGAGGGAATAACCACGCTACGAGGGGAAGAAGAAAAGAACAGAAGGGAAAGCAGTTAAAAATTTCAGCCTGACTTGTCTCTTGTTCAGTATTCCTGCCTTTGCTGGGGTTTGAGTTTCAGGATGGACAGTATTTCTCAGTTTACCTCCCACACCAAACTGCACCTGGCAGAGAGCATAAAATAAATCAATAAAACCCCAGAAAGATCTTTGAAGTCATCACCACAGCCCTCGAATAAACGGCTCAGAAAACTTGAGGCTCTGGCATTGTGTTTTCTTCACGTCAGTGGCTGGAGGTTGCAGAGGATTTTGTGTGTCTGGGTGGAGCCTTCACTGCCCAGATCTGGAGGCAGAAGATGCTGAAGACAGGAGGATGGCTCTGGTATTAATCACAGAGTTATGGACATGCCATCCCTTCTCCTCCAGCCCCCACCAAGACAGCAGCTGGTTTGTTTTTAACCAGCCTGAGAGGGTGTTGGTTGTCAAGGAAGGAGCAGGAGGCAGCTGCAGACCTGTTGCTCAAAGCTGGGGAGGGCCCTGGGCAAGAATTTGTGCAAAAGTGCCACACAGGTGATCTGGCAGCACCAATCCATGTGGTGGGAAGAGGTGACTTTTCCCAGATTTCTGTGGAGATGTATGTGAGGAGCCCCACTCTGTGATTCCTCTTCTGAAGGCCAGCAGCCCTCAGTGTAAGTGTTCAGGAACTAAACAAAGCAAGGCAGATACCACCAAGGAGAGAAACCTCAGTTTACAGAGAGCTGTTGAGTCAATAAAGCCATTCCCCTCACCCCCCTGCTTCCCATGTACTCAGCCAACACCAGCTGTGGCCCAATTAAACTCGACTGCTTACAGAAATGGATCTGTTGCAGACAGGCACACAATGGATTATGATTGTAATCGCTTAAGAGGTCACAGCAGCTCAGTGCTTGTGTTTTCTGATTTCTGGGTGAGACACAGCACCGAAGTTCTGACCCACTTTGGGTAGCTGCAGACCCTCCAGCCCCTTGTTGTTTGTTGGGACGGTGAAATACAACTTGTGGTGTCAGCAGGCGCGTGGAGACCCTTCTTCTGTTCCAAAGCTAGGTGCTGCCATCAGGCCAAGGAGGAGTGCTGGGAACAGCAGACAGTGAGATTCCTACTTGCAATATCAATATGGTCCTAACTCCAGGCTGTGAACTCCAGTGGAATGGAAATACCTCAGTGCAGATGGGAAAAGAAGCTGCAGACCCAGAGATGCTGTGAGGTGAAACACTCACAGTGGCTTTCCTTGTGCAGTGTCTCCCCTGGCGAGGTGGGACATGGCCCTGGCTGCTCTGCTTGACCAGCACCTCGTGGGGAGCACCCTCCTCCATGGGAACACTGCTGCTCCCCAAAAATGCCTCAAGGACTTCCCTCTACACCTGGAGGGATAAATTTGTGTGCAAGGTGTTTTACAATGGCGTTTAATATGTTTCCTTTGCGACGTGTAGTTGTTTTCCATCACAACTCCACCAGTCCTATCAGAAAGTTCTTACAGATACATGTGCAGCGCTTTTTTCTTCTTTGGAGTTCTTTTCTGAGGATCTTTCTTCATTGGGCCTCCCTGGAGGCAATAGCCTGTGATCTATAATGCCATCTGCTTTGCTGGGCTGTAGCCAGGGCACGTTACGAAATCAGCATGGAGTAATTGATGGCATTGTTTTCACCAAGGGACAGAACTGAGTCAGGGAGCAGAGGCAAAGGTGCAGAACAGCACAAGCATTTCAGTTCTCAGCTGTCTCAGCAACAAAACGGGAAAAAAATGGGGTATTTTTGCTTTCAGATAATATTCAGATTAGTTTGATCTACCAAATCCCTTCTGCACGAGCAGCACCGTGGCAGGGCCAGCTCTTGGAAGTGAGAAGACCAGCAGCACTTTCAGGGTGTTGGGCTGAGGTGAGGAGCACCATGTGAAAAGCAGGAGATATTTATTAAGTGTAAGAACCAGACAAAACCTCTCTTTGAGTAGAAACTTACTCCAATCTGCTCCTTGCCTGGCCCTTTTAGCTAAACTTTACTTGTGGCTGCTGTTGCTTTGTCTGGAAAGAAAATCTGAAGTGACTGACGGAGTGGGACAGTTTTTATTAGAAAGATTTGCTGGGAGCTGCTTTACTCAGCTGTCTGAAAGGCTGCAAGAAAGTATCTGCACCATGGAACAATCCCAGCTCTTGCTTTACATACACATAAAGGGAAAAAAGAGAAATATTATCTGCTAGTTGGAGCAGCAGCCAACATCCTCACTTGAAAAAAAAAAAAAACACTTGAAAGAGTTGAAAATTGCTTCCAAAGTCTTGTCGAAGTTTAATTAAATTTTTTGTTGTTTTCCAGCCTCTGGTCTGTATTTTGCTCATTTTCACATTGAACAAGGGGTTATTTTTATTCCTTTGATTAAATTAATCTCAGTCAATTTTTTGCTAGAGCTCTGGGCATGGCGAGGCTGGAATATGTAATTGTGCTTGGTGGTGCTGGGAATATTGAGCATTACACAGAATGTGAGCAGTGTTAGAAGAAAGGATTAGAAGATTAAAAGATAACTCAGTGAATTAGAACACCACCACTGCAATATAATTAATAATAGTAATAATAGTAGTAGTAGTGGTAATAATAATAATAATAATAATAATAATAAATAAACAGCAAATAAAATGCCTGCAGGCTCTCCCATTTATTGCGTCTCAGAACAGAGCTGGAAAAGCATGTAAGTTAATTTTGCCAAATACAATTTAATACTTATCTGTATCATTGAGTATAACACACTGAACTACCTGGAATCTGTTTAAGGAAAAGTCCAGGTGAATCTCTCTGCATGACCAGGGTTAAAATGAGCGATCAGATGAAAAAACCCAGCCATGAAAACACCCAGGCTGGTGTTTACAGCGTTTTTAAGCAGTCTGGTGACTGCAAAGTATCTTTTAAAACATATTGTAAGAAGCCCCAGGGTTACAAGCAGCTTTATAACATCAAGACAGCAATAAAACCCCTTCCAGTCTTTTATGAGAGACACAGGTCATGAATCCACATTACCCAGGTCATGAATGCACTGAAAATAGTCCCTCCCTAAATCATACAGGTTATTCCAAGGAATTTCAATCCTGCAGGAGCATATTTTATTCTCTGAGATTAAAAAAAACCCCAAATAATATCAACAAAAAGCAAAATGTTCTGCTGGAGCACCTCCCTTGATAGGAGCTGACGTGATTTTACTGGAATTACAGTCTTATGGAACCTGGTTTTGCAATTTTTTCTAATTTGCTTTGGAATATTTCAGTTCATTGGCTTGGGAAACTCAGGAAAACTGTCATCTTTTGGGAAACTCCAGACTTATATCTTCAAATGGACCAGAAATGACCTAAAAGGATGATTTGTCATTGCTTTTTTTTTGGCATAGTTGCTCCTGGATAGGAAGCTGCAAGGATTCTGAGTGATAACAATTTTCTATTTCTTTTGTTCCTTTAATTTTTAAAGGAACTGTTTGGAACATTTTTGGTTTATGATGATGGAGTCTGGTGTTGTAACATATTCAGAGCCTCAGGACATGAGGACCTTGAGAATTTAGGGTGAGGAGAAGTGCATCCAACAGCTGGTTTTGTTTTCCATGCACCAGAGACCTTGTGTAAACAACACATCTTAATATAACTTTACCCCAAATAATGTCAGTATTGTTTGATTAGTTACCATTTTTCAAATATACACTATAATTTTGTTAAAAGCTGACAAAATCAGCTTGGATGAATGTGTTGATAGCATTATGTTGCAATCTGATCACTTACTGTCATTAAGTTGGAAAATTCTTCAGCTTCAACAGATTCTACAATCAGCCTGAAAACTGAAAACTTCCAACCCAAACCATCCTGTGATCCTGTGATTCTATAAAAAGGGGAAAGGGGGGAAAGAACTCTTCTTCTAGTGAAATGGAGTATAATATCATATAGTGATTATTAATAATAACATAATTATTTTTCTAAGTATATGTTTATGATGGAATCTGAGGTTTCAGGGCTACAGCAAGAGTTACATTTTTCCCAGAGCAGAGTTCAATCTCTTTTAAAGCCTATTAAAGTCACAGAGATGCATCCATCAGTTATTATACTGAGGGGCTGTGATGACAGGATACATCTCAGGGAAAGGAAGAGCCAAAGGATGGGAGGATTAGCACAGATAATGACACTCATTTGTCTGCATGGGGGACACTCGCTGAGTTGTGAGTTTTTAAATTGAATTGAACCTTGGATGATCTCCATGTCTCAGGTCTCTCACCAATCCTTATCTCCAGGTGCTTTTCACAGAAGGTGGAGGAGCAGTTCCCCAGGGTCACTTATCTTGTGAAAGATGCCCTGAGCAGCAACTCCTCTATCACTGATTTGGCAGCATTTTCCCAAGGCCATTTGATTGCCCAGTTCTTGATAATACCAAGTTATTTTCCCGAGTCTTTTCCTCTACAAATTCTAAACCTCATCACTTAGGATAAAAACTGTGATAGATCAGAGTCTTTTCAGACAAGGAGGTTTCTGCCTGGTTCCTTGAACTGGAAATTCACATTTCTGAAGTTATCATCGAGGCAGCGAAGGTTTTGAGATTGAAAGAGTCAAGAGTATCAAAACCTGAAAATGGAAAATGTCATCAATGGAAATGAAAACTGGTCTGATAGGGTGGATCAGTTATCTGGGTGAAATGCAGAGTAAAATCATTACCCTCACAAGGAATATTTGCTGCAGATTAAGGCCATTGGCTCATTAAACTGAGAGGCTTCTTGTGGCCTTCTCCTGAAAGGCTGCAGCCTTGCAAAAGCCTTTAATGGGAATGTGTGAAGAAATTCAAGGGGCAAATCCTTCCAGGAGCAGTGATAGGGAGGGTGTTTAGCCAAGCACAGTCAGGGATGCTTCTGTCTGTTTGTTGGACAGAAGAGTTCAGCTCGTAAAAGACATTTTCCTACGTATTTTATGAGCAACATTTTAAACAAAACAAAGTGGAAAAAACCTGTGGTTTTCATGTGCTTTTACTGTAAGCTGGAATTTCAGTGAGAATGTCTCTGGCTCAGAAGCTATTTTTTAATTTGCATAGCACTAAGAACACCGGCAAAATGTGTGGTGGTGCAGAGGATGAGACAGCACAGGTTTGTGGAGCTGTGTGGAGCTTTGCAATCTGGGTTTGGGGCTGAAAACAGGGAAATGTACAGAAGGGGCTTGGAGGGAATGTGCAGAGCTTTGGGAAATACAGAGACAGGGAAATGTAAGAGACTGAGGGCATAATTTACTCAGTTATCCAAGGGGAGACAGAAAAGGGAGCAAAGGAGTGTACAGCCTGTTTGGCAAAAGCAATTCTGACAGTAAATAGCAGTTAAATTTAGCAGGAGAAGGATCAATAGTTAGGTGTTTTCAATAGTATTTTGAAATAATAAAGCATTGGGATAATGTACCCAGGGATGCAGAGAGTTCCTATTCCTGTGAGACTCTTTGTAAAACTATGCTTTAGATTAATCAGAAGCCCTTGTGCAAAGCTGAAATTACCAGGAAAGATGATTTATGGGTGCTGTGCAAAAACTCTGAATATATGGTCATAATAGTGATGTCTACACTTAAAACCTTTCTTTATTTTCAATGGAAGAGTGTGTGGCAAGGAGGACCTGGGAATTACAGCAGTGCATTTAATCATCAAAATGTGATTGCAAGACCAAGTTCTTATTTACTCAGTCAGGGCCCGTCTGGGTTCAAACAACAAACACTGGAGGCCTGAGTGGTTTTTGGAAGAAAAGAGTAAGAAAATCCACCTCTTGCAAAACACACAGGAAGAAAAAAGAGCAACAAATGACTAACAGTGCTGCTGTGATTGCACAGCTTTGTGGTGAACTGTGATCAGCAGTGACATTTCAAGGAGTGGAGCATCAACTCCATGGTATTTACATGATATCCTGCATTTCTACCCCAACAGTGTGGGGATTCTTTGAAGCCAAGAGAGGGAATTCAGCAATGGCAGGAGAATGAAATGAATTCCTGCTGGAAACGAGGTAGTTCACGGATACCTTGAGGTGGTTCAGCCTATTGAAGGAATTCTGTGAAAGCTGTGAAGCTTCATAACTTTCCATTTCCTGGGCTGCCTCAGTGCGAGCAGTTCCTCGCCCCCATCCTCAGCATCTCCTGGGCTTGAGGTTTCACATTTTTGTAAGCTGTGAAATTTCCTGCTGCCGTTCGTGTGGAAAGGCTGCGACACGCTGAGCAGTCTGGAGTGGTAAACATGCCCAGTGCCCTCTTCCAGACAGAGGCAGAGGGGAAGGGAAGAGGCAGATGCTTGCATCTCTTTGACAGCCGGTCCCCTGGAAGATGCCTGGTTCTATAAATAGAACCCGCACAGCTTTCAGCTGCTCACACCTTGCAGCAGCAAAGAGGAGGTAGGAGAAGCTTTGCATTCGGTTCAGTTGCAGCTCTTGGAGAAGCAAATAAAGGGAAGGGGGTTTATTTGTGGAGAACAAACTTCCTTCGAGCACTGCTGGCTGAGGTCATTGTCTGGGCACTCTCAGGGCTCCACGAGATGTTGGTGATTTCTTTATGCAGGAGGAAATTCTGTGGGACTGGACCAACCAATGCCAGCTCATTTGATCTGTATTTTTGGAAGAACGCTGAAAAGATGCCAAAACATCGCTGCTCTGGCCCAGGGCCTGTGCAAGGCACAGAGGAAAATGGTTTGTCTAAAACTTTCCCATGACATAGAATCACAGAATGGTTTGGCTTGGAAGGGACCTTAAACCCCCCCCTGCTGTAGGCAGGGAACCCCTCCACTATCCCAGGGGGCTCCAAGCCCCGTCCAGCCTGGCCTTGGACACTTCCAGGGATCCAGGGGCAGCCACAGCTTCTCTGGGCACCCTGTGCCAGGGCCTCCCCACCCTCACAGGGAACAATTTCTTCCTAATATCCCATCTAACCCTGCCCTCTGGCAGTGGGAAGCCATTCCCCCTTGTTCAGTCACTCCAGGACATGTAAAAAGTCTCTCTCCATCTTGTGGGGTCCCTTCAGGCACTGGAAGGCCACAATTAGGTCACTCTAAGGCTTCTCCAGGTTGAGCAATCCCAAATCTCCCAGCCTTTCCTCACAGGAGAGGTTCTTCATCCCCTGAATCCACCTGGTGGCCTCCTCTGGACTCTCTCAAGTGTGTAAAACACACTGTGATGGAGGTTTCTTCCTGAAAACATTTGTCCTGATCAGTTTTCTTCCCCACCCATGGACACATCTGCAGAACACCAGCCTTGTGCAGGCAGCTCACCCAGAGATTTGTTTGCCAGGCCCCATCAGAACCCAAATTTCATTTGCCTCCCAAACTCTTCCTTTAGCAAGGCTCCCGTAGGAATGGGAAAACAAAATCCCATGTGCAAGAGCAGGAGCTGCTTCTGTGTTAGAGACCCTCAAAGACAGGGACACACAAGGAACTTTGGACCTTTTACCTTCTGAACTTTTTAAAGTATGAAAACCTTTGGAGGTTGGCTCCATAAATAGCCCCTTGTCAGTTACTCAGCTGTGAATATTTCTGCTGCTATTACACAGATCTTGCAAGCTCAAGTCAGTGGCTAAAAAAAATACAGAGCACGATGACTTTTATTTCATTGTTATTCAATACACATCTCAGGAGAGGTGACTAAGAGGTGAATGAGAGATTTTAAAGTCTCTTAACTCTCTAATTTTGCACACAAAAAATAACTTTGGTGCAGAACATCGTTTAAGACCTGTCTTAAACCCTTATAGGGAATAATTCTCTATTAAATCTGACCTTTTCTCCTCCTAGGGTGAATTTACCAAAAAATAACAACAAACCAATAAATATGTTTGCTAACTGCAACTGCTTTAACCCTATGCAAACACACTGGAGCTTATGGTGCATTCTTGAGATATTTATTTAGGAGAATAACACTGCTCAGGCAACAGGAGCTGTAGAGCTGTGGGAAGTTGATGAATTTTTGTTGCCCCTCACTGAGTGACTAGTTCTGATTGTTTAAACAAAATTAAAAATTCATATACAAGTAAACACATCAGTACAGCTGAGTGTTTCTTCTGAATATTTACAAGTTAAGATTAATTCATTAAAATTATCTGTAGGATGAATTGACACAATGCATTTCTGTTCTAGGTAAAGATACATAAGGTACTTGAATCTAAAGGATTTAAAGGGTTATTTTACCATGTATTTGGGTTGGTTTTCATAATAACCTGTCTTTCTCTGTCTCAAAGCCAGTGCACTCAGCTCAGACTTTTAGCTGCTATACAGTGCAGTCATGCACACTGATTCTCCATGTATTTGTCAATGTTTAAGTAGTTGTACTACAGTAAGTGTTGTAAGGAGATGGCAATTTAGTTCAGTCTGCAGTGCTGTCAGGGATTTCATCCCTCTGTGACAAAAGAATGCCATAAATCACTGTGCCAGTGTCCAGAGAAGAATAATACACCACCAAATGCACAAATATTAATTTCTTTAGCACCTCTGCAAGCTCTCTTCTTCTCGCCGATTATCTCCTGTGTGTAAGGACAGACTTCACTTTGCAAGCTTTCAGCTCAAATCAGCACAGCATTGTCTTGTGATTATCTACTCTTGGATATCTTAGGGCATAGCCACCTTTGATGGGAAGGCTCAATTTTGATACATTAAGTTTAAAGAACACAAAAGTGCTGTACTTACTGCAGGAATAAATCCCTTTTATTTTTCTCAGACCTCTGATTTTGAGCCATCAACATTTTATACTCAGAGTGGAACTTCATGTGCCTCCTCTCCTCTCTCCTCTCCTCTCCTCTCCTCTCCTCTCCTCTCCTCTTCTTTCTTTCCCTCCTTCTCTTCCTCCCCAGTTGTTTTCCCTGCCCTTCTTTCCCCCCTCTCCTTTCTTTCCCTACTTTTATTCCCCCCCTGTCTGTTTTCCCTGCCCCTCTTTCCCCCTCCATGGGCACAGGAGTGGCCGCTGTCCCTGGTGAGCACCTGCAGATCCCAGTGCTTGGATCCTGCTCCCACCTCCCTTTCCCAGGGGAACAGCTGCCTGCAGCCAGCCCGGCCTCACCTGAGCCCTTCACCTGCACAGGGCTGGGCTTTGCATCCCATGGGGGAGCAGGAACATCGTCCATCCTCCTCCTGCTGATGGGATGGTGTGAGCAGCCCCCAAAAAAACATTTGAGGCTTTTCCTGGTGCCTTGATGTTGTTGTCTTGTAGTTCTTAAGCTGCTCCACTGGTGTTTGATATGGGAATAGGGCAGGGGAAGGAGGGGATGAGGCAATGAAAGGTCAGTGGGTGCCTGGAGTGAGAAAAAGCTGAATTCCTCCTCATCAAATTGAATAAATATCCCCTGCGAGCAGGGCAGGGATCTCTTTGGCTGAAATTGGAGTGATTTCCCTGCCTCTGAGCTCAGCCCAGGGTTTGGCTGGGCTCTCCCATCGCCTGCCAGGGGTCACAGCACCCCAAAAGGACAGTGGGGTGCCCAGGGGCATCCCCCAGCCCCATGGGACAAACGAGTCACAGCCCCTCCCTGGGCGTGAGGCTGCATTTTGTACCATTCCTAAAAATATTCCTGAGCCCTCAAGTGAAAACCGGGTGGCTCGGATTTGAAAACCAAAATGGGAACAGCTGAGCTGCATCCCATCGTGTTTTCTCACCTCCTCTCCTTTCTCTCTTCACTTCTTCCAGATCGGGGAGAGGGTGGCAAAGGAGTGACCAAAAATGTAGAGAAACGAGGCAAGGAAACATTTTTCTCCTGTTTATTTTTTTATTTCCTTGTTTGAGAGAAGAGAAAGTTTTTATAAGCACAGGCATTTGTTTTATTAGAAAAAGGGATTTTTTTTTTTTTANCTCTCCTCTCCTCTCCCTTGTCATTAAAATCTTTATTGAGTGAATCTGTTTCTAGGTCAATGACACTTAAGCACTTGAACAGCGCAAAATTAGGAGCTCATCCAAGGGACTTCAGGGTCTCCACAAGCACTCCCACATGTCAATGTGAGATAAAAAATAAATTTATTTCCTAGCAAAGGGCGTGGAAGAAGCTCAAATCTCCCAGCATGGGGTGCAGCAGGATATCATAATTTTAACAGGCACTAGAATGAAGTTGCCAATGTGGGCTGTTGGCAGCTCCTCTTTGGTGCCTGCTGGCCTGGCCCTGTCAGTATCACTGAGAATTTTTCAAAGCTACTGGTTAGAAAGGAAAAGACAAATTGTCAACAATCTCACTCCAGAATATTGTACAGCTTTGGCATTTTATTTCCAAGCAACACATATGGACACACAGTTTATTGCTCCTTTCCTTTTATAATTCCCCCCCTTTTTTTTTCAACCCTAAAGTTTTTAATGAGTAGTTTCCTTTTCAGAATTCAGTTTTCCTGAAGGCTTAATATTGTGCTGCTCTTAGGATTGGGAAGAAGGTGATCTTAATTTGGGACTCCCATTTATTTCCTCCAATGCTACTGTACTTATTAGTGCTGGGGAATAGAGTGAAGCAGTCTGAACATTATAAATAGCACCTCAAAGGATTGTTTTGTTCCACTTGGTTTGTGATAAATGTTAATGGCAGTGAATTGTTTCCTCCCTAGCTTCTAGTTTTTCACATTATTTAGGGAATTAGTTTTTTCTTCCGGACCTTGTTTTTCTCCTGACATAGCCTGCATTTCTCAGGAAGATATAAGAAAAAGTATTATGGATAATGGATGTCCTCAGGGGCCCATCAGAGGAAAATGCTTCAGGAACTGAAAAGCCAGCTATGATGAGGGCCTTCATTTCTATAGTCTTTGGTGGTAACATTTCTGCTTCTGTTACAATTTTATATATATTTTTCATTTCAATATAGATACCACTTTCCTTGCTCTCTTTTTATGTCTTTTACTTTGATCAAGGGAGCTCATCCTTATAACACAGTGCTTAGATTCACTCGAGCTGAACCCCTGAGATTTCAAATCTTTATTAGGATGGCAGAAAGTAGCCAGGCTGGGAGAAGTGTCTTCCAGATAGGGAGTTACAAGAGAGAGAATGAAGCTTCCTTTAAGAAGCAACAAATTATTTCCTTTTCAAAATCTCCCACAAGAAAAAAAGAAAAAAGATTAAATACATATATATTTTTACTTTCCGTTGATTTATTTCCTTTTGCAAAGTGAAGCTAACAAAGAGAGGCACTGCTGCAAACAAAAGGCACCGATTTGTCACTGACAGTTCATCGTTAATTGGGATTCTATTTGGTCTGAAAGACTGAGGGGAGAGTAATCAAAGGAGACTGAAATGAAAAACCCTAAGTGGATGCAGGAAAACACATCACAACTCCCACACACAGCCACGACTACAGGAGGCAAAAAGCATCCTCTGGGTACGTGGGTGAGGAGCAGCCACTGACCACGCAGACAGATGCAGACAGACAAGTCTATTTTAGTCCTGAGCTCTGGAAATTCAGGGTTTCAGGTCTGCCTTTGCCTCCTGCCTCGTGCAGCTGGGAGTGGGACAGCCCCGAGCCAGGATAAAGCCCCTTGTTACACATTTCCATGAGGAGAAAAGGTGGAAAGAGAAACGGAGGCAACATCCACAACCAAACCCAAGTATGTGACTTGCCAGCTCAAAGTGGTTCATTTTGTAAGAAAAGGTTTATTTTGTGAGAAAGGTTTGAACCAGGGTCATGAGGGTTATTGGTCAGTGGTTGTTTTATAATGAGAATAATGGGATTATACACAGGGCTTTCCATGGAGTGGGTGCAGGTCCAAATGGAGGAGCCAGGGCATGGGGTCTGCAGGACAGGGATAAGGGGTGTGTTGTACCAGTGCTGCTCCTGGGAGGGGACAGCAGGGTAACTCCTCCTCAGAAAACCTGACTGTGCCCAAGAAACTGGGGAGCAAAGAATTATCTACAGCAGAGGTAGCACAGCTCCATCCTCAACAACTTACAGCAACAGGCAGCTCAGGGAAGAGGTAAGAGCATCACTCCTATTCCACAAACAGATAACTGGGAGAAAAATTTAACATCTTGCCAGAGGAGGGTCTATAAGTCCACCAGGAATCCCCTTTGCCCTTGCCTTCATCTGTCTGCAACCCCAGGAAGGTGATTTTGGGTGTTGTCTCTTCAGCTGAAGCTGATGCAGTGCTAAGGAGCAGCCACACTGTTCTGTCTCCCAGGGAGATTTGTTGTTCTTGTGCTACTTTTTCAGCTAAGATGAAAGAAAAGTCCATTGTTGATGAAATCTTGTGGTTCGTGTTTGGATGCAGGGGAACAAAACAAAAGTGTCCAAGGTAAATGCTATGAACCAAAGTAGAAGCCTACAGGTAATCTAATTATCCAAGGTTTGGCCAAATGTTAATTTAGTGAAGATGGAATTTAGCAGGTTCTGAATTATCACTTGAACAGCAGCTAGAAAAATAGCAAAACATCATCTCTTGCTGTCCTTAATTAGCTATCACACTGGAATATCGGGGAAAGACAGGCAGAGAGAGAAGGGGAAGGTCTGGGAAGAGGCACCAGAACCAACAATCCACTCAATCCAAAAGATGTGACAGCAGAGTCTGTTACAGGAGCTCTGTAATCAGGCAGTATCCAGCTTCCTCCTGACCACAGCAAGCTAAAACTTCCTGAGATTTTCTGAATATCCAGCAAAGAGCCCTCAAATCAATCTCTAACCCAAAGGCCCACACAGTGACTGCACCAAAGCTGGGAGCCAGCTCTCCAAAGCACCGACCAGGCATCTGAACCACATCAATATTCTTTCATCTGGTGTGTGAACAAGCATTTCCCCTTATACAGAGGTTTAGGTATCACCAGGGTGACTCTATGGTACTCACAAAGTTGCTATGGCAATTTCATAATTAAACATCCCCGTAAATTCTCTGCCATGATCCTCACACAAATGAATACTTTTTGGAAGTGCGTTTTCATTTAGTCAGGCTTTAATTTACGCTGTCACCTCACCTTTCTGGCTGTAAGGAGGATTTATGTGCCACACAGTGAGAAATATTGCTGTAGGTATTGTGTCACCCACGACGAATGGATGACACCAAGGCCTCTGGATCTGTCCCTGAGGGAATGTGTGGGCTGCATGCCCTGGGTGTGGGATGTGGCTGGGGAAGGGAAGACTCTCGTTCAAAGGTGGAGTTGATCCCCTTCCAGCTGCTGAGCACCCTGATAACTGGAAAATCACAGTGTCCACAGGCTGGGAAGCTCAAGCCTTTTGCTGCTGCACCTCATGGGCCTGGATGACTCAGCTTCAACAATTGGTGTTATCCTAAACTCTGGCAGACTGGGCTCTGGGTGCTGCCCTAAACAATGACACTGCCTTGAACTCACAGAATCCCAGGATGGGTCAGGCTGGAAGCGACTCATCTGCTCCAACCTCCCTGCTCAAGCAGGGTCATCCCAGAGCAGTTGGCACAGGATTGCATCCAAAGGGTTCTGGAATATCCCCAGTAAGGGAAACTCCACACCTTCTCTGGGCAATTTTCCAGTGCTCGGTCACTGCACAGGTAAGAAGTTCTTCCTCATGTTCAGGTGAAACTTCCTGGGCATCAGTTCCTGCCCGTTCCTCTAATTCCTTTCGATGTTTAGGATCATTGCTGCTTTCCTTCTCTTCCATCCCAACACCCTTAACTGGTATCAGTCCTGAGTAAATTGCCTTCATTTTCACATCTCTTATCCCTTCTTTGTCTTTTATTTGTCATTTCCGCTAGAAATCAGCCCCTGCTGTCCCTCAGGCTGCAGCGTCCGTCTGGCTGGATCACATCAGATTTTCAGCCAAGTACTTCCCTGCTGCCTCCCACGTGGCTCCTCGTGCTTCAGAAGAGTTCACCAATGTCCACATCACTGTTTTTAAGTCTTCCAGTTGCTGGGATGCTATAAAAAAATTGACCAGATTAGGTATCAAGATTATTATTTATCTCACAGATGAGTTTGCGTCAACTTCAACTGTGCCCAAAATCTCTTAAGACAAAAGGCCATAATTTTTCCTGTTTGTACTAAATAAGAGCTGACTTTCTGAGCAAGAAACTCAGGAACGTGCACAAAGGAAAGAAAGGTTCTCCTACAGAGAGGTTACAAAAGATATGAGAAGAAACTGATTTGCATGAACCGGCTTCTGCACAAATGTATCATTTAAATTATGAATAAAGGAGTTTCTGAATGGATGAGCTTATGGGAATCTAAAACTGCCATCCTTTTGCCTTTGCAATATTAGCGGGAAGAAACTACTTAAAATGCAAACAATTTTTCAAATGGCAAAAAAGGAGGGAAAATATTCTTTTGTTTTAATAAACTATTTTCTATTACCACTGTTTGTTGCTACTCTTGTTTACTGTCCTAAACGTGTTGCAGCCCTCAAAACTCTACTGAAAAACCTCATGCACTTTTTATAAGAGATTAGCTGGAGACACGAGACCTGCACTAACCTCTCTGCTTGTTGGTTGTGTTTCAGCACAGGCTTTTTGCTCTTTCCACAAGGGAAATGCAGTCAGAAAAGCTGATCTTGATTTGAGTTTCAGATTGAAGTTGGCCTTTTTTCTTCCATCAGCCTCACAGGCAGGAGTATTTAAAACTACTATGAGTGTGAGCAGAAGTGCCTCCAAATTTGAGCAGCCTGAGTGGGTCTGAGCAGCCACCAATATTCAATATTGTCCAGTGCAGCCAATTACACACAATTCTGCCTTAAAAAGCAGCATTAAAGAGCAAAATCAGAGTAGTGAAACTGTGTGTTGATCACTCCCACTCTGAGACTCCAAGTCATCTGAGAAATGTGAGATTCAGCAGCTTTGCCTTTGAATCCCTGAAACCAAACCGGGAAAACTTTCTCAGGGTAAGAAAAAAGCATCACCGAATTTCAGAAGTGACAAACAAGCACAACTTTTTCATTAGGCTCTGCAGCTACCTGATATAAACATGCACTATATGCAAAGATTTTGCTGTATTTGGATGTTCTAATGCCACATCCTATCCTCTTCTTTAGTGATAATAGATAAGTGTGGGAGTTCAGCACTCCACACAAATGTTGGTTCTTATCTTCACCTCTGGAAAGTTTTACCTCCAGTCTGAATAGATGAGAGACGCCTGCTGATGCTGTTTCAAGATGTTTATTTCTTCTTATCTCTAACTTGCTCTCAGCTCTGGCTGCACGTCTGATGCCAGCCGAAACCAAGCGGGGACTGCCCAGACTTGGGCCGTCCCTGTCCTTTTTGTGCCCTTTCCAAGATCCAACCATTCTTCACAACGTATTTATTATTTACTCTTTTATACCAATTAATTTGTACCTATTCTAGACACGTAATTTCTACCTCTTTTTCATTCTACCAATCATCTTATGCCACAACTACTAGAGAACATGGAGGAGAAGGAGAAGAAGAAGAAGAACAGGGCAACACCCAAAATCCTCCATCTTAAACCCTTCACCCTCATATTAAAAATCCTAAAATCTACTTTTTAACCTTGTAAAATACCGAACTACTACTCATTTTTACACTCTCGTGATTTGCACTGATTCTTGTGATGTTGGTAACTTTTCCCATGGGCTAAGGTCAAAGACAGTGTTATTCTGAGCTTTTTACCAGGGTCTGGGACCCCCTTGCTGGGGCTCCCAACCACCCAGGACAGCCCAAGGCGTGTCCTGACATCCCATGGCAGCCAGAGGCATTCCTTGGACTCCAACAGATAAGGAAATCAGAACTCCTCAGGGGAGACTTTGGAGAATTGTGGAGATAAACTCACCTTTCCTGGAGCAGAATGGATGACTTATTTCTGTCTTTTCTGTCTGTGTAATATTCCATACAAAACGTAGATGTCTGGAATCACACAACCACACTCCTCTAATACTTTCAGTGTGTAATATACACATGAATTTTACTTCTGCCATGGCTGGTACCTGTCAGCTCCAGGGCACCCACCTAGATGGCACCTGCAGGATCATGTTTCCGTTGAATTGATTCTGATACAATCGTAAAAATATGTCAAAACCTCTGGTGCAGGTCAGCCTTGTTCCCCTCAGGACTATCAAACCTATTTCTACATGATCTGAGGAAAGGAGGAAAAAGATCCTGTTTGTCCCTTCAGCTACATGACAGGATTGTGCTGGTAGGTGCTGACTTAAGGCAAAAATCCGTGAGTTTATCTCCCAAAGTACCACTTAATCACCTGGCATTGATTCACTGTCCACTTGGATAAAAGGCTGGCAGAGAGGGATGGAGTTGATTAAGGTCATCAGGAGTAAGAAGAGCCAAAATATCTGTAACCAGGGATATAAATGGGGGATATAAATATCCGTAATGTGTAAATATAGGGATATAAAATCCCTAAACATGGACATTTGTCACTGGACCTGCTCACTGCCCACAACCCAGCTCTTGCAACTGTGCTGGGGCTCCTTTTTCCCATCATCTGGATTTCTCTCCTGCAGGATCCCTCATTTGAAGAATGTGTTGTCCTGAGGCCAGGGATAAAGGCTGTGCAGGGGATAAAGGCTGCACAACACCTTGGGTGGTTGCTTTTGAGCAGCAGCCTGAGCTGCTCTTGAGAGCTGCAGGCACTTTAAAACACACAACCCCCAAACAGACACATCCACAACATCTCCAGCATTTCTAATTAAGTCAGTGATGGAAGTGAATTTCGCCTCAAAGCTTGTTTCATAATAAATCTCCAACTGACAGCGCCGCACCTTTGGAAATTTTTTTACTATCTGAGAAAAGAAATAGTTATTAGAGGAATAGTGTGACCTTCAAATCTTTTCAGAGCTTTGCAATCATGAACGGGACTGTGCAAGGGTTCAGCAAATCTGCTCCTGCCTGTTTCCTGCTGTGCTGCAGTTTCTCTAATCAAGTATAATTAAAATGGAAAAAAGAAACAGCAATACAATACTGTACACGTAGAAATAGTGATCGGGGGGCAGCAAAGTCGCTTTTATGCAGGGGTTTTTATCACATGCAGCACTAAATGCTCACATGAGTAATGTTCATGGAAACAACCCCCTGGTTTTTCTGGGATTACCTGGCTGAGGAAGGATGTGCAGAATCCTCTGTGAGCACTGGCAGACACCTGGTTCTGTCACAAATGCAATTTTCACATTGTGATTCTTGTGTTAGACCGAGCGACACTAATATTTTAATTTATTTGCTTCTTTTTAATTAGGCGACGTTTGCCAGATGAGCTGCAGGAAATTTGGTGGTTGTTGGTGATAGCTGGTTCTGGTTCCTGATGAATTCCCATACAAGCAAAAAAAAAAAAAAAAGAAAAAAGAGCTTAGATGAACACAAATGCAACTGAGTATTTTTGGTATCGTTTGTTTTCCTACAGATTTGCTAATAATACCAAATTACAATAATAAATATTTTAATTTAGTCATGGCATTAATCATCACCTTCATCCTCATCTCACGTCAGCTGTGACATTCAAATAATGCTCATGATTTAGCGGAATAATTCTGGATCTACACTGACACTCCCCAGTAAAAGAGCTCTACTGCAATACGGTATAAAATACATTTCCCTTTCCCACTTAAACCCCACTGGATGGGACCCTACAGAAGGGAAAATTTAATTGGTTTTAGGACAGGTCATTTCTGAAACTTTCCTTTATTATGTGCACAACCCAAAAAATCTCAGTGCTCAGTGAAGTTGCTTTATTAGTAATGATTTCTGTTTCACACGTTGGACTGGTTTTTCTTTTCTGGTATGGGTGACCAGAGAAATTCACACGCAGAAAGCAAAAGCTTTAAAATAAAGGCTAATAAAGGAAAAAATGAAGGTTTCTAGAACAATATTTAAAATGAAGATTTCTAGAACTATATTTCTGTTTAATAGACTAGGAAAGCAGGCTGCTAGATATTTAAATTTTTCAATCAGGGTAGCTGTTTCACTCTCTTAAAAAAAATGAGATAAATTAAGCAGTTTTAATTAAGCTCATCTCATTTTCATAATCCTCCTTCTCACCCACACTCTGATGGAAGGTCAGAGAAATAACTGCGGAGGAACACGGCACTGCAAGAACAAATTCTAATTATTGCGAAGGAAAGTTAAAATATTTTCTTTTCAAATAGACTTTTTTTTTTCCCCTTTTCTGCTTAATTTTGAGAGTAATTTCTCACTGCTGTGTTTTCCCCTGAGGCAGTTTGTGTTGATGGATGGCACGGAGTTAGGGGATAACAGCAAAATGAAAACAAGCAGCGGGGTGCTGACAATTTCAGCAGCATCAATATTGAGAGATTGCTCCCAGGATTAAAATTCCCATTCCTCATAGACTGGAGAGCACCTTCTCCCAGGGCTGGGGTAACTGAGCTGAGCCACATCCGCCCTCTCCGGGGAGCTGCAGCCTCAAAATCCCACTTTTTACCCCAATTCCACGACCCTGCACTGATCCAAGGACACGGATCTCTGCAGGTAAATGGGTACTGGCACTTCACAGGTATTTAGCTCCAGGCATAAATAAATATAAATTAACCTGACTTTCCTGCATTTTGTCCTTTATTTACGAGGTAGTTTTTAATAAGGTTGTATTATTACAAAATGTTATTACAGATAATCTTTATTATCACTCCAGCCTGGTAATATGAGGCTGCCTGAGCTCATATTTCATTTCACAGCTCCCGTAACAATGACTGAAATCCTGATGCCTGCTCGCCACTGACTGACAGCCTCGGTTTTTAATGGAGCTATCAGAGGAGAAGGGCTCTATCCATCAGTCTGCCCTTAAAGGAAAGTAGCAGAAGGACTCAAATCCCTGCCTTTCCTGTGGGTCCAACATGCTGACAGAATTAAACACGGACTTTTGTAGGTCGTGGTGATGAGGAAATCATCCCTTTGTTTCTCCTGATTTGCCTCTTGGCTACTATTTTGTTTTTTCCCCCCACATCAAACTGTACTTTTAAGGAGAACTCCTCAGGTGTTTAATTGAGTAGTTTTTTGCAGAAGGCTCGGAAAAAAACTGCCAGTGAGCAATGAGGTGATGCCCCTTTTTGCAGGGATGAATAAACCTTGCCTGGGAACATCAGGGAACCCACGCAGGCAGGAGCAGAGCAGCTGCCAGGAGTTCAGGGGGAGCAGCTTAAAGAGAGAGACTGAGCCTGACTTGAGCTCTGCAGGTCTCTGCCTTCCTTGAACTCACTCAAACTCAGCTTTTCCCCCTTTCCTGGCATTATTTCCTTGTTGGATATGTCAGGTAACATCGCTGCCGTGCACATTTGGGAGCTCATGGAAAAGGATGTGCTCTCACACCCCTAAAATAAAAAGTCCACAAGAATGCCAGGGAGGTTTTATCTTCTCCAAAGCTTGCAAAGTTCACTGCACTTACCTGCCCTTCTTCCTTTTTATCAAAAAGCGGGGAATATTTATTTCTTTATGTCTTAGAAGACTTTTGAAGGTCTACTACACAATATAGACTAGTTTAAACCCACACAGAATAGGAAAAAGCCCCCTGCCTTGCTGGCATTTACCATGAGGCAGAGGATTTGAGGTAAAATCACTGTTCTGCATGCTCCTACAGCAGGCAGCATGTCCCGAGCCCTCGGCAGGTCTCGAGGCTCCACTGGAATTGGTCCTTCTTGAGCAGCTCAGCAGTTCAAGGAACACCTGAAACAGGGAAGAGCAGGAGCCCCACACAGAGCTGAACTCTCCGTGACACCAAAAGGACAATTGCAGACTTCAAAACCATTGAGAGGTTGGGAAAATTAAGACAGATGTTCCAGCCATCCCTCACACAGTCAGGTCCTTTCAAATCTCTTATTCTTGAGCTCAGGAAAGGGCACAAGCCTTAACTGGTTTTGTCAGTTTGTGTCACAACAATCCAATTTACTCGATGAGGCATCCAGGGCTTTAATACGTACTTGAGTGGCAGTTTCAATTCCCAACGTTTTTCCACTGGCCAGGAAGCAGAAATCAGATGGTGCAAGGAGCCCAGAGTGCTGGCAAGTTTTGCAGCAAGCTGTGTTTGCATTAGTGAGTGTAAATAGGTCTCTGGGAGGAGGCATCAAACATCGTGCTTGTGGCTTTTCCCTCTGTGCTTGCAATTAGCTGGGAGGGGAGCACAGATGTTCTGCAAAGAACTCCCATCAAATTTAAAGATGCAAAATTGTTAGGGTGGCTCTAATTAATTTTCTGCCTCAGTTTAAATGACATCTTTATGTTGTAGCACTGTGCAGGATGGTCTGAAGCGACTGGACTAAAATTGCTCAGTGAATTTTGCTGCATGAAAAGAATTTGGCCTGTTCTGATGAGCATGTGTAGAGAGGATCTCATTTAATTGAGTCCCCAGATAAAAAAATACTTTCCAGAAGACATTACTGTGAAGTCTGGCGCGTTTCTGTTGTTTAATGCTGTTGTAATTTGTCCTAATTTATTCTCACCGTGCTGGTGGAAGATGGAGTGTTTTCACAGGCTCCATCACATCTGTAGTGTTTACAGGAGTGTACCAGCCAAATTTAATCTGTTTGGCCACAACAGAACAGTCCAGAAGTGTTTTCATCTCACTTTATTTCCGTGCTTGGTTTTACTGGTGAGTGGCTCTTGAGGCAGAACCCCTCAGAGTGCAGGGCTTGGATATTCCGTGTCCAAAGTTTGGACTTGATGACCCTGAGAGTCTTTTCCAGCCTAAATGATTCTGTGATTCTCTAGAGGAAATAATTATTTTGTATAATTAACAAAAAAATTGTTATCTTCATCTACAATCGTTTTTTTTTTCTCTTCACAGCCCGTCTGGTTATAAAAGAAGAAATGATCCTTGGTGTGTTGGAACATTTGGGTTGTATTGAAAGAGCATTTGACAGGCAAGTTTGATGCTGAGACTGAAATAATTTTATACTGACCTGGTACCAGCTGAGAGAAAACTTAAATGTGAAATGTGCTTTGCTTATTACAAGGTTTTTAACCAGCACCTCTCAGCCCTGTGGGGACCCAGGGACTGCTTTCAGAACAGCAGCAGGGATTATGGAAGGAAAAGAAGCAGCAGACTAAAATTTGTTGGGCCAGATTCCACATCTTTAGAGGCCCAGGATACTGTGGTTTACAAGAATAAGATTTCACACTGTAGGGTCTCACTTTCTTCAGAAGTGTTTAGGAAAATAGACCCATGAAGTCGGTAATTACAGACTATTTACATACTTTTAGTTGCACTTCAGGCATTTATAAATCGAAATGTGTCGTTGTTCTAACTCAGTATTCAATATTCAAAGGGTGCCTTATCCATCCTGAAAAAGAGTGTGATAACCCTTTTTTGTGGTAATTCCCCACCACGTAATTCAAACATGACTAAGCAACATCTTCTTGCTACAAATCTGAGGGAGGATGTGGGAACGAGATGAGGGTACCCCTCACCCTCTTGGCAATCTGATTCTTAATCCAAACAGAAATCCAGGGGTTAATTGAGGAGGTTTATATAAATAACACAGATAAATGCTCTTGTTCTTAAAACGCCACAAAGTTTCACTTGAGGTGATCCTTGAAAATCGAGGGGAAAAATAGCAGCGGCTGTTTTGCCTGGAGCTGGAAAGTCAGTGTTCCGAAAAAAAGTGTCAGGGAAAACGAGGGGAAGAGAGAGGGAGGTGGAGAGAGGGAAAACTGCAGCCCAACTGCTTTGGAGCCTGCACTGCAAACTCTCCCAGAGCCAGCACTGTGCGTGGCTACCAAAAACAGCTTTGCAGGGGGTTGTGAGGAGGAGATATTTCTGTGTGTGGGGATGCAAGGAGGAAATCAGCTCTGCCAGGCAAGCCCAGGGTGCTCTGGAGCAGCTCGGAGCATCCACACCTCGCTGCCCTGAGAGTCCATCAGGGAAAGGATGCTGCAGGAGCAGCCAGGGCAGAGACCCTTGCAGCTGAGGTCTGCATTGCTGAGGATGCTAAATTTAGGTTCTGCAAGGCAGGAGGAAGCCAGGCGTGAGGATTGCTGGGGCTGGGTCACTGCCTGTGGATGCAGAACTTCTGGCTGGAGTTTTTTGTTGAGCTGTTGGGTCAAAGCTGGAGAGTTCTCAGGGA
Source organism: Falcunculus frontatus (assembly GCA_013398115.1). Lineage (NCBI taxonomy): Eukaryota > Metazoa > Chordata > Aves > Passeriformes > Falcunculus > Falcunculus frontatus. Next base: position 85,264 of record VZRV01006236.1, read on the forward strand.
GCAACAGCGCTGGGGTTAAACCCTGCTGCAGCCCTGCCTTGGCTTGTGCCACTTGGCAGGAGAGAGGCAGAGAAAACACCAAGGAAATGCTTGTATTTTCTTGGTGTAAGACAATAAAAGGTCTTAGACATTGTTCTCTGTAAGGGGTTGATAAGGAGGGTGCAAGGTTTTCTTTCAAAGCTATTAAACTTTGATTATTATGAGCGGAGTGAAATATTTATCACCTTGTCTTCATTTCTCTTCATTTCATCGAGATAGGGTGAAATCTTTGGTGTTTTTCTGTCAAAGATTCCGGTGACCATGCTCATGCTGAGGATGAAAAATCTTCTGCTCAGCGGTTACCAGTGCACAGACAAAAGGAGTGCAAGGCTGAAAGCTTCAGCAGCAGAAATCTTTGCAGCAGCTTTTCGTTTTCAAGTTAATTTATGCTAAAGGCCTTGAAAACAAGAATTCTCTGCAGTGCTCACTTTCCCATGCAGAAAGGAAAGTTTGTTTAATTAAACTCTTTTCAGAGACTTTCTTGGAGGTCCCAGAAAAATCCCAGTGTCATCACATCTGTGAGAAGCCTTCTGTGAAAATTTGTGTGTCCCAGCCAGAACCCTCGAATCTACAGCACCACATTTCAGGAGATCACTGCTATTTGCAGAGCTGTAACTGCATATTCCAGCTGCTGGATTCTTCCTAATCCCAAAGCTTCTCTTCCAATTTGTCCTACTCCACAGCATCCTTAAAATGCACTGGCATTCCTTGGGAGTTTGGAAGCCCCTCACTAGCAGGCATCTATGACCTGTGCTGTCAGTAATCTGCTTTGCACATGCAGCACTCTGGACAAGCTCTTGGACTCTCAGACTCTCAAACTGGGCGTTTCCCATCAGACCCAGAGTTGTAAATACATTTTTTGGCCACCGAGACCCTGCTGGGGCTGTGTTCCACCGTTCTGAGATTTGGCTTTGCACCCTCAGTGGCACAAACAACTCCACAGCTCAGCCTGGCACAAAGGTTCGGGAGGAATTTCGTGGCTGACAAGCACAATGTGGGAAGAGTCCAGAATGACTAAAGAGCCATTTGCCAATGAATTGCTGAATTTCATGAATGCCCCAAACCAGAAGAATCCCAAATGACGTCTGTGAGTACAATCATTTGACCCAGCCCACAGACACAGATGGGGACTCGGGAACACACGCCAAATCTGTTCAGGAGGCAGATGGAGATGAAATTAAATGATATCAGCTAACTCACTCTGAACACGGAGCTGGAAGTTAGCTTTGCATATCCTGAAATTCAAACCAATGAGCTCTCTGCTTTTGTAGGCATTTGTCAAAGAAAATGCTGGGAGATTCAGACAATCCTTCATTTTCACGGGTACCTGCAGCAAGAGAAGTTGTGCCCTAATGGCTTTGGCTGGTTTTCCAGCATTTCTTGCCTTAGCTAGGAGCTGCTCAGTGAAATATCACCACAGTGGCTGTTCTGATGCTTAACGCTGTGGTGGTGACAATAAATATCACCACTAAAAGCAAGTGGCTTATTCAAGAAAAAAATGGAGGGGAAAAAACCAGTCTGAGATGTAAAGTGTGGCTGTTTTGCACCTGAGGCACAATTTAGGCAGATTTTAAGTGTACTACAGGACTGTATGCTGCACCCTCTGCATCATAAAAGTCTCAGGCCCTCTCTCAGCTGTGTTCAAGACACTCTTAAAGGAAAAGAATGTCACATTTTTATGACCAACTCAAGTTATTTTAACTGAGGACTTTGTACAGCATTTGCTGGGCTGCCTGGAAAGGTGGGATGGGAGTTCAGTTATCAGCTAATTAATTGTCCTAATGCTGCTGCCATCCCTCTGTCCCTCAGGGGAGGTGGCAGGTTGTGGAAAGGGCTGTTTTCTCCAACAAACCCTGGCAGAGAAAGGATTTTCTGATGTCAGGCCACACTTGTGCCATCTCCACAGCACTACACAGAGGTCCCAGCAAAACAAAAGCAAACAGATTGAGAACAGGACTCAAAGGAATATCGGGGAGAAGCTGTTGAGTGAATAAAGTCCCTCTGAGATGTACAAAAGAGGACAGAATTAGCAATTGTTTTTCCCTAGAAATGTCCCTTTCTGAAGCACACTCCTTGCTGTCACAGATTTTAACTTCTGAGATCACCATGACCTGCTGCATGGTGCAGACATCAAACGTCAAACGCTCCTCTGGAATTTCTTGAAAGAGTTATTTTTTTTTTCCCACTTAAGAAGGTTTCTGCTTCTCCCCCTCATCTGCTCCCATATCCCTTTCCTAAAATTGCTTATGACTCAGAGAAAAGCTTGCAGCCACTTGGAATTACTGGAGAAAATTGATGGAATTAAGAAGGAGCACTGTTGCTTCTATTGAATCCACAGTATGGGAACAACAGGTTTCTTTTAATCTGTGGGCACAACTTCACCTGCTCACACACTTTGGCCCATGAAGCCAAATTTTCCCATAATAAATCAATGGGATATCAGGGAGACATCCTCTGACATGCTCAGGTACAAAGATTTCTTTCTGGAACTAGTGAGTGTCCACAGCAAACAAAAGAAGAATGGAAAAGAAACTAGAAGAGAATTTGAGAAGGTTTTTTTCTCTGCAGTGTCCCATATCAGAAGTAGCAATTTTATTTCATTTGTTCCTGAGAGGACCTCAAAGTGTGTCTTCCCTGTTCTTTTCTTGTTTTTAAGCTACAATGAGCCAAATGAATCTCAACCAGCTGCTGTACTTACAGAAAGGACACATTTGGCCCATTAGATGTATTTACAATGAGAAAAACAGCCCATAATCTGCCCTGCAGATTCATGGAACAGAGACAAAAAGGAGAAAGGAGCACAATAAATCTGTGTTCTGTACCCTTCCACTCTGGGACACATGAACCTTCCCTGTTTATGATGGATGGGCACATCCATGCAGCCTGGGAAATCCCTCACTGGTGGCTGCTTTTATCTTTCCTCCTCACCTGTGATTCTCCTCCCCTCAGGCTCTGGGGAGCTCCAGAGCTGTGGGCTGCTTCCTGCAGAGCTGGAATCCCTTTTCCCATGGAGTGGGCAAAGCTGTGGGAGCAGGGTCTGGCTCAGGGGTTTATCAGTGAGAGATCCTGAGCCCAGTGCTGCCCTGCCAGGGATTTATTCAGCCTGGGTGAAAGCTCTTTGTAGCAATTCCCGCGTTCCAGGAGGGGATGGGTTTATTTGTTCAGGTTGCTTTGTGCCTTTTCTGTCTCTGGACCAGGTTATCCAACTTCCATTAACAGGAGGAAGGAACTGGAGCTCCCAGCAGTGCCGTAAATCAAGAGATTTAATCTGGAATTAACACAACCCCCAAGAAAGTAAATCAGCCATAGTTAGCAGATTTACCTGATATTGTGTGATATTTATCTCAGAACAAATACTTCTACTCTGACATCAGTGTATTGCTTTGAATTTATGTTGGTTTAAAAGCTCTGCCGTAATTAATGGGTCTAATGGGAATTGTACCTTGATTTTTTTTCCCCCTTCCTTTATTCCTTACTGCTCAGGAACTGCACAGGCTTCTGCATAATTTGTATTTGTTATGTTGCAATGATATAGGATCAGTAAGGAACATCAAGAACAAACACTGACATGAATTTTCATCAGGTTTAATAAATGTAGAATGAATTTCTTAGTCTTTTTTCTTTTTTTTTTTTAAATAAAATTGTATATCAGAGCTAGACTGTTTGTGAAGTTAGGTGAGTGGAAAATGAAGAAAAAGAGATTTTCTCCTCTGTGTATTTCTTTCCAGCAGCTATTCAAGTAAAACAGTTAATTTTCTTCTTTTCTGCTTGGGACCCAGAGTATGCACTTAGTACTTTTAAGTGGAACCTTGTTCCTAATCTCTAAACAGAGGGGTGTAAGGATTAATTCAAATAAATTCCCTCAGAAAGAATTACAGGGTTTGAAATATTAAAAAAATCTAGTTCCAATTATACACCAGTGGTAGTTTCCTTTTTGAAATACACCAAGGGTCAAGAAGTATTTTGCCACAAAATTTGAGTGATTCTTCTTCTCTTTTGTTTGCAGGGGGCTTCCTTATCAGAACAGGATTATCAGTGAGAGTTTTATTCTTGTACTGTACCAAATAACCTTTATTTTAGAATGACTGCCTTCCTATTTTAACAGTGGACACAGGAAGGGCAGTTTCATGCTGCCTGGACATTAAAAGGGTCAGTGCAGGCCCCAAATTGACACCTTTAAAAGTGGAATTTGGAACTGCAGATCCTAAAGGCTTCTATCTACGTTTTCCTGGTGTTTATTTCTCTGTGGTTTTCATAGGAGCCATTCTTCAGTGGGACAAACCCAAAAAGATTCCTGAAGAAATGATGAGTTTTGCAGGGGTTTTGCCAACTCAGGTGCACAAGGCTCAGACATTTCCCTGCAGCACTCACCCTCTGATGCTTTAATCTGGAGCACAAGTGAGCGAAACATTTTGGATCAGGCACATCTGGAGTTCTTTTTGTGGTCAGATGTCACAGTTTGGTGATGCCAACTGACTGCTAACAGACTGTGGCTGGCTATTAATATAGCAATCCCCCACAATTTATATTTTCCCTCTATTGTTTTTAATATTTCAATGTTTTCAACATATTAAATTTTTCTTTTCTCATGTCACGTCCCTTAAAATAGCCATCATGATAGAAAATCACCACAAAATGAGTGTTTCAGTAGCTGGATCATCCAAAACCCCTCAACCAAATCAGTGTAAAAATGCAGAAAACCACAGTGCAGCTCATTTTTGTTGGCTGTGATTTGTGGGCTGTATTTAAGCTCCAGTTTATATAGGAAGTTATCATCACAAGGCCTCACTCAGAGCACAGCACTCAAGGGAGCTGGATGAAGAGAAACACAGCACTTTTGGCAATCTCATAGAAATAGTAGGACATGCTAATCTAAATTTCTGAATGTCTAAATTTCACCCACAAATTCTATACATAAATTCAAAGACTCTGCTGTGACACTGAGCAATTGGAGAAAAGGGAAAATGATGAGTGCTGGAGGCACTCAGTGCTGCTGCTGTCCACAGAATGCTACATTTGTGCGCTGTCTTGAAAGGCCTTTTGGATATTTATTTTAACAGAAGCATTTTAATGAGCTATGGCAAGGTTAAAGAACTCAAAATTGACCCAAAGACAATTAAGCCGTATTTAATTGATTTACTTGCTGTTTTCCTAAGCAGCTACAAGTTCACATTATTAGATTCACCTGAGAATTCAATCATGCCCTCAGAGCTCCTCATGGAGATGGCTCAGATTTCAAGGAACATCCAGCAGGAAATTCAAGGTTTCAGCTGTTTCAGCCTCCTCCATTTCCTTCCATGGAGCAACTGCACATTGATGTGGGGTTTTGTTCTGTTTTTAGGTGCTGAATGCACCAACCCTGGTTCTATTTGTCATGGGATGTGTGGATTAACAACGTGAGAGGGTGAAACCTGTGCTGGCCTTCACATTTGTGTGTCTGGCTGATGCCTTAAGGAACCTGGAAATCACACTTTCAAGATGATATTAGTATAGGAGTTAATATAAAGGCTGGTCTTTATTGGAGGCCTCCAGGGGCAGGTATGGAAAATGTCCACAAAATTCCCACCTCCCCACGGGGTTAATACAGTTTCATAAGTTTAGCAAATTAGCGTATTTGACAAAAATCACCAATTAGAGACAAAAGAGGTGATGTCATTTCGCCCTGGTTCAAGCCCCTTCTAAATCCTGCCCCCTTAGATGGGAATTAAACTTTGTTTATAAAAATACATCTCGAAGAGCTGGTCTCAACTTTGGTTCTCAGGGAGAACCAAGATAAGATAGGAACTTTGGAATGTGTTTTGTCTTTCTGCCTATCCCGGCAGGGAAAATTATGGGGAAAAATAGCTATTAATACAATCATAGGCTACAAATAAACATGTAATGAATACAAAGAATATATAAAGGAAAAAAGGCAAAAATCATTTTGCGTCATGGCCGGTAAAGCCACACCAAAAAATAAATGTAAGAAATGGTAGAAACCATCCCAGTGTGGCATCATGTGGGGACACAAGACAGCTCTTGTTCGCTGTCCCTCGGCCATTATCCAGGGCAATAACTCCAGGGCTGGAAGACCTCAGTGATTCATCTAAAAATAGGGTGTTCACCATGTCAATGCAATTATCGGTGGTTTCAGTGGGCAGGACTCGACCCTGCCCTTGCAGGCAGAGAGCTTTGTTGGGATACCTCGGGCTCTGAGCTCGCACAATGCCATTATCAGCCCTCATTCACATCCATCGATGTGTGGAACTTGCTAATGGGGATTTTACCCGTCGATAATTACGCCCTTTCCACCAACACGTATGAAGTAGATTGCGCTGGTAAATACTTGTTCCCAAGTGTCCTGGGTGGAAATCCTGTTGCCTTTTGGAATCCAGCAGTACAAAAAAAAAAAAAAAACCCTAAAAAAAAATATATATGTCGCCCTGAGTTTTGCAGTTCTTCGATGTTTTCATTTCTGTATAAGAGTTTCTCACGCACTTTTCTGTAAACATAATTATGTTTTGGTAACTTTGTTCTATTGTTTGCATTCTTTTCTCCTGGGCGGAGATGTTTGATGGATTTTCCTTTGACCAGTGTGGTTGAGGGGTGTAAACCTCCCCCTCCAATCCAAGGTGATTATTAAGAAGATATATAATAAAGTCCGAGGTCTTCTCGGCCTCTTCTTTTTCTGCTTCTCTCCCTGAACAGGTGTCTGTGTGTTCTTTTTGTGTCCAAGTGCGACAAATCTATATATCATTGAGAGCTACAGCCAAAGAAATTCATGTTATTTTATTCATATTATGTATAATTCAGGCTGAAGCAGGAGAGGGGAGGACGGCAGGAGGCAGGAGGGCAAGGAGTGTCCAAGCACTGACTGTGTGGTCTTTAAGGTCCCTTCCAACCCAAACCATTCCATTATTCTGTGATTCCTATTCCTTAACTTCTTCAGTCAGTGCTAGAAGCACTGGGTTTGTATTTCAGGAAAGAAGGTGATGGTTCCATATTTTGTAAGCCTTCACAGGGAAGGTTGGGGAAGATTGCCTGGGAGACAGGTGTTTTGAAAAGATACGGAGTTTTTTATATTTCACTGTACAAATATTGACACTGACTCGTATATTTGCATTTTACCTCGGAAGATACAAATGTTACGTATTTACATAACAAACAAAGTCGATACATTTATAGTTATATTTCAAATATAAAATATAAATATGTCTACTGTAAACATGGTACTTGCCAGGCGGGTAGAGCAAGAGGAACTCTTTGCATCCTTTCAGACCTATTTTTCTCTGTTTTTTCTATTGTTTTATGGTCTCTCCTGTAGGTATCTTAAAGTGTTTTGTGTTAGGCCTCACTGATACCTTCCTCAGTTTCTCTGATTTTCATCCAACTCCCAATCTCTTACATTTGATATAAATCTTCGTTTTCTCAGAGGAGTTCAGGCAAATTGCTTAAGGAAATGTGTTTAAATGTGCCTCAAGGAGTTGGCAGAGTTTATGCAGAGTCTATAAATTAGTTTTATATGATCCCACACTGGCTGTAGAATTATCCTTACTTTGCCCTTATGGCTCAGCCCAATTCTTTCACAGCCTGTTAAATTCAGCGAGTCTTGACATCAGCCATGAATATTTCTAAAGCTCATAATGTGAAATCTTCTCAGCATAGAAAATGCAGATCTGTAAGACCATTTTTATTGTTAAGGTTGATGTCTGCATCTGAATACTGCACTGCACTTAGATCAACTGAATGATATAAAAATCTATTTATTTTATTGCAACAAATATGGGAGAAGTCGAGTCTACTGAATGTAATTTTCTACTTTGGTTTTGTCTGATCTCAAGATCAACTGGCTTCCAGTACTACTATAAATCAGGAATAGCCTTGCTGACTTCCAGGCCCCCAAATCCATGTAAAAGATTCAAGAACTTGGTCAACCCAATTTAGAATTTTTTCATAAGTTCTCCCTTTTAAAACAGAGCAGGTGTAACAGAGTAGGGAATACTTCAATAACTGCTCTGCTCTACCTCCTGCCTGATAATATTTATGTGTCTTATAAACATTCCTTTTTTTATCATGAAAAGAAATAGTGTGACCATAATAAAGGTGAAGCCAAATAGTTCAACTGCTGGCTTGGGTTAAAGGAGCAACTGTCTCAGTGACTTGAAAAATCAGATGTAGCCTGAAACCTACGTATTATAGATGCTGGAAAGCACATTTCCAATGTAAATTCTGTGTTGCAGACACTGCAGAATTAACATACGTAGCCTGTAGTAATGCTTTGTTATAAATGCTAAACCTAAATGCAGGTGAGAGTCCCTGTGTATTTAGTTTGTACACAGAAAATGAAATTTTGTGTAGTACAGAGAACTGGCTTAGAGGATCTGGCTGAGATCTTGTTTCTCAGTAATTCAGGAAGGGTGTACATAAATTGGGTGTTATGGATATGAAGTTATAAGGTGCTTTAAAATCTCTGGGTAAAACTGAAAGGAAAATGCAAAATGTTGCTGTTTGCATCGTTTCTCGTGAAATGCACACCCAGTGATCACAGCTCAGCCAGCCCTGTGCCTTACTCTAAACATGCAAATCAGAATTCCTGCCAACCTCAATTCCTTTATCAGCTGATAAATGTAAAATAACACCAACAGAACCAAACCCCTTTTCTATTCCTGGGTACAAGAAGTGCATTCATGACTGGTCCTGTAGAGAGCTGTGTGAATACAAACCAGGCTCACATCCCACTCATCCCCTGCACGCCTGGGATAATGAAAACTGATGTTTTGTTCTTAAAAGTACACCCAGTGCCCACTTACCTTTGTACATTGCTGTTCTCTTTGTGCCACCTAAAATCTCCGACATCCAGTGTGGCTGTTTTATCAAAACTCTCTTATGCTCATGCACATTTTAGTCTGGACAGAATTCCAGGGCATTGGGGATGAACACCAGGCAGAGTCAGGGGATGATTTTGGGGATGGCTGAGGTGTGGGAGGGGGTTTGGGAGAGCTGGGAGTATTTGGGATATTCCCAGGGGTGCGAGTGGTACCCAGGATTTATCTTTCTCCCACAAACAAAGTTTACCTCATTCTGTTTGATCTTGCAGCACCTGTTCCCTCTAATTTCTTCTCGAGATGAGGGTTTCCCCAACATTTCACACAGGAATGATCACTGTGCAGTGCTGAGAAGACAAAAAAGTTTCACACACATTATTTTTGTCCATTGATTTTTCTGCAGTTTGTATTTGGACATGATTTAAAGGCAGTGCTGAGTTCATTACCAGGCAGTTCATAGGAAATTTTGTCTTTAGTTTTCACTGATATTAGAACCAACATTGTAGAAAATAAGAGTCGGATTCTTGTTGCCCCCAAACCCTGTCAAGGCTGAATAAAACTCATGGGTGCTTCCCTGCAGGGAGGTGTAGGGGGAAAATCACCTGGGGAAAGCACATTTGAAAACAAAGATTCACTTCTATGTCCTTATGCTGAATATCTGATACATGAAGATATCAGAGAGGGAACAACTGGGGCATTAATTTACTTTTTTTTTTTTTTTTAGAGTCTAATTTGGTGCGTTTTAATCTGTGTTCCTGTCAGCACTGAAAAAACAGCGCTGAGATTTCTGACTCCACAAACTCCTCGGTGCTTCAGAGCTCCAAAAACATCCCAAAGGAATTTAATTGGGAATTAACCAACTGGAACACCGAAAGAACGAGCTACTCCTGTAGCAGTCTGTCCATTACACGTTCACACTGAAATATCTGGTTATTAAAACCACCCAAGATTACTTGGAGCTCTTCCCGCGTTCGTCGCCTTTGTCAGCTGTGCAGAGCTGAGCTCGCCTTCTTAACAGCTCAAACCTTGGCAAAAATCCTTCATCATATTAACGTGTGCAATGGTAAAATATAGAAAATTGCCCACTTTAGCCACAGGGGGAGGAGAGGCAGGAGGGAAGTGGAGGAAAATGAAGTTTAGGCGTTGTGCTGGAAAACCTGAGCATTTTGGCAATGGTCTGCTGGTCACTGCTGTCTCAGACACAGTTTATTGATTCCCTGGGGATGTGAGACCTAAAAACACAGGCTCTGACACCTCCTGCTTTGTTGATCACACACCCTGCAAGCAAGATAAAGTGTTTAAAAGAGCAGAAGGCCCTGCCTGGGAGCAGGCAGCGTTTCTCAAGCTTCCATTCTGGAAGTTGATGCTGCAGAGAGGAGCTGTAAACTCATCCCTGCAGGAATCCACTCCCAAATTTTCACCATTCCTCTGCCTAAGGCGGAGGGCTGGGGTGGGTCTTCACTCCTAACACAAAAGAGCATTTCACTTTCACTTTAAATGGATGGAAATTGGATTGGTGAGCCACACAAGCAGGATGTTGCTGTTGTTAGGGGCAGGTTTGATGTGTTGCTTGGTCGTCACCTTGGGCTCTTTGAAGAGAGATGGAGCCTCCAGCCTTTGCTGTTTTAATCCTCCCAATTTGGCTGGTGACTGCCTGAATTTAGTTCTGGATTTGGTAAAGAAATGGAGATCATAAGTGGAACAGAACTCTTGGAGATTTGTTTGTGGAACACAGAGAAGATAAGTTTTTCACAGTTGATGTTGACAGTGGTATTTCCAGGCTTTATGGATATTTCCAGGCTTTATGGATATTTCCAGGCTTTATGGATATTTTCAGGCTTTATGGAAGCCTATTTTGTTTATAAGGTGACACAGACAGCCATTGTGTTGGAGTCCAGAGTGCAGGGAATATTTCTCTGCCTGTTTTGAGGGGTTCTACCCCCCTAGACAATACTTTGACCTTCATCCATGGAGAAAATTGCCTACCCTCTGGGAAGAATTAGAATCTACACCAGTGTGAACTAGCTGATAGAATATTATGTAAGATTGTCACAGGGTGAAAAATTTATATGTGTTGGGTTTGTTAATGTAGTAAATAGATAAAAAGCAAAAACTTCAAAATGGAGGATTGTTGTTGCTCTCCAAAGCATCCCTTTGGTTTTTATGACACATGCCCCTCACACAGGAGTTTTAAGAGATTTACTTTGTTTCATATTACGGAAAGATCTTCATCACGTCCCAGATGTGGAGTGTATTTCCGAGCAAAAATAATCGTATCTGTACATTTAAATTATTTTAGGTTTGCTTAACCTTGGAGGGAAGGTGAAAGGGGGAGGCAAAGTTATTAATGCTTAGCTACACTGACAGTCAGGTAAATAAAATTGATTTGCCTTCTCTCCATTTAAGATTTCCCCAGCTGCCTCCACCAACTCTCCCTCATTCTTTTTTTCATATTTCATCCATAGTTTTAAATCTTACTCTGAATGACAACATTAGCTTTCTAAACTACTCAGCAATATCAGTTTCCCCCCAAAGACTTCCCTGAGGCTGATTTGTAGAGGCTGCAGTTGTCTCTCTATTTTTTTTTTTCCCCTATGACTTACATTGAACAATACCCTCACTAATGACATTTCCCCAGCAATGATGCACCAGGGAAAAGCCAGAACAAGAAGCAGGAATGATGAATACATTCTAAATGGATGGAGGAGGAAGTGCTACAATTTGCTCCTCTATCACTCCATAAAAAAACTACAACTCTTGTCTTTTTCCATCAGCCACAAAGATGGAGCACGGTGCTGGGATATTCTTAGATAAATCAGGCATGACATCACACAGTGCATTTTTGCACCCTCACGAAGTAAAGCCAAGCCTAAGCTTGCAGGATGTGTCTGTGTCTGTCTGGAGAGCCTGATTTAAAAGCCTCAGCTAAAAGAAAAGACTGACATAAACTCAGGATGAAAATGCAATAAATAACTTCCTGTGGGGGGAGCAGCTGATATGCAGAGGAGGGGTCATTCCAGCTGGGCAAAACCAGGCATTAGAAAATTCCTCCATCAAGGCATCACCCCAACTGCTTCTCCTCTCCTCTGAGCTGCACCTGCCTGTGTCCTCATGGATGATTTCCTTCTCTGCTCTGCATGTTTGCTCAGGGATATGCCCCGGATTTCCAAATCTTTTTAAAGGCAACCAAAAAGGCTGCACTTCCTACTGAAGCCTCATCTAGACCCACCTGTGCTCTGTGCCTGCTGTTGATATTTGTTTCACAGCCCTGCCTCTAAAAAACCAGACCCTCCTCATTCCCCAGGCCCCAGGATCTGCCAAGAGCCACTTGCACCTGCCCACGATCAAAAGATAAAGCCACAGCTGATATTTCAACAGAATAAACTTCAATTCCAGCAGGGAGCTCTCTGGAGTGCACGAGACCAGCTTTGCTGGAATAACTTGTGGTTTTCAACTTCTCCCTAAGAAGGAAAATGTGAGGAAACTGTCCCAAGTTCTGATGCTGATGCACAAAATTGTCTCCTCCCGTGATGCAGCAGAGCTCCTTGGGTAGAAGACATTGCAGATGTTCACAGCTGGGGACTAAACCAGAGGTGTAAACTGTCTGTTTTCTGTTTAATTGGAACACTTGCTTGTTCTAGCTAGAATTTAATGCCTTGGAATTCTTTGACAGCAGGAATTGTGCTGAACTATCACATGCTTGCACTGGAGAATTTCTGGGTAGCTTAGCAATGTCACATGAGATAATAGAAAATGTCATTTTTACTCAGCCATCACAAGGTGCCTTATAGAGTGTGCAATTACTGCATCTTTGTCTTCACTTCTCACACAACATGGATTTCTCGAAACTATGGAATCCCATTTGGGATCCTTCTAACCCAGAAAAGTATCAGAGGCAAACTTTTAGAGGAGTGTCTCTTGTGAACAGGATGTTTTGGGATGCGTGAGCAGAGATAGACCAGAGGATCAATGTAATAAAAATTGTAGCTTGAACTTTGATCATCAGTATCTGAATTAGACAAAGAAGTGGTTTTGCATTTGCATTTCACAGACTTCCTTTTCTAGTAAGGGGTCAAGACCATGAATTTCACAAAGAGAAGCAGGTAGTGAAGTACTGACACAATCCGGGGTGAAAGTTATTTCCCTGGAGGGTTTTAGGGTTTTGGAAACACCCCTAAGATTTCTCTGAAATTATTTTTTTCAGGATTTCCCTGGAAAACTACAATGCAGTGACTCGATTTTCAAATTTAGAGCATCTAACAGCCTCTGCCTTGTCCCTTTAATTTGTTTCTGACAGATTTAAATAAATTAATTTGCTTTCAATTTGAATGGGGTGAGAGCATGGGGTACTAAGTTTGCATTGCTGAACCTCTCAAGAGAACACAGAAAAAGAAAACTTTTCTTTTTACAACAGGCTGCTTTGTAGAGCCATAAAGAATAATTGGCTTCTGCTTAGCACTTATTTGCTTAATTTCAAAGTGTGTTATCCTTTCCAGGCCTCAGAACTGATGCCAATACGTGTTAGTGAACACTGACCTGAAAGCCCCGTGCTGCTGGCAGGTCAATATTGCTTGATTCCACTTAGGAGCCTATTCCAGGAGCTCATTAAGCTGTTTTTGGGACTAGCACACTCTCACAGCTCAAATTTGCAGCAGCACACAGCAGTCAGGAAGCATCTCTAAATATTTATGTGTATCCAGTGGGACAAACAAACACACACCCCATCGAGCCAGCAGGTTCCCTCTGTGCAACTGCTGTTCTTGGAAAGGATGCTAAAATCAGAGTGGAGATGGCCAAATGATGTCCTCCTTTAGCCAGGTTTGATTATCTGTGTGTTGGTTGGGACCTTGAGGGAGTTGCTGTGAGTTTTGCCCGCACAAAGCAGGACACTGCCCCTGAGAGCACTGAGAGAGCTCCCAGCACCTCCCCTGCTGCATTATTTCTTGAATGATGAAAAAATGCCAGTTCTCAGAAGCTGTCTTGAAGTGTTTTGGTTTGATTGAAACCTTCACTCGTTATTTAACTCGTTGGAGCAAAGAGAAGGGGAAAGTTTCTAATTTTGTGGTGATCATGCAGAGGCTTTTCTTCTGCTCCCTCAGGGATGAGCTGGAGGAGGAGCTGCTCTCCCTGCCTCAGCAGAAGCATTTCAAGCAGTGGATGATCTGACCTGCTGCAGAGAGGCTCTGCTTCACCTAAATTCTCAATTCCAGTACTAAACTCCCAGTGATGTCAGCGTGGGCATTTTCTTTTTCTTTATCAGAACTCCTTAACTCATTATCTCCGTGCAGAGGGACTGGCTCCCCCTGTCCATACAAATTCAAACAGGAGACAAAATCAGACTGAAAGTTCAGGCATGGCACTACATCATCTCATTCTCTTGCTGCCTGTTTCTTTCCTCGATTCCTAAAATAATTTATCTTTTCAGGCCAGGATTTTAGCAGTAAAATGACTCCTTAGGTTACACTGAAAAGCTTCACTACTGTCTTTGGAAGACTTTAAAAAGAAGGCTGGGTTTGCTGGAGGCAGTATTGATGAGGGGCACATGTGAGCAGTTAAAGCCTTCATTTAGAAGCTTCCCAGAATTTGTCTGGAAAGAATGTGGACAGCAAAAAAATGTAGGGAAGACAATAAAATGTGAAATAGCTCATTTAAACAGTAGATTGAAAAACTGAGATTTTTTTTTTTTTTCCGCTGGGGGTGTTTAATGGAGAAAAGGGAGGTAAGTTAAAATAAAGCATGTGAAGATGTATTTTTTCAGTATTTTAATTTCTGTTATTTATCTACTGCCTTTTCCTTTATTATCACTATTTATTTCTTTCAGCCTTGGGGGTAAAGTGCTATAGTTGAGATAAGAGGGACTAAAAGTGGTCTTTGAGTGGATGTGGGGGCAGGGAGGGAACATCCCTGAACCCCAACAGCATCCTCAGGGATCAGTCACAGAGTCCCTGGGGGAGAGAAGTCAGGGCCCTTTTCTAATCACCACGGTGCAAGAACAGTGAGATAATCTGTAAATGCAAAATTCTGCAATCAACCAAATTAACATAAGCTCCAAACCATGAGTAATGATAATAACAGAAAAGAAGGCATCTACTTGGAAATGGAAGTGCTTAATACCTCCAGAAAAGGTTAATGGGGGAGACAGATCCAGTTTTAGGGATTTCTGGCCACAACTGTCTAAATTTCAGAATGGGAGTGTGAAAGTTGTGTAAAGCAGATCCTGTGTATCAGCTCACAGAGCTCTGGAAAAATCTGCTTTTGCTTCATCTTTGCCTCTTTCCAGTGGCTGAAATGATGCCACTGCTAAACTGGTGGAATCACTCCTGACTTGTGGTTTAACTGGGACCAGAAAAGCCTAAATTGCTGATTACTGAGTATTAAATATATCTGAACTTTCTTCTTCCTACAAGTTTGTGTGGTTCCAGCTTCCTCTTTGCTTTATCCCCCTTCCCCATTCCCAGACTGAGTCTCTGAGGGCTCTGTGGTGGGAGGTTGTTTTGAAGCAGGGCTCTACAGCAGCTCCATACTCTGCAATCCTTCCTTCTCATTACAAAATATCTTAATATTTTTCCACCGAGTGGCTGAAAATAAAGTAAAGGAAAAAAAAAGGAGCTGGCAATGAGAATTGGCATGAAGATACACTTTGAACTATTATTGCATAAACACTGAGAGTAGTTATGTCTAATGGAAGCCAGAAACTACAGCTCGGTGCAGGAGCCAAAATTTGGAGCACGCAATTATGGCAAAAACCCCCTAAACAGCCAAATAAAACCCCTCTCAAACAGCCCTTTACCCCTTCAGGGTGTAGCCAATGACCTGGACAGTGAGGACTGAGAGTCTGTGTTTTAATCTTTGCTGTAATGATTGATTAAACTATTCTTGATCACAGGAATGTGTCTCCCTATTTTAAGCCCAGTGATCTGTGAGCCTCCATAGCAGCTTGGAGCTGTGAGCTCCAAAGAGCTGAAAGATGCCTCAATGTTATGATTTCAGAATATTGAAACAGCAGATGCTGCAAACAGAGCAGATCCATGGGCCAGGCGTTTTGGTATCTCCCTGTTCATCATTCAATGGATTTAATAAATGTCGAGTGTATGCTGAGGACGCCAGTCCTCAACTTCTCAATTAATGGAAAACAAGCAAAATTTTAAAGGAAGAATTTAAAGAAAACCCTGAGGAAGGGAGGGTTAGAGCTCCAGGATAGGACTTGTTGCAATTTGGTGTGTTCTGGTGTATAACCAGCTCTTGGTCATCCCCCTGCAATAAATCATTTCAAACTCTGCCAGCAGGGCAGGTGCTTAGGGAGTAATAAAGGACAAGGCTGTCTGCACCCAAATAAAATTGTCAGATTGAAAGTCTTTGATTTTTAGGTTTTTTTTAATGTCTCTAACTTGATAAAAGTGGGAGTTCGTGGCTCTTGGGGCTGTGTGTGCAGGAGCCACTGCATGGCCCCGTGTGTGAAAATAAGAACCCCACTTTGGAAAAATCAAAGTGTGTGAAAATAAGAACCCCACTTTGGAAAATCAAAGTGTGTGAAAATAAGAACCCCACTTTGGAAAATCAAAGTGTGTGAAAATAAGAACCCCACTTTGGAAAATCAAAGGTGCTCCCTGCCAGCTTCCAAGCCCCACCATGCAGATGGAATTAGCAGCTCTGGGGCTGTTTGAGCCACACACTCCAGCAATGTTCCTTTTTCCATGCTGCTCCTGACTCTCTTAGAACCAGGATGGCACAGGAAGTGAGGGATCTCTCCCCTGTTTGCTGAGGAAAGCAGCAAAATCTTTGGGTGAGAATTATTTTCAGCGTGGAACTCTTTTGTGTCTTAAAAAACAGTCCCAAGGGGCTGGGCTGAATTTATAGAGGCGATGATGTAGCCAACATTGCTGATAAATAGCTGGTGATGGAAATCAGTGGGAGCAATTGGGAAACCTCTGTCTGTATGTTTAGGCACATTCTGGTTTTAAATGCATAAATTCATCCCTAATGGGTGTAATATAAAGACAGTTTTCTTGAAGACTCCAAGGTTATATGCATTTTCCATAGAGATCCAAACTCTTCAGCTTCTAGTGAGAGATCTATAAACATGAGAAATGTCTCATAACAAACCAAGGATCTTTTATAAGTAGAAAAATAACTTCAGCAGGGACTGCAATTAAAGGAAATAACCACGTTGTTTCCAATAACCTTTACTATTACTAACTTAGAGCTTCACTTTTGTACTTTTACCTTCTGCTGCTCTGGGAGCACATAATTGTCATTGCTTTTCAAATGTTCCTGCTGCAGCTGGATTATTTTCCATGAGTTTTCTTTCTCTTTTAAATTGGTGGCTCAGAACATTCCAGATCTCGGTTCAGCATCTGCTTTCTTTGACTCTCTGCTTCTCTCCACCCTTCTGCAAGGTGATATTTAAATGTCCTTTGGGAAGTGTGACAGACTGCACTTCACTGTCCAAAATGAGACAGAAGTGGGAACATTTCCCTGATCCTTTTCAAATACCTTGTTTTAAATGTGTTTCCCCTCCATCTGCCAATTGATTGCCTTTCATGGGGAATTTTTCACCCCCTGATTTCCATTTTGTTTATCCTAATAGGATAAAAGCTTTTAAAGGTAACTTTCAATTCAATGATGGATAATGGCAAACTGGTTATTACAAAAATTACTTAACAGATATTGCCAATTTCTTTTTTTTTAAAAAAATGTTTATCTACACAGGAAAGCAATTGCACAGCAAGGTAGAACATGAATTTAAAGCAAAGTAACTGCTTCACATTAGCTTCCCACAAGGATCCTGTCATCCTGCACGCAGGTTTCACTTAATCCACTCCCAAATTTGGCTGAGTAAACTTGTATAAATGTATCCTTGCTGTGAAATGCTGTCCACATTGAGAGATAAATACGAAAGAGCTTTCCAAGCTCCTTTCCAAGAACTAATGCACTTTCCTGGTCCCCTCTACAGTGGTACCTGAGTGCCTCTGAGTTTATGATGTATTTATTCTTCTACCAGCCCTGTGTCTTTCCCAAGGCTGTGCAAGAGGGCTGGAGTAGAGGAGAGAGGTGAATGTATTTTCCCAAGTCCAAAAGTGGCTTTGTCACTTCTGGGCCATCCTTTCTCTCCATGAGCTCCTAATCCTGTCTGCTCAATCATAATTCCATTTATCCTCCACTCAGGTGTGACTCAGCTGCACAACAACACTGGTGGCTCTTGCTAGCTGAAGTTGTTATTTCCTGGCCGTGTGATGTTTGTGTTAGTTCACGTTCTCATTTGCATTCAGTGAAAGCAGAGGAAAAGCTCAGTGACGTGTTTTGATTCAGATTCTCAGGGTTTTGTTGTTCTTAGGTATGTAAGTCCCATGGCCTTTAAATAACTTGAGAATCTTCCTTTTTTTTTTAGGAAAATATTGAATAGCCTGTTTTAAATAACTTGTGTTCCCTGTGCTTGCTCCTCTCTCAGAGGAATTGCATTTGCATAGAAAGAGGATTCCTTAAATAAAGGCACAAAAATGTGCTTTTTGAATAGAGAGAAACTCAGCAGCCTGAACTAATATTAGGATTAAGCACTGCCCTTCCAGCTGAATAACAGACTAAGGCAAAATTCCACAGCATTTTGCTGAGTATTAGAATTAAATGGAGTTTTAATTATACATAGGCCCATTTATTCGTTTGCCATACTCTAAGCAAACAGAGGATTCTGACCCCTTCCATCTTCCTGCCTGATCTGATATCTGGAGCAAAGGAGGCCTTTTTTGCTGCATTGTTCAGAGGCCTGACAACCAAAAAAAAAGGTGAAGTTTGGACATCACCAAACACTGAATTTTAAAATGCAAATGCACTTTGTTAACTCTGAAGACTCTTAATTGGCATAATGCAATGGAAAAATGAATCTGAAATAATCTCTTTTATTTCAAACCGAGGTTGCTTTGCCTTGTTTCTGTTCAGAATCGATTCCCTGGCTTGGCTGGGGCTTCTCATTTTCTGGTTTAGGGTCCATGAAGGACATGGAGCATGTGGGTAGAAGCTGCTCGTTGGAGGGTGATTGTCAGGGGAAGGCAAAGATTGAATCCATCAAGAGGAGTTTTCCCACAGTTGTTGGTTGGTTTTTCATTTGTGGGTGGGTTTTGTTTGGGTTTTTTAGGTTTTTTTTTTTTTAGTTTTCCACCTAAAATGTGAGTGTTCAGGTCAGCAGCACATCCTTGTGTGTGGAGACCATCCTTCTTGCAGAAAAGACACTTGAAATCCCTGGAAACTTTTCCAGCCTGATATGTTACTAACAACAGAAAACCATTCCTTTGAAATATTGCCATTAATGTGTGGCATACGTGGATGCGTTTCTAGGGGGTTTTATTTCATAATTGGCTCACAAACAGTCACAACTCACTGCAGCTCTCACCACCTACTGCCAGATTGGTTGGGGTTCTGTTTGTTTGTTTTTTTAAAATACCTGAGGTCTCTAGCTTCGGGTAATTAAAAATCCCGGCTTATTTTTATTTTAACACCGAGAGAAGGGTTCAATCTGTTTGTGATACTATGACTGACATTGTTTCAAAGCAGATTTAGAGATAAGTTTGGTCCTGACATTTAGTCAGCAGGTGGGTGTTGTTTATTGCCTAGCAATTAGAACTTATATTAACATAATATCTCCTCAACTTCAAAAATTTCTGAGAGCTCTCCATGAACAGATTCCCAAGAGCTCTCCCCTGCTCTCTTCCCTTTGTCTTTTCACTTTCCCACCTCCACAGCCTTCCACCCACCTGCCTTTAAATGTGCTGTTTCAAATTTAGAGTTCAAGAAACTTTGTTTAAGTCTAAATCATGAACGATATTTTCTTCTAGGGCAGAAGCAGCCCACAGCCCCTTTATTTTAAACCAAGTTAAACCAGTGCTTTTCAGTCTTCAGAAACTTTTTTTTTTTTCACTTTTGACATTTTTCTGCCAGCACTTCACTACAGAAAATGTGTGGTGAGGAGGGCAGAGGCTGTTCCCCATCTTGAAACGATCCAGGTGCAACAAGTATTCTTTCCACCTGCATCCTCAGGGCTCCCTTTTCTCCCAGCATTTTCTCTGACGCCGTTATCAGTTTACTGTGGAGATGCATTTATTAGATTTCTATTCTATCTGCTTTTTATGAGATTGTCACGCTCATTTTTACCTCTGAGCCAGTGGGTTTTCTGCAGGAGAAAGTGAAAATGAGATGGTTCGAGCTAGACATGCAATGAAGCCAAACAAATGTGAAAAATGAAACCTAATCCAAGTGTATTACTTTGAAAATAGTTTCTAATTGATTTCAAACTCAAGTCGAAAGACCCTGCTGTCCACAGCCAAACATTCACAGCTGCTCTGTCACAGGCTTTGCTCACAAAGCTGATTAGCAAAATGATGAGGATTTCTAGTGAAAGCAGACAAAACTGAACACTGTTCTTGGGCGTTTTCCCCTGTGCAAGTCCACCTGTGCACACACATCCTTAGAGCAAATTTTCATCCTTTTTTTCAGCCTTTATTTTTTAAGCTCGAGCTCCATCATTTCGGTGTTAAGGAGCAGCATTTGGTGACCGTGCCCTGGTTTTTCCCCAAATCCTCTGAGTGGATGTTTCTCATCAAAGGAGACACCTCCCTCCCTTGCCTTGGAGGATAAAATTATTCAAACAACCACAATTAACACCCAACAAATCGGCTTTGGGGAGTCATCAGTGCCTTGCTCCGATCCTGGGGCCAAGCCTGGAGGATCAAACGCTGCTTCCCTCCCTTGCAGCCACCACCATCACCCAGTGCCATGTGCTGGTTTCCTGAACCATCCCAA
Source organism: Falcunculus frontatus (assembly GCA_013398115.1). Classification (NCBI taxonomy): domain Eukaryota; kingdom Metazoa; phylum Chordata; class Aves; order Passeriformes; genus Falcunculus; species Falcunculus frontatus. The sequence continues at coordinate 105,897 of VZRV01006236.1, forward strand.
CCCTCCCAGCACTGGCTCTGGGGAGGAGCAGGACCAACCTTGTTTATTATCAGATGGGAAATCGCTGCTCAAACCCCAATCGTGTGGAAGAGGATAATTGGGTGTGGAAGTGGTGAGGAAGGGATGAAATTGCCAAATCGAGTGAAATCCAATGAGGCTGCTCTGTCACATCGGTACCTCCCCGACCCGGCAACAAAATTAAAGGAGCTTATCCTGAGGGACAGCAGCTCTTTGGTGCGAAGGCTGCCCGGGTGAGCAGTTGTGGTGCTGCTTTTTATTAGGGGAGAGGCAGCAAAAGGAGATTTGGAGCTCCCTGGGAATGGGGATGGAGCATCCCGGCTGCATCCGCGGCTGCTTCACAGGGGAGGGAGGCGTGGGACCGGCCAGGAGCGGTGGCTTTTTGGGGAAAACGGGAAAATGATCAGATGGAAGGTGTAGAGGCTTTTTTCAGGCTCAGCTGGAAACGAGGAAAATGAGGAAAGAGGCTTCTCTCGTCTCCAATAAAGAGGCTCCCCGGAGATGAGAGCGGTGCCAGTTTACAGCAGCCCGAGCGCTCCTACAAAGAGCTGACAGCAGCCTTTATCCCCCGGATAACGAGCTTGACAAGTCTCTTTGCCATTTGGGCACATTGAATTCTCAGGAGAGCTTCACATGAATAAATCATTGCCTCTTTAGTGACTATCCAGAATTAATGATCCCCCACCTTTTTTTTGATAAGCGCTTCTCTTGCTGTAGGTTGTGACTTGTGGCTCCTTGAAGGGTGGTGGCAACTGAGAAGTCCTGGAGGCTTTTGCTGTCTCCTTTTTGGATATTCCAGTAACTTTTCCTGCCACCGAATAGCTGAACAAGTGTCTATAATTACCAAAAAGGCTAACGTTTTCAGAAAAGCAGCATAGAGCTGGGAGAAGAAATCCCAAATGAAAGGAAAACCAGGTTCGATCAAAGTCAGAATCAAAAGAAGATAAAACTTTCCAGAGTTTGAAAAGTAGGATTTAATTGCTGTTCATATTGGGGCACTTCTTGCTTCAGGTTTTCATTAGCAACACATCAAGCTGAGAGAAAACGTCTTTGTTTAAATACTTCCATCATAAACTGGAAGTTACCAATGTTTTCCTTGTATGTAGCCTTGTTTTCCCAGACAATTTGTCTGCCCCGAGAGGCACAAAAAGTTTGGGGAAAATCCCTGTATGTCACGACACAGCTGAAATATCAAATGAATGCGACCCTTTAGTCCCTGAGTTTTGCTTCCATCTGATTTGAATGTGAGACTGAATCACATCACATTTTTCTTAAGTTTGTGTCTTCTCTAAGATGATGTATTTTATTGGGTTTTTTTTTAGATTGGAAAAGTACAGAACTGGCTCCAGGGAGTGGAAAATATAACCCAAGACCTCACCATACTGAAAACAAAAGGAGATACACAAAGAATCCCAAATCCCTAACTTTTAGGACATTTACTTTGGAGGGAAGTAGGAGACTGGAGATGTTCTGTCAGCATTTAGCATTCCCACTGCTGAAAAGAGAATAAACTCTTAAATTCAGCCTGAGGTTCAGTGGGTCCAGAGCAGGTTCTAACTTTTCCAGCTGGGATAATTCTTAGAGGTACAAAGGTAAATGTTGGGGGCAGCAAAAGCTTGATGGTTTTAGTCTCACAGCTGTGAGTGCCACCTTTAATTAACCTTCACCTCAGTATATTCTACCCCAGGATTTGAAGCTGTCGTTCCCAGGCAGCATGAGATCAAAATTGGTGTTTTACAGCCGGGTCTTACCAAGGAGGAAAAGGGAGAAAAGGGGAATTAAGGACTTTATTAAACCTTGTGATATAAAGGCTGGTTTGAAGTAACTATTTTGGAAGTATCTAGCAAAGAGGTGAGGCAGTAGAAGCAAAATGTTCAGAATAACCACATTTTTGACTGATACAGACCAGCTCAGTGTCAGATGTAGTCTCTCATGGCTACATTGGCTTGTTTTACAAATCTGGACTTAGGCCAGAGTTGGAATTATGTAATCTTTGAGTTGTAGAATCGAGCCTTACATGTAACTGCGTAGCTTTTAAACCATTCTTTTTATCATTAGACTTAAGTTCTTCTACTGATCTATGTCAGGAACCAAATTAACATATCTTGAAATGAATTTGCATAACCTGAAAAAAAAAGGTTTGCAGAGCCTAATATAAATTTACATTCCTAATAAAGTATTAACATATCCAAAAATGGATTTTAAACTGTAGCACTATATTTTAAATCATTCCTGTACATTCCTAACAAACAACTTTGATTTGCATGTCCTGACTTTGCAATGTAACACAGAACTGGTAATTGAGTGGTTTGTAAATCAGCTTTTTAGCACTCTGCTGCTGCCACCTTTGTTCGTGTAGGTGAGAGTTAACAGTGAAAAAAGGCAACCAAAAGCTTTGCCTTTTGCACGTAAGAGCACTGAAAATAAAGCCAGAGTTTGCAGTGGAAAGGATGTTCCAGGAGATGCTTTGTGAGACTCAGCTGAAAACTGAAGGGCAAAGCTTGGACCCATCTTTATGCATTCAAAGCGTGACCCTCAAACCCACAGCACTTCTCTCTCTCACTTAACAGATAAAATCAGGGTTACAGAACTGTAGAATCAGAATGGTTTGGGTTGGAAGGGACCTTAAAGATCATCTCATTCCAACCCCCTGCCATGGAGACACCTTCCACTATCCCAGGTTCCTCCAAGCCCTGTCCGACCTGGCCTTGGACACTTAAGGGATGGGGTTGAGGACTTTGGGCTGTCCCTCAAGAGATTATTCCCTGTGAATACAAGATGTTTGTTATTCTGCAGGGTAATTTTTTTTGCAGGATAAGTTTTTTGCTGAAGCCTGGAGGAGTTTCTAGAGAGAGTTTGGAAGCAGCCTGGCAGGATTGAGAACTCAGTAAAGGATTTGGATGGAGCGCTGAGCAACCCGGTCTAGTGAAAGGTGTCCCTCTCATGGCAGTGGGGTTGGAACTTGATGGTCTTTAAGGTCCTTTCCAGCCCAAACCACTCTGGGATTCTCTGATTCTACCAGTGGGGGAGGTCCTGACATCTCAGCATCAGCAGCTGGCCCCGGATGATGTTGGAGTGTTGGTACTTGAGTCTGTAGCCAGGGATGCATAAAGGCTCTGATTCAACAAGGTACTTCAGCTTTAGGAGTCCTACTGAAATCAACTGAATGATGCATGTGGTTAAAGTTATGCACATAAAATCTTCTGTAATGGAGCCAAGAGCAACTCCCATTGAAATCTGCCACCGAGTTGAATCTCTCTTGCTGCAACTGAAACATTGGATTTAAATAGAAAACCAGAAGTGGGATTGGGCAGGAATGTGCTGCTTTACAGTTTTCTGCACCCTCTGGAGATGGTGCAAGCTGGCAGTGAAATTAGAAGGTGAGGCAGGGGAGACACAGCTCTCATTCTCACTCTGGTTTTCTCCAAATCCTTCCCAGGTTTTTTTTCTTAAATGGCCTCTTTTGGGTCAGCTCTCTCACTGCTGGCAGCTGAAATTCTGCTGAGAGACCTAAACCCCATGGCCAGGAAGGCAAAGCCATTTCTGTGGCTGAAGATGTGTTGGGAGCCTCTTAAAATAAAGTGATGACTCTTGGGGTAGAAAAGGAGGAACCAAGTGTGTGGTTTAATTTGTTTAGCAAATTCCATCCATCACCCTCACGAGACTGTGCTGAAGGGAGTGAATAGCTTTAACCTCAAACCTGTGATGGGATGTGGGCCAGCCCAGAGCAGGAGTTTGTAACATCTGGAAGGCCAAGTGGGCTCCTTTTGTCCCCTTTACAACCACCTCACTGTGCCAACCTGATTTTAACTCTCACAAAAGTTGCTTTTTATTTGCTGGCTTGTGATTCTCCTTGGCAAAGCGGCCCCGTGGTAGGAGATTGCTCATCCTGCTTAACCTTCCTCTCTTCTTTCTCTCTTTTGCTTTACTCATCAATCCAGTCCTTCAAACTACCTGGAAAAACTCTGACTGCTGCTTTTGCTGCTGATAGTTAGAGCAGAAAATTATAATATATATAAAAACCATATATATAGGGTTTTTGTGGGGGGTTTTTGTGGTTTTTTTTTTTTGTGTGTCCCTATGGTAAACTGAGTGGAAATCCTGTGAGTGAACATTGTGTGGACACCACTGAAACAGAGTAAATAAATGAACTATGTGATGGTATTTATAGCAATTAGGGGTTTTGGAGCATAATATCAGCTCTTTATAAAGACCTTTGTTTGTCTCTGTTATATAACCCTGCTGCCCTCTCCATATGGTGGGGTTTGTGTGTGGTTAAGAGCCAACAAATCGTTCTTTGGGGATGAGTTCACAGGAAAAAGGACAGTAGGTGCTGAGATGATAAATATTCAGTAGGTGATTACTTGTTCTTGTTGTTATTTTTACTTTTTATTACTTGTTGTCATTCCTGGCATGGCCTCCCTTTTAAAACTCCAGGAATAAACCCCAAATGCCTCATTGGGAAAGATTTTAAACCCCAGCTGTGAAGTGCTGACCAAGCAAACAAATACTGGCATCTGCAAAACCTCTGGTGAAATAGGTACAGGACATTCAATTAAATTTGTTTCACTAAAATTTGTGGTCAGAACACAAACTGTTTTGGATCATTAATCAAAGTTTACATCAGGTTTTTTTTTGGACTGGATCATTATATGTGTTATACTTAAATATTCATCCTTGAGGAATGCTAATTTTATTTCTGCAGCCAGGAGAGCCAAATAAAATCAATCCAAATTCCCTCTGCTCAGTTTACTGTGGGAATCAAGCTCAATTCCCTGTTCCATAAACAGAAGAAGGAAAACAAATGGATGAGAGTGACAAATGCTCAGATAAGCACATTTTAATCAAAGGCAGACCCACATCACGAGAGAAAGGAAATGGAGAAAATTGTTCAAGAAATTCTACAAAACTTTTAAGCCCATCACACTTTGTAGAAGAAAAAAATCTTCCACTTTATGTCATGTACCAAGATTTTTGTTTTGGCAAGGGTTGATAAGAGTTGCCAGGTGTGTATATGGTTATTCAGCAGGTATACATATATTTTATATATATATCTCTATAGATATATATATACTCAGAACACAGCAGAGAAATGATCTGAGAAACTCTCCTAACTTTAAATTCAAAGCTGTCACTTTATTTCTCTAGCAGACAACATAATTATTCCAGAAGCACTAAGAAGCACAGAAATCCTTTACACAATGGGTGCCTATGTTAGAAAAAAAAAAAAAAAATCAGGATTTGCAGAATGTATAAAACATGAGAAAGGTTTACACACAGAAATTGCAATTGAATACATTAAAATCAAAGGCAGGCAGAGAATGAATTAATTTGTTTCAAATGATGGGATGTAGTTTAGTCAGGTTCTGTAATTTAATTTTAGTGAGCACAGTACTTCCTAATTATCTGTATACTTGCAGATGCATAAATAAATCATGAATTTCTTTCTTGTATTCCAAGTGCTCATACACAAAAAACCCCTCCAAACCCAACATTTTGGTAACTACAGTGTAAATAAGCCAAGTGCAAAGCAGGGGCAGCAGGCAATAATGACTTCATGTGAGCAAAACCCTTCTCATGAAGTTTTAAAGCATCTGAGGAGCAATAAATTCTTACAGTTTCTCTGTAAAGATCACTCAGTTTATGCAGGAAAATTGGAGGTTTATTTAGAGGTGCCTTTTTGCAAGGTAGAGATTGTATTTAAATTTGCTGGCAATTTTTTGTATGCAAGAGAAGATAAATTAGGGATACACATCTGGGTGGGCATGGGACTTCAACATAAACGTGTCTGTCCCTCTCCTCTCCTGATTCTTTCGCAGTAAGGATTAGAATGTATTTTTATTTTTAGTTTTTTCCTGTAGCAGCACCATGGTGGGAGAACCACGAAGTCGGTTTCGGGTAGAGCGAATTGTTCTTGGCTTTCTGGAGCTCAACAGGAAGTTTTTTGGAGGGGTCTGAAGACACAAAAATTGTCGGAAAACGTGACCAGGGAAGTATAAATGCCTGATTCACTGGAAATAGTGATGTGTAGCACGCCAAAAAGTTAGCAGGAATTTTCTTTTTTTTATTCCTAAGAACAGTCAGTAGATAAACAACAAAATAGGGAGAAATCAGGGAAATGATGAAAAACAAGGCCAGAAATAGAAAAGAATATTGACATCAAAGACTTGGTATAAATCACAAATAATTATAAATCACATAAAATTGACTGAAAATATGTATTAAATAAACTCCCTTTGGAGGGGTCACAGGCTCCAGGGCTTCCAAACAGGCAGCTCTGTTATGGGAAATGAAGTCTTTACCCTGCACCACCACATTCTTTTAATAAGTTCTCCTTCCTCCTCATCCCTTCCTTAGTGACAGTTCCCATCTAGATCAGGGCAAGAGCCAGGAGCATTCTTTCTTTCTGCTGCTCTCCTGGAAATCTCCTGGGACAGGGATTTCCTTCTGCTCCCTGCCTGTCCAGCACCCGGCACAGGGAGGTTCCTGTCTATGCTCAGAGCACCTCTGCCTCCTGAAAATTGTGTTTTATTGCTGTGAACAGAGCTTATATTTTGGCATTTTAGCCCAGCAGCTTCACAAAAGTCAGAAACCCTCAAGGATCATACAAATCATAGAATGGTTTGGGTTGCAAGAGACCTTAAAAATCATCTCATTCCACCCTCTGCCATGGCAGGGACACCTTCCACTATCGCAGGTGGCTCCAAACCTCATCCAACCTGGCCTTGGGCACTTCCAGGGATCCAGCCACAGATTCTCCCTATGCCAGAGCCTCTCCACCCTCACAGGGAGGGATTTATTCCCAATATCCAACTTGCATTCCCCCTCTCTCAGTTTGAAGCCATTCCCCCTGTTCCTGTCGCTGCAGTTCCCTCCAATCCCTCCAGTTTGCTGCAAATTCAGGAAATGCCCTGGTCTTTCCCAATAGTAGAGATTTTTTCCCCACACCCTGTAAACCTCCAGAAGAGGTTCATGGCCTAGAGAGGACACATCCTTTAGTGTCCTGCTCATCGTAACCCCGTAGCAAACTCAGGAGCCTGAGTGGCTCTGGGCTCTCTCCCTCCTCTACAACAACAAAACCGCACAGAGGGGAACGAAGGAGATTTTTGCTCTGCTTTTGCAGCCTGGTTTGTGGTGTTCCACTCCAGTTAGAGTGCAGATCACTGTGATTCAATCAGTCAGCAGTAGCTCAAAGCCACCACTGGTTGTCTTTCTGCCCTGATAAGCAAAGATCTCCAAGTACACAGGCTCTGGAAAAAATTCGCCTTGGGTTGCTTGCCTCGCTAGCAAGGACGCTGCAGTATTTTTGACAATATGCTTTGCTTTGAGAGGTCAGTGACTTTTGCCTGGGTGGTTTTTGTTCTAAATATAACATTTATCTAAATGTTTGGAAAAATCGGAAATGTCTGAGTCTTCTTTACACAGCATCAGGAGTAACGATTTTCTTGCTGTGTCCTAAATCTCCTGTAATTTTCATGGAAAAAATGGAATCCAAGACAAGCCATTTTTTAATGCTCGGAGAAAGAAGGAAATATTTACAAACGATTATTTGGGAGCACCCTTAGAGACATCTGGTTTTAGGTGGATTCTCTTAAGGGACTGTCCATCTGGATCCCTGGTTAATGGCTCTCAGGAGACAAAGTGCACAAGGCTGAGCTGCTTGTGGCTTGTTGTGTGAACTCTGTGACCCCCCTGATGTGTCCAGAGCCATTATGCACAATTCAGTTCCTCTCTGCCAAAAAAGGACAAAGGTTGGGAGGAATTCTCTTGCTGCAATTAAAAGCAGGTCTCGATCAGAATCGTAACCAGGCATTCAAAATCACCCAAAGAAGTATCCCTTGATCATCTTTAAAATGTTGTTTGATTCGAGTGCAGGATCTCTCCCTCTTTGATTTGAACAAGAGTTCTCTAACAGGATGAACTGTGTGTGATTAACACATCCCTACAGCAGTCCAGCTCACTGAATAATTATCAGCAGATAATATTCTTCAATTACTTTTATTTGCTTTGCTTGATAGAAAAAAATTGAGTTTTTCCCCAAATGTATTTACTACTTGACATTGATGGATAATTTTAGCTCCTCCGCATTTTCTCTTTGTCAATGAGCAGGTCTCTGTGCACTTGTAGAAGTCAGAGTTGAAGCAGTTTCACCAGCAGATGTGGAATTTGGTGGCAGACAGGGCATTTCACATCTCCACAGCTTCTTTTCCTGACTCTGCAGTGCCAGACAGCTCCTCTCCCTTCACTCCCTGCTTCCAGCACTCGTGGGGCTCACACTGAGATTCCAGGAGCAATCCCCAAAAGCACTGCTCTGGTTTTGCACATGCAGAAAAGACTATTTCCACATAACCTGTCATAATCTTCAGATGACTGTTTAGCTGGATAAACAGCATCACAAACGTGACTGTCATGAGCTTTCACTCATCAGCAGGGGATGAAATGCAGCAATCTGTGCATTCCAGCAGCCTCAGAGGTGTGGGTTTTCCTACAGCAGAGAAGAAATAACGTGGGGCCTTTCTGAAAGGTGCTTCTGTACATGCTGTTATTCATATTTATCCTCAATCTGGCCTCCCACACAGGTTTTTACAACATATCAGGTGTGGGATCCCACTACAGAGCCGGGGGGGGGTCTCAAATCCAGCCAGGGAACTGCTGCTGGTTTGGTGTTTGGATCACGAGGAGGAGACGCCCTGCAAAGGATTCCTGGAAACTCCAGCCTCCACACTCAGTGAAAATCAGGGACGTTATTTTTAAGAATAACAGCCACTGATGATGGGTTTAGGTCTCCTGAGGTGGTGTTCCAGCAGGGGTCTGTGTGTGAAGGTGGTGCCACATGAAGGAGTCACTGCATGAATGTGGTTTTGATGATTATTTGACAATTCTCAGCTCTTAGCATTGGGAAGATCAGTGTTACAGCTCCCATCTGACTTATGGGCTCACTTGACAAGCTCATAGTGATGTTCCTCGAACTTCTGAAACAAGTGGACCCCAATATTTGGTTTTTCCTGTGGAGACCTGCCTCCTTTTTGCAGTTCCATATTTATGGATAAATAGGCTGCTTTTCTGGGTCACATTAGAGGTCACTTGCAGAGAACCAGAAACGGTTAACAAGAAATAATTCTGCAACATGAAAAAGTCCTCTATGGCAAGGTCTTTTGTGCTGTATTAGTGCTCAACATGCAGCATTTTTAAGCATCTGGCTTTTTTTTTAGGCTGTCAAGTTTCAATAATGGAATTTCAGTGAACAATAAAGGCAGCACAGTCCATGTGATTTAGCTCCTCCAAATTTCATAACTTCCTGACAAAATAATAGCCAGCCACAACATTTTGATATGGTTAGGTGCTCTCGTGTCTGGGGATATTTGCAGTAAAAAGTCAATTAGCTGTCAGTCATTTAGCTCTGTTTGCTGGTTTCTGGAAGATTTTTTGATAGCCTTCACTTTTTTTTTTCAGTCGAGGATTTCTTTAGCTGAAAGATTCTAATCCCACGGTAATAACAATAATGTTTTAACACCTCCAAGTGCCAGCTTTTTGAGTTTTCCTTCAGGACAATCAGTTCTTAGACTACAAACTTTCCCTGTTTGATTTCTCTTGAGCTTGGCTTTGTGAAGCAGAAATTCGAAGAAATAAAAATGAACGGAGTGAATCTGGTTGAGTGTGAAAATCAATATGAACATTATGGAGTCATGACCCATTATTAACAATCCCTGACTGTTTTCTGGAATAATGCATGTTTTAAGTATCAGATTGTTCAAAATTTCAAGATAAAGGTCAAAAACCAGATCTCCACTAACTGATTATAAGCTTTTAAAACGTGGCCTTCAAATTTAAATGCTTTTAGCCTTGGATATTTGTCTTTATGAAGTTACCAGCTGTGCTTGGACTCAGAGGCACCTCTGCAATGCTGAGTTGATTATGGCAGTGTTTGCATCTTTTATTGCAGCTTTATTATAGTTAAATTACCTCTTAAAATGGTCTGAAACAGCTCAACTAAATTGAGATCTGTATTTAAAAGAAAACTTTTAAATGAGAGCTTTTCTGGAACTGTTTTTCTCTCATTATTTGGGCACTTTTATCCAGCTGAAATCCTGCAGAATGCTCCTGACCAAGTTTAACACTCATTCTTGGGGTGAGACCCAGGGACAAAGTGTGGATCTAGAGGTGGTCAGAGGGGAAATATCTGCCTGTCCTTAGTGACTGTTGTTTTGGAATGTATTTGGTTCTCCACCTGGATATTTCAGCTTTTTGAGGGTTTCAGGTAGGATAATTTGTGCTGGATCCTAAACATAATTAGCAGGAAATGTCAGTGCTTGAATGAGCGAGTTATAGCAAGAATATAAATTGTATTTAAAAAACACAGTTTAAAATGTATTCCCTTCTACGCACAAGGCAATTTTCTTGAACAAATAAAAGACCAGAAGTACAGTGGTTTAATTAAATATAGTTAAGAATTGGAAACCAATTAATTTCTGGAGAAATGGAACTGAAAGGTAGTTTTCATTAATTGTGCTGTCATTAACTTACCCTGCTACTGCACCAGTTGAATGGAATATTTAAGTAAATTCAAATGCACCGTGTCAGATTCAAGGTTCTTTCAAATGGATTGGGATAGAATGAAGTGTTACACCGAGATGACAAGCATAAGGCTCAAAATCTTTTCTTTCTTTTTTTAAAGTGCACAATTTGCACGTCAAATAGATGGATGTTCACAGAACCAATTTAATTCCGAGACCTTTGATCAGAGATTTGGGGGGAGCCACGAAGAGAAATTCTCCTGAAAATGTTTGCTGCTTTCTAATGAGGACTGGCACCATTTGGGTACGGAGATGAAAGCACACCTAATCTTTTCTACTCCTCCTCCTTAATAATACCCTTGGAGTCAGAAATTAGGCACAGCAGGCAGAAGGATCCTGTGCAGCACATCTCTGCACTAATAAAACAAGCAAGCTGTCGAAAGCCTGAAATAAACAGATATTTCTCACACAGGAAGTTGTTTATCTTTGGGGTAACGGGACGAGAAGGCAGTTTGCTTCTTTTTCACACAAAATTGAGGAATAACGACTTGGGGCTGTGCCCACGGAAGCTGGAATAGCCTGGGATAAAAGCAGCTCCAAGCAATTTGTCTCTGTTGTATAAGGAAAGATCGTGATAAGGGATCCTTGGTTGGGATTAACTGAAAGGGCCAGAAAAGCCAAGATTTCACTTGCCCCTTCCCAGGGGATAAAGGGGAGGAAAATCATCAGGAGGTGAGCAAAGCAGAGGAAATGATGGAGCTGGAGCAAACACTTCCATGTGCCTCACCCCTAAGGTCTGCCCACAGCAGAAGTCACAATTTTCACTCTCAGCAAAATACAATTGTGGCCTGCACAGCAGAAAGTGTTCTTGGATGGACAGGACTGGTGGTTTATTGCTTTAAAATGTTTCCTTCTCGTTCTCACCCCAGCATGACATTCATCCTCCAGAAAACCATTCCATGAGCAAAATGGGGAGAGAGGGATTTTTTCCATAATCAAATGGAGACACTGAAATGAAATAGGTCTTTTGTATTTGGTAGTGTTTCATGTTAATGTAACCGACATTTTGCTCCCCCTCTTTTCTAGGAACCTAACAGTTTTATTGTTCTTTTAACTGCCTCAGATTATCCAGAAATCCCCATTGCTGTGAACTACACGGCCTCAGAAGTTTTACAAGTTGTACTGAAATAAGAAAGTTAACATAAATCAACGCAGGGCGAACCTTGAAACGAAACCACTTGACCCCTATTAAAATCTGCTGCTAACACCGTTTGCAGTTGTGCTTAATGTTTGAAATCACTTTATCATTCAATATGACACTGGGAAGCAGCAGAGCTGCTTTAAGGCATCATTGTTAGAGCTGCCATGCCACTGCTGCAGAGCCCTGGATCCCAGGAGACCTGGGCTGTTCCTCCACGTTAAATTAAAAGGCATTAATCTTTCCACATGCAGTATCCCAGACACAAATTTTTGCTCTCGTACGACTCAAAAATCTCTCAGTCCTGGGCTTGTCAAGCCATAAAAAATCAGGAAAAAAATAAACAAAGCGATACAGCACAGCAGGAAGAAAAGATGTGGGACACATTTGTGATTCAGCCCATAAATCCTCCCTCAGAGGGTGGGATATGCTTTTAGAAACTGGGCAATAGCTCAGCCTTCCAGTGACAGCAGCAGGTTATTCCTTGACCAAAACTATTCCTTGGATATGGGGTTGATGGGGGTCAACCCCGTGCCTTGGAGGAAATATCCATAAATATCCATAAACAGGGTACCCACGCTGCTGTTCTCAGGATTCAGACTTGAAAACCTTTCTCGTGTCTCCTCTCACAAGGCCTGGCATGAAAATGATTGTGTAGAACAGAGACTGAATTGGTCCAAGTCTGACGGGGCAGGGAGATATCCCTTGAAGTTCTCCCTGTTACTCAGCCTCATTTTCCATCAGGTTTTCGGTACTTCACGGTCGTTCTTCTCTCCAAATTATCATCTTGTTGGGAGTCTAAAGCAAGATACCAATGGATATGGCTTTGTTCTCCATCAAGTCTCCCTCATCTTTCTCCTTTCTGGGGCCAGTTTTGGTTCTATCTTCACTTTACACGTTCATGACAACGATGAGACAAAAGAAAGGAAGGGTCTGCAGTGGGTTTGTTGGTGAAATGAACACACACTAAATTTAGCTCGATGTTTTTCTGCAGGATACCCTTTACCTCTTGTTGGTACAATACCCAGCTTGAAATTGAGTGCAGCAGTAATGATTGCAAAGCAGCCTGGGGCAGGGGACCGAGGGAACAACAAACTGCAGCGCTGAACCCAGTCACTTCCTTCACGTCTGAGCCGGGCTCCGTGGGCCTTTGTTATCATTAAATGAACTTCAGGGAGCTGGTGAAGATTTGCAGAGACAGGCTGTGTGCCTGTATCCATGGGGAAAGAGGATCCATCTTGCCCTAGCTGTGTGCAGAGTGAGAGACTGGAGCGTGCATCCAGCTCTGCCAAAATCCAGCAGAAAATGGAGACGGTTAAATTTAGGCATCTCCATGTAGGCTTTTACATGGGAGCAGGATGTCTGAATTCTTATTTTAGTCCCTGAATGGAAACCTGCCAATACAGCTCATGGAAGTGGAGGTTTGGGAGCTCTTCTCACCCTAAAGAATATAGAGACACCCCCATCTCCGAGGGGGGATGTGAATCTTCCCTCTCCTTTTTTGTCTGTGGGGAAAACTGACAGCAATTGTGTTCTGAAATGGCTAAATACATTAAACTAAATACAAGAAGTGTTAAGTTAATGAGTGCTAATCAAGATTAATACACCGAAATCACTGAGAGTCATCTTTTCAAGAGGAGGATAAGTTGGAGGGAAATCAAGCTGCATATGTCTGATAGCTGCACAAGATTGCTCCGGATGATTTAATGGGTAATTTTTATTATTTATGCTTTATGCATTCCCAGAACGAAATTAAATGAGGAATTATTGTGTTGAGTAATATCTGAAAGTGGATCTAAATACTGTTGAATTCACCAAATGTATGAAATCATCAGAATCAGAGGATTTGGGGACACTGCTCCCCACACAAATGTAACCTCAGCTCCACAGAAGAACAAAGGATCTCTTTTTCTCCTTTTCAGATTTAAAAAATACTCTACATCTTGTATTAGTTACTTACCTGTAGCCAGTGAATTGTTCTATCTAAGGATCTGTTAGGAGAGGCAAGAAACTTGTAACATGCAGTTTTTTTAAAGAAGAAACACCCAACAGTGATTTACACACAGCAGGACGAGCACATGAGAGGTGCAAAGCAATGAATGATGGATCTGCTCAGATCTTCCAGCAGCAAAAGGAACAGGAAAGTCAAAGATGATGATGTAGTCAGAGAGAATTATGGAAAAACAGTATTGTAGGGAAAGAAAAGGAGGTGAAAGCTGCGTAACTTACGAGAAGTTAGGAGGTTTTTGGTCATGGTATTTATCTCCCACTGCAGGAATTAGACCCAGTGTTCATTTTATATTTACTTCATGTGCACAGAATCTGAAAGGAGAAAACTCTTTTGTTATTTAAGGAGCTTGTTCAAGGCCACTTTTATTGCTGAGACCTAATAGCTCAGTTGAGCTGTTTGTCAATGCAAATAATTGTAGATGTTCGTTTTGGAGATACTGACAGGGAAATGCAACTTCCATGCAATCAAATATATTCAGTAAGACATAATTGCCAATTTTTCCATGCCTATCACACCTGGTTGGGTATTTTTCTGAAATGTGTTTCAGCAGAAAATGTTCATTTATCCATATTGGTAATTATATTCATCAAAAAGAAAGGATCAGTTTTGACAATTTCCTTCAGTCTTAATTTCTACCAAACTTGGAATTGTTTAAATCTTTTAAGATTTTCCTAAATTAGGAAATGCACTTTTCACTTTTCAAAGCAACTTTCATTTCAAAATGTAAGCTATTTATAAGAAAAAGTGTTTTAAAAATGAAAACACATTGAAATCAAAATGCAAGCTTGACCCGAATCTACTTATTTCTCCTGTTCACATTTTCAATTCACAACAGCTTTTTTACCATTATATTTTTTTCCAAATTCATAAATTTCATGAAACACGAGGGAAGCAATGCAGGATGTGTGAAACCTTGTGCTTTAAAGAGACATTTCTGAACTCCTCAGATGTGAGAAGCTTAGAATAGATGAATTTTTCACCAGGAAAGGTAATATTTTGGGGCATCTTTTTTTCTTTCCTTCTTGTTTCTAAGCTGTAGGAAACTTCAGATTTTATTTTCACATTGAAAATAAAATCATGAAGCTGAGGAGGTTTTTTCTTTTTGTTGGTTGGGTTGTTTTTTTTTTTTTTTAGCAGTGGCTGAACTTTTCATACAGGCCTTTTCTGGAGCTTTAACCCAGAAGGAAAGTGCAGTGCAGGTGAAAACCTCCCTCTCCCTGCCTGCCCTTTTACAAATGTCCCCATGGGGAAAATGTTCTGGCACGCTGTGGGATTTCCATCTATTCCCATCTCCACAGGGTCCCCCATGACCCAGGATGGGAGAACATCAGTGGTGGTGCCCAGGAGGCTGCAGGTATCAGCTCAGAGCAGCTGCTGCAGCTGGCAGCACTCACTGAGCTCTTCCTGGCCCTTCCCAAACTCCTTCTCGACTCATTTTTTGTCACACAGCTCAGCCTCCTGGCCCTGGCTCCCTCCAGGCAGCTGAAATTCCATGATAAAGGTAACAAAATCCCCCTTGTAGGCTCTAAATGGGATTTTCCTGACAAGACACAGCAGTGCTGGTGCTCAGACACTGGCCCCTGCCTCGAGTCTTTTGGCTTTTTAGTGGCTTCAAGCCTCACCCCTTTGGCAGAACTTCATTGCAGGCGTTATTTCCATGGATTCTGAGAGTTAGGAAGCAATCTGTGGAAAGAGATTGACAGGCACCTTTTGTTGTGGATTCTTCTTCATGAAAAGTACAGCAGCCTGATTTGCTTCCCTCGTATTTCATGAAATTTATGAAGCTGGAAAAAAACATAATGGTAAAAAAAGCTGTTGTGAATTGAAAATGTGAACAGGAGAAATAAGTAGATTCAGGTCAAGCTTGCATTTTGATTTCAATGTGTTTTCATTTTTAAAACACTTTTTCTTATAAATAGCTTACATTTTGAAATGAAAGTTGCTTTGAAAAGTGAAAAGTGCATTTCCTAATTTAGGAAAATCTTAAAAGATTTAAACAATTCCAAGTTTGGTAGAAATTAAGACTGAAGAAAATTGTCAAAACTGAGCATGAGGCTCAAAGATTTCTGCATAAAGCTGATATTTCATTGAAATCAACACTTGTTGTATTCAGGATGAGACCCATTTAATAGTTAAACAATTATATAGATGGCACAACATTTCCCCTTCCCTCTACTATGACAAATCATTTTGTTAACAAGGGTAGAACCAGTAGCTTTCACATTTAACATCAGCCACTGGAGAATTTTGATCACTCGGGTTGGATGGAGTTGAAAAGCAAATCTCCAGGTAAAGGCTCTCATTAAAGAGAACTCATTAAAGGTCTCCCAAAGTCCTCACTCCTCCAGTGCTTCTCTGCCTGGATGCTTTTGTTTCCCACTCTCTGACAATCACTTTATATCACAACCACAAATTGGACACCAAGATGAAATCTCTGACTTTTGGATATGTACCAGTAAATTCATTTATACATAAATAAATTTATACCTATTTATTCACAATACGGTTTTACCTAAATACATTTATACCTATTTTAAAAATGAGATCTATTTCAGAAGAGAAATACAGAGCACAAATCAAATCCAAATAAAACAGTCATTTCAGGCTTCTTGTTATCTGCCTGAGGTATTACACTGAAAATCTAAATAAAATAACAGGGACAACTTTCTCATTATTTTTCCAGAGCTTTCAGTTGCACAATAGGGAGGTTGATGATCATTATACTGATGGCTCTTGCCACAATAAATTCACTCCAATTAAAGTTCATATTTTTAGGAATGAAAAGAGCAGAACAATAATATCGAGAATAATGAAAATACACACATTTATGGAGTTTTCCCTTGGTAGATCTCCATGCACTCAAAAGGAGGAGACTGTTGATGGTTATTCTTGTTTTCTGCAGGTGGGGACACCAAGGACACTGCAGTCACTGTCCATGGCTGAGCCTGACTGGCAGGAACCTCTTCTGAGGGCAAATACCAAAATCATCGGCTCCCACAACAGCAACTGGACTGGTACCAGCAGCTGAGCTACAGACAGCTGGAGATAACCTGGGTTTGGATAATTCCAAGCTCTGTTGCAACCAAAGAAGTGCTGGAGTGTTGGTATATGAAAAAAACCCATTATTTGGAGCAAGAGATTCCCAGAATCGCTGGGAAAATCTGGTCCGAGGTTGGTTGACCACAATGAGGCAGTGATTCTGTGACAGCTCCAAACAGGCAGAAAGTACCAGATTTGTTTCCTGAAAGCTTTTTGGTTCTGAAGGGTGCTTTCTTACCAAGAGGAATCATGACTTTTTTGTTGTTGGCTTGGTTTTTTTTCTCCCCAGAAAAATGGAATATTTTCCAAAACACACTCAGATGTTTGTAGGTCGTCTGTTTTAGTGATTTCTTCCCCTGAAAATTGCCCCAGAACATTTGCTGTTGGAAACCCCATTGACACCAACACCACATCCACTCTAAGTACCTTGGGTGAAACAGCAAATGAATTTTCCTTCCCAAACCCGCATAAAAATATTCCCATTGTGAATTTTTTTTTTTTTGTCTCAAGCTTGAATTAACAGTAGAATGACCTTTCTTTAACCTCTGCCTTGGGCTGTGCTACTGCTTAAATACTGATTCTATATCCCCAGCAATGCCTACTCAGTCAGAATGTACTTGGGCAAGACGTGGAACCTGAGCTAACTCGGGAATTTACAGAGCCACTGAGTGTGGTGATGTACCAATACAGAAATATTCCTATAGGAATAGAGCATAATAAAATATGGGATATAATAGATTGAAATATAGGAATAGAATATAACAGATGCTGTATGAATTGTATAATTCCCAGGAAAGACTGAGAAAAGGGAAATTGTTTTTTCGTGGAACATAATTATTATGGTCTTTGGGAATATTTGCCTCCCTGGCTTCTCTGGCTCATTTCTTTCTCCTCACACCATAGAGAGATGGTGCCAGGGTGCCACTTCCCCCTCATTTTCCCTCTGCATGGACATGGACAGGGCTCTTTAAGAGCTGTGCTGGAGCTACTTGAAACTAGATTTTTTCGGAGACAGCACGTAATAGATGGCATTGGACGTGTCTCCAGCCTTGCTGGGGCGACTCATCCCCGTGTCCAAAGGCAGTTTGAGAGCTCCAGACTGTTATTTTAAACCAAGGCAGAAATAGCTGCTCTCACAGAGGCTCCAGAGTGCACAGTCCTGCACAATCAATACAGATTTATGTTGCACCAGGATAATGACCCTGAGTGCCCCTCGGTACAGGGAATATGTTGAAGGGAACAGCAGCAAACCCAAGGAATGCATCCATAATTTTAGACTTACAGCTTCCAGCAGCAGCCTCAAGATCTCATTGCAGCAGGGTTTGGAGATTCATCTTAACAGCAACTCTCCTTCCCTTATTCTGTGATCTTTTGCTGTCTTTGGATGTAACATTTCAGTTTCCTAGGGGATGTCATCCTGGTTTTGGAGTGCCAGGCGTTGTGGGGTTTCCCCTGTAGCCTCCTTTCACTGCAGCCCAGGGGTAGGTGCTTTGGTTAACTTCCATGGATATCATTTGGTGGATTCAGGAACCAAGGGTTTCCAACAAGCCCTAAAAAAAAAAAGTGCATTTTTTTAGTCTTTTTCATGTAACTGTTGCCATGATCTAATGGGACTAAATTTGGTTTCCTTCTAAATAAATCTCACTGTCATTTAGCGAGACTGCAAAATTAACGAGATGCAGCAGCTCTGTGCTCCGTAGCAGGAAGCCAAAAGCAAAAGATATTTTAGATTAACAAATGAGCTGGAAATGACTTTTCCCCCAAGGACTTATTTCCCATGAGAAAACTAGTTTCTCGGAAAAAAAAAAAGGGGGGGGGGGGTTGTTTCTAAAAATAGGTTGTGTCACAGAGCTCTGAGCCAGGCTGCATCTCCCTCATCCCTCGTGGAAAGCTCCACTCCCCAGAGAGGCTGAGGCGAGCAGCAACACTTGGATGGTTTGACAACAGCACCAGGGCAGCAGAGTGGGTGTGTGGGGATGTGGAGGTGATGCAGGTGTGGGGTTTACTGGAGTGTTAATTAGGCTGAGCAATTATGAAGGGTGGATAAGCTCAGCTGGTGGGAGAAAGATTTTTTTTTTTTGTCCTTTTGCTGCTGGCGGAAGGGCTGGGTAAACACTTTGCTGTTCTATGGAGAATGAAATGGATGTTCTCTGCTGTGGCAGAGCAAGGAAAAGCTGGGGAAGGTCTAATTAATGGAGAACTTAATGGGGTTTGTCCACAGCTGACAAACACGGAAGCTGCACCTTTTCAATATTTTAATTGTTGCCTAAATGGACACTTATTGATGTCCACAACCTGCCTGCCCTACCTGGTCTCCACTGCTAAATATCCTCAGGTTGTGTAAAAGCAGCTCCATCCCTGCTGTTAGCACTGGAGACACATCAGAGTGTTCAACCTCACAAAGGGGTGAATGTTTCTGCTCAGCCACTTGGGATCCAAGGATACCCCAAGGAAAGTGTTTTGCACCTTGGGAGTCTGCACTGATGGACTGAGGGGTAGGGAAACCACCAGGGACCCACAGAGAGCACTGAAACCAAGAAAAAGACGTGAGAAAGAGGTGCAGAGCCCTCAAGATTTGTTTTCCTCAGGACTTGCCTCAAATGGCAGAGAATGACTGAGATGAACAGAAACTGTGGTATTTTTGCCACTGGAAAGGGACAAAATATCTCATGCTTTTATGTAACTTCCGCTGTTCTGGGTTGTGTCTGAAATAGGCTTTTATTTGTCACTAATGATTATTTATCCAGAGCACTGAGCAGGTGACTCAGTGTTTACTGCTAAAACACCAAAACCTCCCTCACTGCATTGTTGTCACAGCCTCTCATGGACTAAGTAGTTGAAAAAAAGGAAATTCACATTTGGTGTTTCAGCTTCAGTCCCTCTGTATTTATAGTTCACTTAATGCTCATGAACATGCAGATATTGGCTGTCAGCTCACAGCTTCCTTCAGTGGTTTTTATCCAGTCTGAAAATGATTGTGGAATTAATTCAATTGCATTATTACTTTCCTCCTTGCAAAACCTGGGAATTAGGGTAATAAAAATACTACTTCTGATAGCATTACCACATTAACAGAGATGGAAATCTTCCGAGATAGAGACTTCCACAAAAAATCTTCCATCTTAAATAATAATGAGATGAGGAAGCACTAAATGGTTAATCTACCTGAAAGTTTAAGAAGAGAGGCTGTTTGAACTCCTAGTAACATTTTTTGTAGGGCAAACAGGCAAAGACAAGCCAGAGAAAAATATTCTGATGTTTTCCCACAAAATCTGATCGGAGTCCCAGTGAAGTCGTGAAGTCCCAGAGTATTTTTGGCATCAAGGGAACCTGTGGCAAAAAACCCCGTCATGGAGATAGAAGAATATCCAACAATGAGTTCCTTAGTGAAAAAAAAGTTCTCTGAACTTCTGCTGGGATAACACTCATTCTCTTGGAGCAGGGAAGCCTTTCCTCTGCAATAAATCTCTTATCACACCAGTCTGGTGGCTCTGTAGGACTCCACCATGCTGAAGGAGGGAGTCTGTCTCTCCCTGGAAAGGGAATTGGTCCAGGCTTTCCATTTTTAAGACCTTTTTCTCATCCACAGCCTCAGCTCTAGTAACATCCATTATTTAAGGGTACTGGACTACTATAAATATCCCAGAACCTCAATGGACACCCTGGGAAAGGCTCCTGTGGGCCACTGAGAGCCAGACACCGAGAGGTGAATTGCAGCAAAAAATAACTCTGAGGAGCACAGGATGTTGATAATTAAAAACTGTAGAAAAATTATCTTACATCATTAAATCGATCTTTTTAGTGATTCTCAGAATTAACAGCAGTAGACAGGTATTAATCTGTTGATAAACGTCCCAGTTGTGTGAAAATGTAATCGAGGCATTTGTTAACAGGTTAAGTGCCCTTCTGAAAGTCAATCTCTCATCTCCAGCACGTAACTCAAGAACAGCCCATGGAGACAGGACACAAGAAAGGACCCTCTGCCTATCACAAGTAAGTACTGATGCATTTTTTGGCCAAGTGACAGAATCCAAGAGAGAGAATCTGGAGATGAGAGTGTTGTGGGTGAGAACGCTTTGATGGACCAAAGTGCCATTAATGTCAGAAAATAGTACATCCAGGGTGGAGTTTGTATCAAAATTTTATCAAAAGGCACTGAGAAATAAACCAAGCAACGAACCACGGCAATCAAAAATGAAGGAAACTGATTCACCCCCACACTCAAAGCCTTAGTCACTGCCCTGCAGGTTGAGCTTGTCTTCTGATGCACTCAACTGCTCTGTAATAAATATAGAAAACTCAGGATGTGCATCGGGCACAGCAATCTCAGCAACAACAATCGTGGGGAGGACTCACAGGTCCAGCAGGCAGATTCTAGTTTGTGCTTAGGCTATGATTAAAAAACCCCCTTGGATCTGACTGAGCCTGGTGGCCAGATAAATTTGGCCTTGGCTCAAAATTTTTGGCTGGCCCTGAAAAGGGTTATGGAGCCAAGATGGACGTATTCCCTATCTTCTTTGTGATATTTCATATCTTTGTGATATTTTGGAGATGAAGGATGACGTTCATGCTCATATCTGTTTAGAAATGGAAAGGAGAAGTAAAGAAATAGAGGAGAAAACTCTTTTAAATGAATAGAAACATTTTCTGGTTTCTAGTACATTAAACCCACAACATGAAACATGAAGATGTTGTTCCAGGCAGTGGATTTAGTCTTAGAAAACTCTTTTGAGCCACTTTAGGCATCATAAAGTAGGAACACATGTCCCAGCCTCAGTGCCGGGGTCTCCGAGGAATTTTGGGCAGTAAACAGCGATGCCAGGGAGGCACCGGAGCTGATAAAACACAGCCCATCAATCAGCGAGCACTTCTCACCTCTCCCGGGGGTCCCGAGGAGAGCGAGAGAAGGAATTGTCCTCTTTGTCATCTGCAAATGTCGCTGTGTCACCGCAAACACCCCCTGGAGCAGCATATCCAGGTGAGCAGAGAGCAGGGCACAAGGTTTGATGCCCAATTTCTGAGCTGAACACTCCCAAGCACCGCCTTTTTGTTGTTATTTCTTTCCAGGTATTATTGATGAAGGAGAATTTTGGGGGTGATATCCAGGATGTCCTGCATGGCTCCTTCACACACTGCCCAAACACAGCTCCTTTAGGCTGTGATCACCCTGAGGAATGGAAGAATTGGAGAATCTGCTCTGATATATTCTGTATTGTGCTATAAAAAATTTTATCTGAAGCGTCCTGAGAGGGCAAAACCGATTTAGCCTGAGAATTGAAGGGAAGTTTCTTTTCCGGAGCGTTAAAAATTGACAGTATTTCCTCAGATTCACTGGATTCCCACTGACACAAACAATTCCAGCTGTGCTCAAGGCATTCAACAAGGTACCTCCTCAGATTAAACATTTCTGCTGTCTTCCTGTGCAAATTAGGGAGCTGTCGATGCTAATTACCAGCTCCAATCCCTTGTTATCAAACTCATGCTATTTGTGCACACAGATGAATCAAGTGCCTGTGGATCTGGGACAGATGCTTGCAAGTGCTCTGTGAATGTATAATCATTTTTCTGCTTCCTCCAAGAGAAGTAAAACCTGCATCTGAAACACAAACCACAGTAAAAAATTCACCAAAAAAAAAAAAAATCCACAAAAATTGGATGATCGTTTAGCAGTTGTTAGCTCTTAAAATTTTATCTCCTTCCAGACAAAATTATTTTATCATAACATTTCAATTTAGCCAGTAAAGGAGGTTTTAAAAAATGTTGCTTTATGCAGCTGTAAACCTGGTTATTACATTATTCCATAAACTCAAATAATTCAAACATATAGTTGTTGGATTCCACAAACCCGTAATTGAAACTGTTGTTGGGTAATTCTGAAAAATGAGCTGCAAACCCTTAAAAAAGTTTTAACTGGTATAAGCAAGAGCACCTGACATTCAGGCCTCCTACATATTTAAATAAAGACATTATTATTCAAGTACTATTTGTACTGAAGTAGTTCCCAGGCTTCCAGTCACAGAGAAAGGCATTTAAAGGGTGTGACTTTGGTTCCACATTAAGAATTGATGGGTGACGGGTTTTTTGTCAATAAAACACTCGCTGTACATTTATAAGCACAAAGTCTGGGTATCTCTGCCTAAAAGAGCAGCCAAAAAAAAAAGCATTTTGGTGGTATAGGTAAATTTTGCCTAACATTAAGAAAACCCCATAGATACCTCATGCCTTCTCCTACCTTGCTATCCGTAATTCACATTTATTTTGTTCAGATTGCTCCTGCAGTCACATGACTTCATTGGCAGTTCAGGTTTGCTGTAGTTGTGTGTTGTGAGAGCTGAGGAGAGCCTGAGAGCTGGGACTGGAGCAAACAGAGACCAGAGTAAGGACCAGAATTGGATCTTTCTGCTCTGTTTGTCTCCTTATTGACAAGAAACATCAAAATCCCCGTTGTTTACAACAGCAAAATCAAGCCTTAAATCTTCTGGCTGAAGGCTGCAGAATGAACTTAGGTGACTTTCCACCCCTCAAACATTCCCTGTCAAGACTCATCGCATATTTCTTTGAATCACGTTCACTACTTTGATGGTAATATGGATTTTTTTCCCCCCCTATGGTGAAGGTTCATTTAGTGACTCATTTCGCTCTCCTACGTAAAATAGCTTCTACGTTTTTTTTAAAATGCACAGCTGATTAAATCACAAGTAATTGCTCCTCAGAAAGAACAGTATTTTAAATCTTTTAGGCTTTCTGCCTTTCAAGTCAGAGAGTTCAATGAATCATTAGGCATTTCAATGTATTAACAATTTCTGTGGTTTGAACAATAAAAAAACCCTTTTTATTTCCTGCTCTGTTGAAGTTACTTTTGTTCTCACTTATTATCTGCTCAACAAAATGAGTGTTTAGTGATATATGCCACACTCTCCCAGTGTGGAATATATTGATGGGTGTGTGTGTTACATCCAAAATACAGCAGTGATTTTTATTTGCTGAGGCCACAAACAGCTTTTAGCTCTGTGTGTGAAGCTGACCCTCAGCTGCTGTCCCGGGGAAAGCTCCACCACAAAGAATTGCATCTTGTTTTATTTAAAACACCCACAGGGGTGGCAGGGACAGAATAAAACCTCCAACTTTCATTGCCATTGTTATGTGCGTGCCCTGAGCCTACACACACCAGCACCGAATTGCCAATTAGAAAATAAAAACTGCTGCCAAGGGCCTGATGTATTGAAGGGCTATATTATTGTAAATCAAAAAACCTCAGCTGAGAGAGTCACTGTTGTTGGGTATTGTCAGAGTAAATGGGGTTTATTTGAAGCCAAGCTGCTCACTTTGCTGCAAATGTCCTCCAGGACTGCTCACATGAATCAACAAGTGAATTCCATCCTGGACCCACTGACTGCACCAGCTGAGCCTCCTCACCCAAACAGAGCCAATCCTTGATTTGATCAAAGCTGCTGCTCCACTTTAAATCCAGTTGCACTCGTATCTTTACACTTAACAGAGGGATAATCACATTTCTCCCATGAATAGATCGTCCAGGCTGAGAGGTGCAGAGTGTGTGGTCCAGGTGCTCAGCATCCCTCATGGTCCCCAGGAATCCCAGTGGTCCCCAAACCTTCAGGGGAGCGATGAGAAGGTTCATCCTCAGCCCAGAAAATCCCACAATTTTCATACCTGACCCAAGAAAAGGAGCTGCTCTTGGTTTGGTTCACAGCTGCCTGCTGTGACCATCCAATTGCCTGATCCATCATTTCACTCGAGGAAGCTCTTTAAGGCATTGACAGTGGTTTGTCCAGCTGGAAATGAATGCTTCCAGCTGGAAACTCTGTGGCAAGGGGCTGACATTTGTTTTCATTACCCACACGTTGTTTTGTTATGTGAGGCAATTGTGCAGAGCAAGTTTATGTGATACCTCCCCTGCAGGGATGAGTGAAGATGAGCTCCCCAGCAATCAATATTGACATTAAGATCATTTCTTTTCCAATGGTAGTTGCATTTTATCCATGTTTCATATAGAGGAAAAGGAGAAAATTACCACAGAGTAAGTTTTCACAGATCCCAAAGAAAAAGGGTAACTCCTTGCCATAAACAATAATTATTTTCCTTGTTGCAGTTTTATAATACCACTTCTTTTTTCTTTACTGGCTCATGTTTTATTTCTCCCTTCTCTCCTTCTATTCTTTCAAATCTTAAGATTGGCTTCTCCCTTCTGTACATTGCTCTGCCCACAGTTTCCCACCCACCATCCCTCCCTCAGAAGAAAAACTGATGCTAAACTAATTAGCAGGGCTGTGTGGTGCAGGCAGTAGCACAGGGGTGGTGGGGTGCATTTTTCAGCTGTTATTTAGTCACAGAGATGCCCAAATGAGTTCTTCTAGGAGGTGGCCCTGCCAGCTCTGCTGCTGGGCCTCTTTTTGGGTTGTTCCACTGCTGTTCCCTTTGTTTCCTGCTGTAATAGTTGTGATGTGAAAGGAAAAGATCTTAGAAACACTCTGACACCAAGCAGTCTGTGAATCTGTGCTTCTTAATTTTTTTTCTGAAATGAGGTGAGACTCGGGGGCTGGCAAAACCGGTGAGAGAAATATCATCAGTGGAAAATGTGATTTCTCGGCCACTGATGAAAAGGAGCTGCTGCCCAGGGCGAGGGGAGATTCAGCAGCCAAGGGGAACTAAACTTCAGTAGATGTTGATGAGGGTGTTGAAATATCAGGGGATAAATCTGGAACACTTTGGTACTCAACAACGTGGAAGGATCCATTTCAAACTGACCAAACTGAGCCTCTAAACTTGTAATTTAATAGCAGGATGCTGTTCAAAAAGGTTTGAAATGGAGAGCTTAATTCACCTCACATTGAAGCACCCATTTCACCTCCTACTGCAGGGTGAAAACTGAGTGAAAACCAGGTGAAAACCAGGTGAAAACCAAGTGAAAACCAGGTGAAAACCAGGTGAAAACCAAGTGAAAACAAGGTGTAACTGAAGTAAGTGAGGCATTTGCTGTTGGTTCCAAGGAGGAGGGGATTCTTCAGCTTGGCTTTTCCTCCTGCTGGTGGCTGAATCTCCATTCATCAAGCAAACAACATTCTGAGGATAAAAATAGTGGAATTCTCCGCTCCCAGAAGCCTCAGCCAGATTTTCTGAGCCAAGGTGTTTTGGGAATGCCACCTTCTTGTCAACACTCAGTCCTGGGTGGTTTCGCTCCTGGTGGCTCCATTGTCAAAATAAGGCTTTTTCATAGACACTTTGGCTCTGATTTCTAAATTTGCTTTCATCTTCTCAGTTTGAATCAGTGCCTTTTAGTTAGTCAGTGAGTCTTCCATCAGATGTTCCAAACTGTTACTCTAGAGCCATCTCTGGGTGGCTCTTTAGCAGCAACATGGCTTTTATTGTGTCTTAGATAGTAAATTCAGGACATTTCTACTTGGATTACTCATTTTGCTCCTACTTTGAGAAAAAAAATCACCTTGACAAATCAACCTTCATCCCAAAAGAGCCATTTGTGCCTGTCTCTGAAAGGAAATTACAGCAGTAGCAAGTGGCACAATAAAATTAAAAAAAAAAAATAATAAAAACAGACAGTCCCTGAGTCCTCACAGCCATGCTGAGTAGGTATAAATCCATGTATTATTTTCCTCGTGTGATGATTTTTTCTTTCCTAGCATTAAAGTTCCTGCACGCTCTGTTGGCAGCTTTTCCTGCCCCCTGTGCCCTGTTGTTTCACTCATTATTTTGCACTGTGCCCATTTAAACTGCAGCCTGGGCAATAACAATGAAGTTTTCCCAATAAAGGGTCTAAATGTGGGGCTGGGAGCAGGGCAGTGACTTAACTATCAAATGTCTAAATGCCAATTAAGAGAATTTTGCAGCATCAACTGTTCAGCTCATGTTGATGCTCTAAAAGAAGCAGATGCACGAGGCAGCATTATTTATTTTAATTCCATATTTACAGTCTGCTTTTTTATTCTTTTGACTGAGCAGCTGCTTCTTCATACAAGCAAATCCACTCCCATATAATCTATTTTTTTTAATGCAGAAAAAGATATCTTATTTATGTGTTGAAAAGTATGGCTTCAGTGCTTCAAATTGGTTAAAACTGATGGAAGATGTAACGATTTGTCTTTTTGCCAGAACCCCAATGGATGTGACAATGTTGTTCTTACAAAAGTAAAGAATTTTTCCTTTTGTTGCTGCCCCTTCCATTCACCCTTTTCTGTTGTCAGCCCAGTTTGTTCAAAATGCTGCTTCCTCCCTCCCTTTCATCTCAAGAGTGTTTCCTTCTCCCCTCTTTGATGGTTTCCACATCAGAGTTAAATTCCTTGCTCTGATGCTGCTGCACCAGCCTGACTCCAGCTTGTTTCCTTTGCAGCCTTCTCCTTATTTCCCCTCTCCAAGCAGCCTCTGCTTAAAAGCTCTCCCTCTCTTTGCTCAAGTGCCTCCACAGGACAAATTCAGCTGTGAAACTTTCTGAAGCTCCGATCCAGCAGAGCACTTGACCCCTGTGGGGTTGGTGACCTGCTTAAAGCAAGTGCTGTGCTCTGAAGTGGCAGCTCTTGATTTAATGTATTTTCTTCTTTTTCACTCCATTTTCGAGCAGATCTGCGGGCACCTCTGTGTGCTCTGCACTCTTCTGCCTCCACAGTACTCCAGGAATGCTCAGTGCTCACTAAACAGCAACCATCACCCTGAGAGTGTCACAGCACAACCTGCAGCTTCAGAAATCAGTGCAATCTCATAAATCAGACTCAAATGGCAGATAAAGGGCAAGAAGAAGTTTTATTCTGAAGCAGAATGAGCTGAAGCCTTGCTGTGTGTTTTTCTGAACCGACAGAAACATCCAAACACTCAGAAGGAGTGGAAGCAGCAATGTTGCTTTCAAGCAGAGTGTTTTGGCATCCTCCACAGAGCTTTGACCCACATTTAATGGGTGGGAAACTACAAATCTCATAAAGCACCTCAGAAGAAACTCAGAGCACTTTGTGCCCCTGGCGTCTCCTGCAGTTGCTGTCGTGTGCTTCCCTCAGCACGTTCCACTCTGAACACACCCAGGACGTGGTTCAAAGCTGTGTTTTACTTTAACCCACGTAGAGTTGGCCGTGCAGAGTGAAGGTGTGACATCTCTGATCATTTACTCTCCATAGCCCAGTTCAGTTTGCAATTGTGGAGTTTCCCCTCTACCTTAAGCTGAGAGAAAGGAATAAAAACGAGTCACGGGCACCCAAGGCCAGATCCCTCTGCTCTTCTGTCCTCACACACGAACATAAATCACACAATACCCTCAGCCTTCTAAGACAGTGAAAAAACCTTTTCACCGAGACATCTCACGGGTTCAAAATCCGTAATTTGAAAGGAATAAATGCTAAAAAATACGTTGAAGAGCGTTTTTCTCCCTACTTTGATGTGTTTTTGACCGCTATCACCTCTTGGTGGGTGACACTGTCAGAGCTGGTCCCTGGCTGTGTGACAGAAAACAGCAGGATCCACCCTCCTGAGAGGTTCAACGCAGCGGAAATTGAAAAGGCTTCTGTGGACAAGTCTGACAAAAATGCTGTTTTCTACCTGAATTAGCTGCCAGTCACTGAGGATGCAGAGTGTCCTGGCAGCATGTCACCGCTCTGCCATGCAGAGGAATATTCTGATTTACAGGGCTCGTGCTGGACCTCAGCTGCCATCGGAACAGAGCTGGAAAGTGGGGTAAAAGAGATATTTCTCTTCCACTCCACATCCACCCTCAGCAGGAGAGGACAGTAAGGGCCAGTGGAAAAGCAGAAAATGGATATCGACATTAGATTAAGTGACAATGAAACTACAGACTACAGCTGACTGTGCAGCATCTTAAAAAATCATGAAGCTGGAAGATGATGTTACATTTCAGGTATGTCAAGCACTGAAAGTGGAAAAAAACCGAAACCCTCTTTACACTGGAAAGTAAGAATAATCTTCACAGCAGAACTCTAAATTGTCCTAATTTCATAACATCTCAATGGAAAACTTAATCAAGAGGCAAAGGAGCAAAGACAATTTTTAAGGTTATTAGATCCACTTCTAAAGTATTATTACAATCAAAGTTTTAGTTATGAGTTTGCATCAACACAATTTGTCCACTGAGCACCGTGGGGAGACCATTGCAGACTTTCATCTTCATCAAAGCCCACCCCAAATACCTGAAATTGGGAATGAATGGGAGGAAAATGCCATCGGTAGACTCCATATCAATGCATTCAAAAGACAGGAAACCTCTGGGGCCCAAGGCTTCAAACATTCCTCCAAGGGAGGGCTTCATTTCCCTGCTCTCTTTGCTTAATTTCACACAGATCTCCCACAGTTCTTTAGTGCTGACCCCGAGAGCTGTTGGATTTTAGCTCCTTTGAGCTGCTCCTGGTGGAAGCTTAAATCTCATTTACTGCCAGATCTCTCTGACCTTGAGTCAATACATGTCCAAAACTTAATAAACAAATACTTTTCCTCGAGATTTGTGTTTGCAACATGCAAGAAAAAAAAAAAAGGTGCAATATTATACATAAGATTAATGATGTTTTAAGAAACCTGGTAATTTTTATAATTATAATTATGTTAGAAGAGCTTGTCTAGAAGATGAGAGAAGTCTCTAATCCTGAAATCCTCCCAGTGACAGCATAATAAAATGTCAAGCCCATGCTGTGTGTTTCCAGGGAACAAAGGTTATCCTTCTGTACAGATCCCAGTGTTTGCCCAGCCCCTGGCACAAAGAACAAGCAGAGGCATTGTTGAAACCTTTTAATCTTTAACAGGACAGGACCAAAATCCCGAGTTCAAGCTCCTCACATCGTTTGGTTTGTTAGAAGTTTGGGGCTGGGCAATGCACAGATGTGAGCTCTGCAAATATTTTGTGAAAGTCTGGATGAAAATCCTGAATGCAAATGAAAACTTGGACCTCTCCTGACTCCTGCAATGGGATTCTCCCTGGTCTTTAATTTATTGCTGTTATCATTAAGACCACACACTTGCGGCTTCTGTAGGAAATGTCATCCTGAGCAGTGGCAGAATTCAGAAATATTACTGGTATTAAAAATTCTAACGGTTATATTACTTCAGAAGCTTGAAAAAAATCCCTTCTCAAAATGTATATTTGAAATAACCCAAAACCCCTTTCTTCATAGGATTTTTTGTTGTTGAATTCACAGGTTTTAACAGCAACTCACAACTGAAACTGGATGTTGAAATGTCTTTTTGATATCTCTGGTGTCAGAAAATTTTGAAAACTCGTATCATATAATCACATTTTCTTTAGAAGTTTATTTAACAGGATTTTTAAAATTAAAAGCTGTGCTAAATGTTAAATTGCTACATGTCACATTAATAGCACACAAAGAAGAGAAGCACAGTGTCAGGTTAGGTATTTATGTATTTCTGTCATTGTATAGAACAGCTACGGAAATATTCAATCTCTTTTCTTTGTTGTTGTTTAATTAATCAACATAAATTTTTACTTAGCGTGATGCAGGGAACTTTTCTAGATCAAACTATCTTCTGTTTGTAGCACAAAGCAACCCCCTCCAGGGGTGTTCATGCTCTGTTTGCAAGGCAGACATCAGTGGTGGAAGCTCAAAATTCCTTAAAAAGTAAGTGGTGAGAGGGACAAAACTGCAGTGGGGACACCCTGGAGTGTCACTCTTCTTGTCCTTCCACCACAGACCACGCACAAAGTGGCTCTGGAGCAGATGGAGTTTGTGGTTTAAATTTTTCAGAGAAACCAGCAGCAGTTTTGGTCTGTATCTCACAGGGATTTTTCTCCACACGGATGTAAAATGCTGCTTTTTGTCCATGTCACAGCATCCTTTCTGCCACTGCTCTGTCACCCCTCTCATGCTGAATAAAGCCACTTTTCCTCCAGAATCTACAACCTGCACTTCCTGTAGTCCTGGGACTGAATTGTTTCAGCTTTGTACTCCTTGTAGTAAAAGAACAGGTGAAGGAAAAGCCGTTCCCATGTTAGCCAGGAGTGCTGATTCTAGTTCTCCAGCATTTTACTGCCCCAAATCACAGTCAGATCTTCTTGGAAAGGAGATTTTTTTTATTCCAAGCTCAATTGTACGTGTAATTTATAATAGATGCATTAAGACACATAAAAACCACATAGGGAGAGAGAGAGAGAATTAATGTTTGCTCAAGGCACAGAAGTGATTCTCCTCCCTGTCTCCTCATGAAACTTTCTTTCTGTGACTTTCACTGTGACCTTTGAAAGACAAAAAAAAGGAAATGTATAATTATTGCCACTTATTTCCGTCATGTTCCCCAATTATGCTGTTACCAAAGACAACCTACGATGTTCTCTGCAGTGACACTCTGAGCTTTCACCTCCCAGCGTGGTCCTGGCTGGAAGGAAGGGGTTGGGAAGCAGGTTAGGAGCTGCCTCCTGTGTCTGCAATCCTAGCACTGAATCCCAGATACAGCCTAAACCTTTTCCTTCTGTATCCCACATGAAAAACTCTGGTTTTCAGACCCTCATGGGTCCAAGGCAGCATTCTCAGAGGTCCCAAACACTCCGTGGTCCTTAATTAACAGCAAATTAGGTTGTTCTACAATCCTGGCACGATCCTTCATGGCTTCAGTTGGGCAATATGAAAAATCTGTAATGGGGGATATTATAGACATTAATCTTTGTGCTGTGCTGGAAGTTCCCACTGTTTCCTCACATAACATCTTCCTTTTTCCCTCCTGAGCTGTGGATTAGTTGGAGATGTTTCTTAAGTAACATTATGAAACTTTCTGGCACTTCAAGCTTTTTTCCCGGTTTTCCTTCAGGTGGGGAGGCTGTGTTTGTAAAGGCATAGGAACAGTCATGAAAATGAATAAATGTTAATTTTTTCTACTTTTAACACTTTAAAGGAGTACTCACTTTTCAGTTTAAGGTAACTGAAGGACAAAACAATATATAAATGAGTGAATGCTTATCCTCTTGGAAAGTGTCACTATCATTGCCCTCAGCAGCAGACACCTGTTCATTTATTCTCCCTTAAAAGGATGAAGCACAAAGGTTTCATCAGCAATTGAATCAGGCTTTCATTGCAGTGGATGAAAATTTAAATTAATTCTTTTGCAAATTTCCAATTACCTAAATAATTTTGCATTGATCTTTGAGCCTCTATCATAAAAATGTGTCTGCCTTTAAACACAAACCTGACCAATGTATGCTCTGCCATGGAGACAGAAAGCTGAAATCAGGCAGGCAATGTATTTTTCCATGCTCTCCTACACCCATAAAAATTATTTTAGTGCCCTGGGGTACAACATGATGTGATTTGTAACATCTTCACCGGGGACAAATGAGACATTGCAAGTTTGTCCTGCCGCAAGTTGCTGGAGGAAAGGCTCTTGTCATTTTGGGTTCAGTCACAAGAGCGTTGGCCACCTCAACGCCTTTGTGCAGCACAAGTTTGCATCCAGAGACACTGAGCTAAAATTCCAGTGCAAACTGAACTGGTTGTGCCTCACTGGATTCCTCAGCACCACATGGCTGCTTTTATTTTTTGCTGCAAAGAACCAAGTCAGACAGACCTGGTGTCCTGAAGATCCTTGACGTGCTTTGACTGAGTCTCTCTCCTGCTTTTCCTGCCCTGGAAGCACGTTTCCAGAGAGATGGAATGCTGTGTTTGTGATCACAGACCTGCCATGGGGTAGGAATCACCAGGATTTGATGCAGGGTAGCCTGGGATGTAACCGAGCCCTCCGGAAATTTTGCCATGAACCAAACAGGCTCTTGAAGTGCCCCAGGTTTCTGGGAACCCGAAGGTGATTTAAAGCCCTGTCTGTTTGTGTTTGGTCCCACTGCCAAGCAGAGCACTGACCTAAAGTGACAATCCCAGACTCTCTGGTGGGGACAGACGCTGCACAAGAGGAAGGTAAATTCCAGAGCGTGCAGCACGTGGCATTCTGAGCCCATTCCCATCTTCCTTCAGTGCCAGCTTTGCCACAGCCACGAGAATTTCACTTCAGAGGAGGCAACCAACGCCTAAAAGTGGATAAAAAAATTGTCGTGTGAAGGTGAATGGCAGAATTTACTCCTCAGGGAAAATGCAGTTATCCTGTTGGGAGATCTTCCAGATTTCACCTTTATTTATATTCTTTTAATGTGACAGGGAGGCAGAATTGACTACTGGGTCTGAAAAGAAGAATTTCAAGCTGAGACCTCAAGCCAAACTTAGGAAACACAAATTGTTTCAGTCCACATAAAGGGTATGGCATCATGGGCACTCCTTTTGGATACCACCACAGGCTTTGCTTTGAGAAATGGGTCTTATTTCCCCTAAAAAGTTCCCAGAAGGCCCAAACTTCAGCTGCTGTCCAGCAGCTATTCCTTCAGGGAGAGAGGTGCACTTACACCATATCCCTAAAAGAAAACTCTCAGCAAAATGAATGAGAATTCACAAGACTTGCACCTGTGAATAAGAAACATGACAAACCTAAAAAGCAGCATTCTAAAGGCTGGCAAAAATCTCCGTGATTCACAGGTTTCCATGGGAGTTTGGGTGTGCATGATCTGTGATTACCCAAAAGACTGAGATCTGAGAAAGACTGGGAGCGAAGAAAGGATGAAAAACCAACTAAATACAGAAAAAATAATGAGATACCCCAGTTTGCCCAAATCTAGCTCGTTGTGAGCCTCTTGCCCACAGCTTAAAGCTGCTGGATGTCCTTTTAGAAAAAACTACACAGATTGTGAACCAGGGAAAGGCAGCACCAGAAAAACCTTTTCCTATCAGCCCTGTGGGAAAGGGATCCTGCAGCTGACCTACATTTGCTCAGGAGCCACTGCGAGGAAAAGCTTTTGAAAATGCAAATATTAATTCTTTCATCTTCCTCTCCCTGCTCCGCCTGCCCCTTCCCCGCTCCCCAGGCTGATCCTGAAGAATCCTCCCAAAAAAAACCCCTCCAAGAGCCATCCCTGCCTGTGCTAACAGACTGTGAAAGATTTAGTCCAAACTTCTGCTCCGATCACATCACGTCGGCTCTCTCCCGGCATGAGAGGGCACGGCCCAAGTAAGACAGATGCTTCAATCTTCCCAAGAGTTGTCACTTCCCATGACTGTCACTTGGCAGGATGGCGACTTTCTAATACAGCAAAGCCCGTGGGGAGGGGAAAAAATAACTCGCTCCTCTCACTCCTGGCCAGTTTAGGGTTTTTTTAACTCTCTCAAGGCTTTCAAGCAAAGGATGATTGAGCAAGGGGCAGTGGTTGTGCTGCCCCAGGAGAGTGAGCACTGGAGATACAAAGTTCTTACTCAGCTGATCCATGACATCGGTGCTGTCCCAGCACAGCCAACACGAAGCGCCTGTGGGATAATCTGGATTCCCAGGAGAGATGCCACGAGCAGAGTCCCTCCCTTCGTGCTTACCTACCTACCTGGGAGGATATTTCTTTGTTGTCTTCGTGCCTCGTTGAACACAACGCGCATTTCTCCGTCTGCTGGAGGAGCTGGAGGTTGCGCGGGTTTGGGACGCGCGCGCACACAGCGAAGCGTTTCCCTGGCAACAGAAATGCCATAAAAGCTCTCTGAAGAATTCCTCAGGGCTGTGCAACAAATAGAAACATTAAACACGCTGAGACCTAAATATAGCCGAGCTCTAGCGCTGTTCATCCAAGTCTTTACTTAGCTTGGGTTTGTATCTGAAACGAGCGCGGCCGGCAAGACACAGGGGGATGTTTTCAATATTTTACAGTGTTTTGCCTTTAAATAGTGCACGAGTAGAGGTTGGAGATGGGGTTACAGATGGCACCAGGACTGCAGCCTGGCCTGGCTCTGCTGTGAAGGTGCCCTTGGTCACCCATGGAAGGCTCCTCACTCCTGAGAGCAGCACAAGGGTGAGGGAACAGCTGAGCTCTGCTCATCGGCCTCTGGAGCTGTGAGAAATCAGCTCTGACACCGCTGCCACCGAGGTGTGCAAAGAGTGTCTGTGTGTGTGCTGAGAGGCTCTGGCTAAGAGCAGTTCGTGCTTTTCACACTGCAGGGACGGGGGATTAAAGCTTAGACTTGTTTCGCTTCGCTTTGGAGTCCAAATTCTAATTTAGCCGTTTTTGTCCGGTGATGCTGCAGATACAGCAGCTGGACTGCAGAAGAAATAGGCAAAAATGCTTGGGCTGCAAAACAAAAGGGCAGACGACATTCAGTGACTCATAAAATGGCCCAAAGATGAATGCAGGCTGCCTGGAAATGAAGCTTCTGGATGCCTAAAAGTGGATCTGGGCTCACTCAAATGTTTCTTGAGCTAAAGAAAAGATGATCAGAGATTGGTTCCCATGACAGATTTTTAATAAATCCCCTCAGCAGCTTTCCTTGGTCTGTTTTGTGTGAGGATGTGATACAGGCCCAACGCTTCAGATTGCCCTTCTCAAGCCAAACCACTGGGCTGGAAAAGCCAAGGCTGGATTTTGTCCCTGGTGCTGTTCCCTGGCTCCTCTGTGAGCCAGCCTTCCCACCTCTGACACTGCAGCAGTGAAAATGAGCCAGGAGACGTGCAGGAAGGGCTGCAAATCAGGAATGTTTTATGTGACTCAAGTGTTATTTAAAAATGGATGATTGAGATGACCAGAGTGTAGTTTCTCATGCAGGCTCTTTCACACTCTCATTGATTCCATGTTATATTCAAGGGAAGGAGGATGTGGAATCAGCAGGAAGATTGGTTTAGTACAATATTCCCAAATTGTGTAATGACTATTGCATTACTTTCAGGAGGGAGAGGAAGAAGGATGTGACCTGAAGGACAATTTACAGTGGAAAGTTTTGATGAACAAAGTCTTAGAGGTCAGTGTCTGGACATGGGAATCTTGCAGAACAACCCTCAGAGAAACTGAAATAAACACTCCAATTTCATTGGAATAAAAATGTGACAAAGTTTTCCTCTGCAGCAAAAAACATCCCACATTTCTAATGAGGAAGCTGATAAATGTTATGGGTGATTTAAAACTCAGAGGAAGCTCTGCTAATGACACACATGAAAGAAAACCCTCCAGACAAAAGTGGCAGAAGTAGCTTTCACTGAAAACAAATATACACAGGATTCTGGAGTCATGGGAAGACCAGGCTGGAAAAGATCATCAAATTCTGATGATCTTCAGCCATGCTGGACGTTGTTAAACCTCAGACCCTTTCCCATTGAGGCACGGTCCCCTCTAGAAACATCTCACACACAGAGTGCTGTGCAGAATCCATATGCATTTTTTCTGATCATCTTTTGTGAAACCTTTGTGAATAACCAGAGCCTTCCCAAATCCACAGAATAGGGCATGAGATCCAAAAAGCAGCTTGAAACCCGCTCACTCTGAAGCAAATCCCAAGCATCTTTTCCCCACCTCTAACAGAAGTTTTTCTCACCTGTTCTTAAAAGGAGACAGGCATTGATGTTCCTTCAGTGCTTCATGTTAGAAATGTTTTGAAAAAAAGCATACAGCTAAATTGCCTTGAAATTTCAGTGGGAACTTGAACCTTTTGTGATATGAGATAATTCCTTTAATTATGTTTGCCTGGAGCTTTACATGTGTAAGAAGTTCAGTGCTAATCACTGAGTAGCAAAAGAGTTTCAGAGAGTGCAAAGAAAAAGGTCTATAATCCAGGAGTTCTGCTTTAGCTGCTTTTCCCTTTGCTACCTTTATGATTAATATCAAATATTACGGATAATATTAAAGAGCAATACTCCTAAAGCAAACCTCCTTATCTAGAAAGTACTTAGGCACCTTCTTGAGCACAGATGGAGTAATCACACATAAAAGCCACCCTGAACTGAAGCCACGAGCTTCCCCAAGCCCCAGGGACAGCAGAGATGTCTCTGGGACTGCAGATCTTGTCCAAGCACGGTCAGCTGGGGATACAAAGCTTTCCAAGGGTTATGGGTCTGGAATCTGCAATGTTGAAGTGTCTGTTCAATGCACAGCACTGAGGGAGGGTCAGGGCGAGCTCAGGGCTCTGTGGCACTGTGCTGAACTGTCCCAGTGTCTCCAGACCAAGCAGGTCCTGGTTCCAACGTCTCCAGACCCCACAGGTCCTGGTTTCAATGTCTCCAGACCCAGAAGATCCTGGTTCCAGTGTCCCCAGACTCAGAAGATCCTGGTTCCAGTGTGTCCAGACCCAGCAGGTCCTGGTTCCAATGTCTCCAGATGCAGAAGACCCTGGTTTCAGTGTTCCCAGACCCAGAAGACCCTGGTTCCAATGTCCCCAGACCCCACAGGTCCTGGTTCCAGTGTCCCCAGATCCAGAAGACCCTGGTTCCAATGTCCCCAGATCCAGAAGATCCTGGTTCCAGTGTCCCCAGACCCTGCAGGTCCTGGTTCCAGTGTCCCCAGACCCTGCAGGTCCTGGTTCCAACGTCCCCAGACCCAGCAGGTCCTGGTTCCAGTGTCCCCAGACCCAGAAAACCCTGGTTCCAGTGTCCCCAGACCCAGAACACCCTGGTTCCAGCACAGATGTCCCACCACACCCACGTCGTGCAGGCTCGACACAGATTGAAAGGCTGTGGATTTTCAGCTGCTGCAGACAAGGCTCGGCAGAGGTGTCTGCCCACGCTTGATTTCACGAGCTGTGACTTTGATTTGTGGTCCCTGAGCTGCAGGTGAGGCTCCAGATCCAGGAGCAGCCTCTTGGCTTCAGCTCTCAGCACACGCAGGAGCTGATGTTCAAGCCAGGATTGAAAACCTGAGCAAGGACCAGAGCCAGAGCGAGGAACAATAACAGAACAGACAGAAAAAGCAGTAAAAATACACGTGCCATAATAAAAGCAAAGAGCCCACAACTCGGGGGGTAGATAAATTCTCACTCCAAACTCAGTGCTGCTGTGATCCCATCAGAGCTGCACTCAGGAGGTGCTGAGCTTCCCGAAATCTGGAAGCATGGAATTCCATTTTAGCATTAGCCCTGACTCACTTGGGACTGGAGGTACCTTGACTGTAATTGTTACTATATTAGCAAGCAAATATTAAGCTAATATAAATGAAACAGTCTACCATAATTTGGCTTAATTATTCAGAGAGAAGTCTAGCATAGAGGATAAATAGCTTTAAAATTGCTAAATAATTTGACTCCCCATATAATTGCCTGTGCAAATTGTGTTAATTGCATGTCAAGTACAGGTTTTCAAATATTAATCAATGCTTATTTATATTATTAATTAACATTCTTACATTACATTTAAATAATCTTGCAATGGCACAGTTACCAAAAGATTAATTTCTATTCCTGGTTTTTTTTCCTCTCCCAATCTGCAAAAAGTCTTTCAATCCCACCTCTGAGTCACATCCCCCTGCTAAGATCTAGATGCTTTCATTCAATATTTTCTCTTTCACTGAGGTTTGCCACTGTGACCTCTCCATCAGGGATCAATTTCTGGGTGAAAGAAGCTGGGCAAGACTCCCCATGGAACTCTTCAGTGCCCTGAGGAAGGGAATATTGCAAAACTTCCTCATTTACCCACTCTCAGCTTTTCCTTGTGATCCTCCCCGAGCTCCCCCTGGCCTTGTTCAGCTGGGGAAGTACAAATCAATAAATCACAGCCAGACTTGACCTGCTACTGGAAAACATAAAATTACCAAAGATGTTTCAGATAAAAAATTGGAGGAAGAGCACAATAACTCCCTTATAAATGAGGATTCACACCGCAGTGCTCTGTGCACGGCTGAAAATTTTGAGTTCTTTATGATATCCCAAAATGCTGGAAAAAAACTCTCCCTTATTTCTATTCCTGTTTCAAAGACCACCCCCCAGTTTTTGCAGATTTTGTTGCTTGAATTCCTCTCCGAGCTCTGTGTCTGCTCCCAAAAGCTGAGAAAAATCAAAGGGTTGAATCAGTAAAACCTGTAACTATGGGGTGGCTCTAAAGGGATTTTTTTCCTCTTCTTTCAAGAGCAGAGGTGTATAAGCTACTGATTTGTTGCCCCTTTAGGGTGTAAAAGGGGTTCCCTCATTGGCTCCACGATAATCTTTCAGTTCTCTCCTGAAATAAGAAATTCTGTTTGCTCTATTTGTCAAGGCTCTGTTGCTCTCAACAGCTGGAGAGCTTCTTAGAACTCCTTTTCTTATTCCCCTTTTTAAAAATATTTTCCCATGCAGCAGTGGGGATTTTCCACCCAAGTCTGCCACCTAAACTTTTTGCAACAGATTAACCTCCCAAAAATTTTAGAAATAAAACAACAGAGTCTTAAATAGAAGAAATAAAAGGAAATGGATTAATGGATTCCATTCTGAAGATAACATAATTGTTATTTTCTAAAAAAACCAAAGTGGTATTATTTCATAAGAAATACAATGCCTTTGCTGTCAAGGTTGGAATTTGTACAAATGCATAAAGAATACAAATTCTTATCTTTCTATTCCAAAGACGAGTAAAGGCAGTCCAGTGAATCCCTCATTAATGGAAAACAACGATGCAGAAACATTAAGAAAATTAATAAATTGTAATTAGCTGCATCCAACAATGTGTCCTTTTGGCTGAAAATGAAGAGATTTATTTTCCTTGCACGCTGTGATTTAAAATATTCTGGCTTTCCTAATATCTTGGATCCTCTTTTATAATGGAAATGAATTGTTTCATTCTGTGTAGTTTGGAGTAAATAATACCCTGGTGCAGGGTTTGGCTGGGGAGCTGCAGAGAGCTCAGTGCTCTCTGTGAGGGACTGATGTACAGGAGAGAGCTCCTGTGCCACTGCTGTGTGCAGAGTCTGAGAGAAAAAACACTGAATTTGCACCATTTTTACCCTCATGCACATTTTAAACAGTCTTTTATCACCTGGGTCAAAGAGGAAATGAACTGGGATATTGCACTCTTTTTTTTTTGTTTGTTTAATTGCATGCTTTAAATACGCATTAAAAGTGTCTCTTCTTGTTCCTAACATCCCATTTCCAACGGAGGATTTTAATCACAGCCAAACCCTGCTAAATATCTTAAAAGGGAGAAAAAAGCCATTCTCTGGTTACATGTTAAAAACTCTCTCCTCAAAAATTTCCCTCCGATCAACAAATAAGTGAGCAAGGTACACACCTGAAAAAAGAAGTGTGCTGTGTGTGTGAATTAAACCTGCTGAAGGTCATGATCTAAATATCCTGTTTCTGCTATGAGTTTCCCAACTGCTCATGAAATAATGATAAATGAACTCCTGATGCACATCAAGAAGGAGCAAGGGATGCATAAGTCCTGAATAGAATAAGTTTATACAAATAATATATAATATATACTATAATAGATATGATCTAATGCCATGTTTGATCATTAAGGTAAATTAACAGTTCTGTGTGATGGGTTATAAATTATAGAATTATGGAATCACAGAATGGTTTGGGTTGGAAGGGCCCTTAAAAATCATCTCATTCCACCCCCTGCCATGGCAGGGACACCTTCCACTGTCCCAGGCTGCTCCAAGCCCTGTCCAACCTGGCCTTGGACACTTCCAGGGATGAGGCAGCCACAGCTTCCCTGGAAAACCCTTTCCAGTGCCTCACCACCCTCACAGGAAAGAATTTTTTCCTAATATCTAATTTAAACCTTCTCTCTCTCAATTTGAACTCATTCCCCCTTGTCCTGTCACTACATGCTCTTGTAAACGTCTCCTACATTAATAAATTGCTGTATTTTAAGGGATCCCTTCTGGCAAAGGGAGGATTTTCACCTCTTCACAGGCCAAGGAGAGGGTTTTTCTTACCCCAGCAGAGGCAGCAGGGAAATAATTCCTCCCCAGTGCTTGGCAGTGCTCATCTCTTCCCAGAAACAGGAGCCTCCATCCAAAGCTCGCTGAAATCTTTAAGGATCGTACAGAAATATTTATGGATCACAGAAATATTTGTGGTTGAGGCTGTAAAGAGAAGCTTTAGGAAGGAACTTCTCTGAGGAATGTTTGAAAGAATAAAGGGCTGGGTAATCTCCACTCAGTCCTCAAGCTGATGGACTCTCCTGTGGGATCTGCAGTGCTGACAGAAAAGCCATTTAGAGAGAATTGAGTGAAGATGGACCCAAAGCCAGAGTATGGAATTACTTCTTGAAAAGAATGAGAATCGTTTTGCAGAATTTCAAGCCTATACTGGAGATTTATGATAATTTTTTTCCCCCCAAATTACAGTAAATGAAAGGGCTGATGGATACAGAAATGCATTTTAAAGATCCAAAAGCTTTAGCAGAATTGAGTCACCTC
Source organism: Falcunculus frontatus (assembly GCA_013398115.1). Lineage (NCBI taxonomy): Eukaryota > Metazoa > Chordata > Aves > Passeriformes > Falcunculus > Falcunculus frontatus. The sequence continues at coordinate 146,819 of VZRV01006236.1, forward strand.
TGCAGATGTCAGGTGTTAGTTCTGCCTAATTTACAGCTTGACTTTAAGTGCACAAAAGGCAGTGTGTAATTCCATTACAGCAAGTAATGAAACCAATACTTTTTCAGACATCAGTATTGTTTAGAAAGAAATCTCGGTGGACTAGCTGAAGAATAGAGATTAAATTAGTTGGGAAAATAGCTAAGAAATTGAGAAGTGGATTCTCCTCTGCTGGGTCTATACAGGAGTATCACACACACAAAAAAAATTGCCTTCCTTGCAAAGAACAAAATGCAAATAATATTCCCCGACACACAAAATATCTTGCTTGTCTTGAATACATTTTACCAACCCTGACACTTCTCCAAATATTTGCATTTCTCTACTCACTCCTCTATACTTCCAGGATCCAACAAGGACTGGAAATAAAGAATCCAAGGACAGAGGAGAAAGGAGGATAAAGACAGGAAATAAAAAAGGAAACAAACCTTGTGATAAATCATCTTTAAGTACATCAAAGCAAACCTTGAAAATCCAGGAGCTTCAGATGGTTCATATTAGAGACAAATAAAACCTATTCATTGCCAAATTCTGTTTTCAGAGAAGACAGTGCCTACATCAAAATTGCTCTGTTTTTATTAATTGACTGAATCCATGTTTATGTTGTTGGAATTGAAATCCAGTTTAAGGCACTATTTTGGATACAGGAATTACTGAAATCAAGCATTGCTCCACGATGCCAATTTTCCAGTGATATGAAAGTTGGATTCAATGATCTTAGAGGTTTTTTCTTTAATACTTCTGTGATAAACATTCATAGAAACTGCAGCACAAGGCTGAGTCTCCACTTCACCAAGTTATCTCTTCAATCTCCTGTGTGGTGGGACTGAGTTCTTTTAGGGGGCTGCCTTATTTTGGGCTTAAACAGGGCTGAATCTCCTGGCTTGCAAAATGCCTTCTAATGGCAGCTCCTGTGCAGATATTTTGTAAACCGTGTCTCTCCTCACGGCAGAGGGAATAGGGTTGGACGTGTTTGCTGAGCAGAAAAGATCAGAACACATAAAGGAACCAGTGACAGAAAATGCAAATGCCAGGGAACAAAAATACCTCCCAAATGAGTCATCATGAGCAAAAAAGTGATGCTGAGAGATCAGGGGATGTCTGAGAGAGAAAGACGTCAAGGAGAGAGCTTTACCACACCTGGAGAAGTGAATTTCTACCGACACAAGACTAAAACTTCTGCTTTTAAGCCAGACCCACCACTTCTCATTTAAATTTATTTCACTCTCTAATAAAACCCAGCATCAGAAACTCGGGAGGTCTTGTGGGAAGAGAAGCTGAGTTATTTTCCAACCTGACAAATTCAGTCTGTGGTGTGAAAACGCCAGTTTGGATGCTCAGCTGTGCTACCTCTGCACCAGGAGGTCGATGAACCTGCTACACAGCCCTAAAAATCATAAACACAATGATACATAATGATTGTGCTTCCCCAGAAACTGCTGGAGTGGGGGTTAAGGCTGGATGAGAGTTTTGTGCATTACTTGAGGCTAATTTTACAGCCTTTAAATACTAATTTACTTTCCATGGCCACAAAACCAGATGAAACCATATTTTTCCTCCATAAGAGTTTGAAGATCCTGCCTGTTCACCTTAAAGGCTCAATATCTGGGAGTTTAAGCATCCACATTTTTGGCTCCAAGTTGCACTGAAGCACCTTTGTCCAGCAATGGCAACAAAAAAGTGGCATTCAGAGAATCACAGAATCCTTTAAATTGGAAAAGACCTCTAAGACCATCAAATTAAAGTGATTATTACTAAAGTGGGAATACAACCCTGTTACTCTTCCAAAAACCTGTTATACCTTGACCAGGCTGCCCAAACCCGGGGTGTCCAGCACTGGGATGAGCAATCAGTGATTCCTTGGCACTGTGGGGTTTTTTTCCCCATTGAGAAAGGCAGGTGAGGATCAGCAGTGCCCTTTGAGTGACCCCTCAGCAGCCCTGGGACCCCAGGGAATGCTGAGCTTGAGGACATTCCCTCCTTGTTCCCACCCACCCTGGCACTCTGGGCAGCTGAGGAGGGGGCCAGAGCATCCCCCAGCCCCCCATGGAATCCATCCTTTCCTTTCCTTCTGTTTTGCTCAACACCAGCTTCGTGTTCTCATTTTCAGAAGGGAGATTTGTGCAGGCAGATCCATTCCCCCAGCCAAAATCACCTCCAAACCAAGAAAAATGAGGGCAGCCTCTGCTGCAGGCTTGTTTTGGACTCTGCATTCAAAGTCGAGGCTTAAATCAACAGCTGGCTGAGCAAACAAAGAGCCTTCCCTCAGTTCCCAGCGTGTTCCAGGTTCATATTTCTCTCCTGGGTTGTTGTGCTCAGAGGCAGCAGAGCCCTGCTGGCAGCACCCAGAGCCACCCAATTTCCCTCTTTAAACAATTCCAACAGCCCTTTCATTTCCAGAGCTTTCCTTTTGCCCACAGGCTCTCCCCTGGGAGTGCTGGGGCCTTTTCTTATTTCTCATAATTAACAGCACAGAACCACAATGGTGGGAGGTTGGAGTTTATTAATTAGCTCTTTCGCCCGAGGAAGAGAAGGCTGAACAGAGCAAGCTTCTATTTATTGGTTTGTTTTTTTTTAAAGAGAAACCCAAGAAACAACCTGCAATTAGAAACAAGTATCAGTTCAATGAGTTATCTAATTACTTTCTACAATGCAAATGCAATAACTGTGTATGATGAGGGGGAAAAGGGAGAAAACCACGCTCATATTTGTCAGGTATCAAACCTCAACCTGTTGAAATATATTTCCATCTCCCAGTTTTCTCTAGGATGGGGGTTATGAGGGAGAGAAGGGCTTTTCCCATCCTGGACAGGACAGTGCAGTCTGCTCAGGTACGAACCCAATAAATTACACTTGGCCTGCAGGAGGGAATTGATGGCATCAGGCTCCTCTTCCTAAAGCAGATGGAGGCTTTGCCATGAAGCCAAACCTCTCCCTGACCCCTTGCACCTCTCCCAGGCCTCACAAATGAAATTAAAAATGAACATCTTCAATTTTATGAAAAGAGTCAGATCAAAGCTGGTACAAACTGCTGGAAGTCACCGCAGCTTCTCAGGCTTTGAGCAATGAGCTCACAGGAATTGAACTCCAGGAGCAGCTCCAGCCTCGATTAAACAGCTCCAGTACAAGATTTATTAAAGAACAAATGTGCTTTGTTGCCCCAGACAGTGATGAAGAAAAGGAGACCTTATTTTGTCCTTTCTGCCTTTCCTTTCAAACCCACACCGGTGACTGCACACCTGCTGAATATATTTTGAAGTTCCCACCAGCTCTGAAAATGTAATTTTTGATAATCCACTGATTTTTATGGCTTAAATAATCCACTTTTATAGGTCCAGTTCCCAGTGTCTCTGTGTGTGTTCTTTGATCATCAGCTGATACCTTTTGTAATAATTTTTTATCGAAACAAAATTCCTTTTTTCCTGTTGGAATAAGGGTCCTCAGTGTTCGGTCCTCACTGAACTGCATTCCTGAACTTTTGTTCACGAGGAGTTTTCAGCAACAATGCCACAGCAGCTGCCCAGTGAGTGGTCATGGAGAGAAAATTCATACAAGGTGGAGAGAATCTTTCAGCTGCAAAATAATGGTTTAATTATTACCACCTCTGTGGTAAAAAACAGGAAAACTCCGGATTAACGGGATTTATTATGGAAGAAGGGAGATCTGCTGAAACCCAGACAGAGAATCTGCCAAATATTTTGTTTTAAAGATGCTGATTCCCTGAGGAGAACTTTGAAAACAAATTTGAAAAAGTTCCCAAACCTCTCCATCATCTTTTGGTATTTATCTTTGAGGGAAAAAAATAGGACATGAAGATGCACAATGTCAATAAAAAAACATCAGGTGCCGTAAGATTTGTGACAACATCACAAATGATCACACCACTGGAGTCCTCTGTGTCTGACACATTCATCAACGTCATTCCAGTGGTGGGAATAAAGTCTTGTGAGAGTATTCAATATTATATCCTTGAAATTAAAGAAAAAATGGGGTGGGAACGTCACATGGCCAAACTGAACATGTTTTGAACACCACCCTTTCCCCTGTTATTAAGAAAACTGTTTCTTACACAGTTCATGATTACATTTAATTAATAATGGGTGCTCCAGAGAAGCAGAGTGACATTATAACACTGTGAAAGTGCTGAATTCCCATAGCAAGATCCTTTAAAATATGGGTTTTAAGAAGGATTTCCCATTCTCTGTGCCTGTTTAGCTGCTCTGCAGCCATGGCCTGTGCAGCAGCAGCTCTGCCTTTGGGGAGCAGAGCCAAGGGACTATTCCTTCATTCTGGAGCCTTCTCCCAGAATGTTGGTGGGTGGCAGCCTGGAGCACTCCCACAGCCATTCACAACTCACACAAAGCGGAATTGCTGGGTTCTCCCACCCGTTCTACAGCAGATCTCCGTTCTGGGCGTGGTTCTGGGATGTTTCCCCAAAGACAGAGCTTTTTTGGAAATGCTTGGACCTCAGAATTCCAGTCAGTGGCGCTGGCAGGGGATGTGATTTCTCTCAGTTCTTGTTTCTGATGTAGGTTTTGGGCAGCCTGGAAGAGCAGCATGGCCTGGTTTGGACAAGTCATGGAAGAGCTGCAGATCAGGAGCTGTGTGCCCAAGGATGGATGAAGATTCCCTGAGTCTGCAGCTGCAGAAGGGGTTGGGTGCAGCATGGCCTGGCACCTCCTGAGCAGCTGAGGACCTGGGGATCCACAGGAATTCGTACAAGGAGGAAGACAGCCAGGGCTGCCTCCTCTGAGACCCCAAACGTGACAGAAACAACCCCAAACGTAGGGACAGAAAACTCCTGATGTGTCTGATTCAGTTCTAATTTCACTCCAAAAGAAGCAAAAGCAGCTGGAAAATCAAACTCTGAAAGGAGCCCCTCCTATCCCAACAACCAAGAAACTGGCACGAGTTGATGATTCTTCTGCATTAAACAAAAATAAACACTGCCTCTGTAGGCCAACATTTCAGATTGCTCTTTACCTTCTGGTTCAGCAGGCTCAGTCTCTCATTCTGTCTCACATTTATAATTAATGCACTTGGATTAAAGAATTAGGCAGGAACTTATTTTTTAATCTACAGGGTCCCTTCTTGCATTTAAGGCAGCAGTTCTTGAAAAGGTAATGTTTCATACATTTTATCTGACTGAACCTGGAGAATCCTGCAGGCTCAGCTGAGATTTTTTCAGTAAGCACCAACCCTGCTTTTCTCTCTCTAGCACCTTTAATTCTTATTTGTTTTCTATGTAGGTATGTCAAGGAAGGTAAACACAAGTGAACTTGGAAACCATCAGCAATCAGGAACATCTTTTAGAAAAAACTAAATGCTGCTTATAGAAACCTTGTCTGCTGATGATGCAAACCCCACCTGCAATCTGAGGCATCACACAAGTGATAAAGACAACTTTACCACCAGCATTTCATAAAGGGAAGTTGCTGAATGCAGGCTGCAGGAGGATGAGCTCAGCTTCGTTTTGGCTGGGTTATAAATAGCAGAGCATCACCCTGGGATGGTGGGTCAAGCACGAGCTTTTACATTTCAGATCAAATGCACAGAATGCAGGTGCATTTTACACATTGGAAGTGCAGACACAGCTTTAGATTTGGTTTAGAATAATTTTAAGTTTAGTAGTGATGTCAAAATAATCCACAGAGACTTGGAAATGGGTCTGAAGCATCCAACCCGAATTCTGCAGCTGGGCCACCTGCCTGGCACATTTTTGGGATGGATAACCACACTTACAGCCTTTCTAGCACCAAAAAGCTGAGTTAAGGGCTTGATGTTAATTGTGAACAGCCTTTGGTAATTGTTGGACACATCATGCACAGCTCTGAGCCTTAATCCTGCCCTTAAACACATTCCTCAGGTGTAGCCAAGCTTCCCTTGCTCTGGAACCAGAGGCACTGAAAGGAGGCAAAATGTTGGGCTGGGCTTTGATGGCAAAGACTGGATTTTATTTCTTTTTAAGCTTGATCTCTCCCAGCTCCTCCTGAGATGCATAATTTGTAGGCTATAAAAGCAACAGACTTTGTTGGCAGGCCCTGAGAACACTGCAACTCACATTACAGAGCCTCTGCTTTATTTGCTGGTGTCATTTACTTTTTGTTGAGTGCAGCGAGAAAAGTTTCTTTTAATTAAGACGATGGTGGTAGCCCTGCTGAGTTTAATTAGATGACCATAAAGCTCAACAGTCTGTTCTGAAACTTGAATTATAATCTACATGCCTTGTTTTGGTTTGTCTGGCTGTCACCAGAGAATGGATTTGATGATGAGTCAGTCTCTGCTCAGGCCACCCTGAGAATTCATTAATAAGTTAAAACATGGAGTGATGTGTGCTCCACCTCCTAATTTTGATGCTTTCCTAAAGAAGCCAAGCATATAAAACTACTCAAAGGGCGACAGTTCCTGCCATGGGCTTTTTTTTTTTTTTTAATAAAAATGGTCACAATCATAAATCCTTCACCTTTTCTCTTACCCACTTTACTAATCTGGGAGTTGTGACAAATTTCAGCCCAGTTATTTACAGTCTGTGAAAACTGTGTGCAACTGTTGTGTGATATCACCAGTGACAGTAACAGGAAAGTGACAGTAACTTCAAGTTTATAAACAATTTAAAACCAGACAAAAGTAGCACCATTTTCTAGTCAAACAACAGGATTTGCTGTAAAAGAAATGTAGACTAAGATGCTGAAAAAGAACATGTATTAGTATTTTACCAGCACTTGATAACAGAGTTAACAAGCGACAAAAGTTCAGCTAAAATAGTGCTTTTTAAATATACTTGCAAGATACTCCTTCATTTTGCTTTCACGCGCTTACAAAAACAATCCCCCACAAACCCAGCAGTTATTCCTGCAGATTTCAGCGTGTGCTCTGCAAACAAGAAATAATTATAGCTGAGCACTGAAAGAGCCGGGGTTTTTTAGTCACCTCATTTTCACATCTCATTCGGGACTCGTTCCACCCCGTGCTGACATGCAGCACTGCCAAAGTCTTGCAGAGAGCATCCCCCAAAGGCGTAAAATTTCCCAGATTTGCATAAGGAATCCTTTTCCTTTGAACAACGGGAGCAGAGGCTGCACAATTGGTGCAATCCCATTCCGTGGCTGGCATTCACTCCCTTCATGTCTCCCTTGCACTGTTACAAATCTGCCAGTTAAAAACTCAGAGCAACTCCAGAGCGTATTGTCTGGAATGAAACAACCAATTATTTCTTCAGGTTTTGTGGCATAATATCCTAGGAAACCAGCAATTACAGAATCAAAGTGGCATCAAATGGCGTAGAAAGGAGTGAGCATGTATTATTCTTTAAATAGCAGTTACATGAACTCCTAATAAATGGGTATTAAGTGCTAAATGTATGATAAGTAATTTTTGACAACGTAATTATCCAAACAATACAAGGGAAAAGCTGTGAGATGGAATTGTCAAATTCACTTGTGCAAACGCTTTGTGAAATTACAATTATTGAACACTGGCTTCTGGTCATGACCACTTTGGGAATAAAACAGTACAAGTTTCTGTGTGCAAGCAGCACATTTTTCTGGATTCCCAGCATCTCTCACCTGGAAAATGGCACCCACTGGTTTGATCTTTGCTGAGGTTAAGGCTTTAATTTGCCCAAAATAAGTGGAAGGGAGCAGGGTACCATTTTAACCTCTGAATATGTTATATAAAGCTTCTTTCCAAGAAACCCCAGAACGAAGATGAAGGGTTATGCAAAGTGGGGTGGACTTCCAGAAATCCTGGTTAGAAGTTTTCAGCTTCTCTTGCAAGGTTGCATAGTCGTTATAGCAACAGGCTTGAAACTTGAGGAGTTTCCAGAGGAGGCACATCCCAGGGTGAAATAAAGGGATGCTGTTGGCAGGAAAACACATCCAGTTCCTTTAGGATCTTCTTTTTGTCCCAGGAGGAGCTTGGCCACGTGTTCAGCTGGGCAACAGATCCAGCCATCACCACCACGGGACAATTTGGTGTAACAGGAATCTCAACCTCCATCTGATGCACATCTTCCACCAGAACAGAGGAATTTTCTTTACACCAGAGAGAATTTCCCTGGGTCAAAAAGATTTTTGAAAGTCACTCAGCTTGGTTACCTGGGAGCCAAAAACTGTGTCATGTCCATGCTGAACTCCGTAGAAACAGCCGAATGCTCTTGTTTGTTCTTTGTTCTGCAGTTTGGCTTCAACTTTTATCTACTTCATTTCTCTCTCTTTTCCTGCTGCTTCCTTTTAGGTGGGAATTGCTCGGGGGTGGCTGGACCAAGTGTAAACCTGCCAATGGCCAGAGCAACAACAGGCAGTGAACCCCTGAAAAATTCATAAAAACAGAACAAAACTGGTTGCAGAATAACTCTATGCCTTTAAGGTAAGCATTGTTTATTACTCGCTAAAAGTTGTAAAACAAAACTCTATTTTGGGAAAGTTTTCTTGGTTCAAATCAAAAGTTGCTGCTGCCAAATTTGCTGGGGAAAAAAAAAGAAATGAGAATGGAGTTTTAGCTTTGAGCAAACATCTCTTTTGGACTCACTCCAAGAATTTAAGTGATAAGAAGTCACTTCTGTTCTGCACGTTGTCATTTCCAGCTGTGGAGCCATGCAGTTCATAAATCCAGATCTGAGCATTTTCTTCCTCCTCCAGAGAAAATTGACAGCTTTATCTTGGACAGGGAGTCTCTTCAAAAGATGCTTTAAAAAAAATAATTTAAAAAATTTGTTGTCTGAATTAATTAAGTGTTCAGGAGAAAAGAATAACATATTTGGAGAAACAACAGAAGCTTTAGTTCAGTTCCTTTTTTTTTTTTGTTCAATAACATCTGGCACCATATGTTAAAACATTTTGCTCTTCTTTGTTAATCAAAAATGAAATTTTATAATTAATTTTCAGATTCACACAACTGAAGGATCTGAATAATGAGCTTCCCACATTTTCTCTCCATCTCCAGACCTTCATGCCCATATCCAGATCCTGGTAGATCAGCTTTAAGTTAATGTTTCTCAAAGGACATTTCATTGTGTCATAGCTGAGGTGTATTTCCTCTCATGATGGATATTTAGGAAAGACTAATTTCACCTTAAATTGAAGTCATTTTCAAAAGAACCTGTGACACACGAGAACATAAATTCAAACGAAATTCCTTCAAATTTGCTGGTTTGAAAAAAACCCCCATAATTCCTCTCGCACTGTTGTTGTAGTCCAGCTGTGCTGGGAGGGCTGTGGTTCTGAAGTGGAGAGTTTTGGCATGAAATGCCAGGATAAATGGAATTAAATAGGGAAATTTCTCCCAGGAAAGAGAGGAGAAGCAGCTGGAATCCACTGAACAGCTGAGCCACATCTTTGACCGAGGTCGACCGAAGCAGGACTCAGCATCACCAAGGCTGGGTCCCAGCTGTTCCTCAAATTATTTACAATCCTCTCATCTTCTGTCCCTGCCAGGTTGGTTTTGTTGCTTTACACCACGGCTGAAGCTGTGAGTTTATATTGCACCAATATAAATCCTCATGTGGGGATGGGAATGGGAGAGAATCGTTTGCAGCATCAGAGGGTGTGGGGCAGGAAGTTTGGGCTGTGCTTAGCTCAGCTTGGAATTGTTGTGTGCTATTTTTTGGATGATTTTGAGACCTGCGTCTGTTTAAGATTGTTGGATCTCTTTGGCTGCTCTGTCACCTACAGAGACACAGGAAAAAATGAGAGTTTTGATGCTCTCTGGATGTCGTAACAATTGACAACAGTTCTCTCCAGACACAGAAGGCAGGAGCACGCTGGGGCTCTGTGGTATCACACAACTTTGTGCAAGAACAGAACTGCAGAATGGAGAAACCTGCTGTAACAGCAATTTCCAGTGTTTTTGACAGGCCCAAACCACTGGAAAAATATAAAAGAAATGATGTGCAAGGCTTTGTGACTGAAGGGAGGCAGAGGTTCCACCCCCACGAACCTTTGGGATGGGATATTTCGTCTTCTCTCTGCTTGCACAGAAAAGAGGGGTGAGCTCCCTCCTGGGATCCCAGAGGAGGCAGGGCTGGAGTCTCCCTCTGCTCCCAGGGCAGGTTCTGTGCCCCATTCCTGGGTGGGGATACCCACAGGGCTGTCAGGAGGTGTCTGTGCTGTGTGGGCTCACCCCTCTCCAAAAAGGAAAGGGAGGTCTCCTTCCCCCAGCACTGACTTCTCAGGGAGAACTTTTTCCAGATGCTGAAGCCCAGAGTTCTCCTGAGCTCTGGCAGGTGGCTCAGTCCCGTTGGAAGCCTTGGGGGGACAATTCAGCCCCCAGCTCTGCCGTGGGCTGTGGCAGCAGAGCGGAGAGAGGCCAAGCCTTGCACAACCCCAGTCTGTTCTCATCACCCCTGCCATGGCTGGGGCTTGGGCAGAACAGCCCGGGATGGATTTCTCAGAGGAAGCTCTCAGAGCTGTCAGTGGCCGTGCTCATTACGGATGTCAGAGAGAACAAACAAATCAGAGTGACTGTAGGTAACGAATGCAATTAATTACCCACACGGCAGGCAAATTCTCTGGCAAATTCCATCACCCTGTCCCCTGAAAGTAACACAGATCTGTGCTCCTTGCCTACATTTCTTGCTGTTGTAAAAAGAAAGACGTTTTCACTGCAGGTGTCCTGAATTAAAAGGGGAAGAAACCACAAAACATCTGGAGGAAGGCTCCAAACATTACACAACTGTGTATATTCGTGTACAGAACAAAGTCTTCTAATATCTGATCCAAGAAAACGCATTCTCTACGTCGTCTGAATGTGATTTTATCAGCTTCTCAGGACCCTTCTAACCAACACATAAATATGCCACCGTGCTTCAAGTGTTATTAAGCTTTCAGTGACAGCAGCGTGAACCTTGCAGGCTGAAAATGTGACAAAGAACAGATTTCACTGCACGTCAGATCTGCATCTTAATCACAGAACTCTTCTCCCAGGTGCTTTAGCAGGAGAGCAGCTTTCCCACATTGTTTGTCAAGTATTTACAGCTTCTGAAGACATCCCCTGCTCCCCAGGGAAGGAATAAATCTTCCCCAAAGCGCTACACCAAAACAGTGAAGGGAGAAATGTGGCTTTACACCTGCTGGCGTTTTCTTCAGCAGGGTTAGAGTGTGCATTCACAAGAATGATATATTATGAATATTCAGCTAGAAGAGGGTGATTTCAAACCACTGAAGGATGGTCCTCTTGGGCCATTATATGAGTATGGAGTCGCTCTTTCGACTTAAAAATGCAAGCAGCTTCCAATAAATACTCGGCAAAGGTTATTGCAGTCGTTCACGAATTGCCCATTGATCATTTTTTCTACAGAACAAAAAAAAAAAGTTGAGAATTATCCACAATTTCAAAGAAATGAACCTTCAGGCTCAGTGGTTACATTGTTGTAAATGGCAAAATAGCAGAAAAGATCTATTAACACAAGCAGAAGCTTAAGGTTTATGTGTTTCCACGCTCAGACACAGTTTGTTGTGTTTATGGGCCTCGATACAATAAGCTACTTGCAAAATTCCAGCAGTCTTTTCTTTCTGGTGCTGCATCCACGTGAATAAATGGAGAGAAAGGAGATCTGCACTAAACTAATGAACCCTTTGGATTAGAGCTGCTGTTTAAATGAAGCTCAAATACCTTATAAATACCACCTACAAACCAAACATTATTATTTCTATTCACACAGGAGAGGGGGTTGTGAAAGAACATGGGATAAAATAAACCTCAGCTATGTAACGAAATGAGAATCAGGTTTTATCAGGTTTTCAGAAAATATTCCCACGGAATTGCTCATGGAACTGGGTTCTCTGGTAAACACCTGCTTGGCTCCTTAGCAGCTCCAAAGTTTCCAAGGCATTAACCTGAATTTGCCCTAAAACTTTTATCACAGATTGCTCTATTAAATAGCAAAGGTGATTTGTTTTCCTTAGAGTGACCTTTTGCAAGGAAAAGATCCAGCCTGTTTCTCCTTAGGCTCTGGGAGGAGCATTTTCCTTACATTCAGTGCAAAATCAATACAAACCTCATTTAAAAGCCATTACAGTTCCTGAAGAGACTTCCTTCACACTGATGGCCTTTGAATCAAGACCCTGTTTGTGTTACACAGCTCAGGCTGCTCCCCTCAATTTGTCTCCATGTTAAATTCCCCCTCAACTTGTGATTTGGAATAAAATGCAGGCACAAGACTCGTTTAAACAATTTTTAGCATTAAGCTCCTCAATTGCATTTCTCAGAGCGAAAAACATCAGCAACGTTTCCCTCAAGTGATTACACTGAGTCTAAATATTCTGTAAACTGTGGGCTGAGCAGTGGTTGAGTGAGAAGTGGCTAATTTACTTTGGTACTTAGGAAGTATTTCCTACTTTTAGGAGTCCAGCCACAACCCTGTACAGATTAAAGTGCTGCCACATTGCTACAGAAATCAAACATTTCGAATTAGCCTTTTAAAATGGGTATATAAAAGTCGCTGTTATCTGGAAAGCACAGTTTGCAGCTCCTTTTGTCACGGTTTATGGCTTTTAATTCAGTCCTTAATTCCTTATTATTGCACTCTTTATCTGAATAGCTGATAGTTATTTTTACCACTTATTTGTGCTGCTCTCAACTATTATAAAGCAGCTCCACATTCACAGAATCGCTGAATAATTTGGGTTGGAAGGAATATTAAGGATCATCCCATTCCACCCACTGCCCCTTCCCCTGTCCCAGGGTGCTCCAAGCCCCGTCCAGCCTGGCCTTGGCCACTTCCAGGGATCCAGGGGCAGCCACAGCTTCTCTGGGCACCCTGTGCCAGGGCCTCCCCACCCTCACAGGGAAGAATTTCTTCCTAAAGAAAGAATTTCTTCCTTAAAAAAAAAAATAAAAATTCCGTCCTATAAGAAATCTGCCTTTATCACGCAGTTTCCCTCACAGTTATTTATTTACCTGGAGCACATCCTCTAAGTAAGACCATCTATATTTGTGTCACTCTCATTTTTCAAACACTTCTATTTTCCCATTCCATTTTATTATCCAACCAGACTGATTCTGTGTGATTTAGTTTCCAGAGGGTTCAGAGACACAGCAGCCCAGCAGCAGAACATCATCACAGCCAGGAAAGCCAGGTCCACTTTTGGACCCCATGACATTGTTTTCTACTCCTATCTCACACCACTTCTATTTGTATGGATATTTCACCTTCAAGGAGAGACATTATTTTAGACAAGTATTGATTTTCCAAGCTTCTGTCTTATCCATCTTCTGCCGTTGGGCATTTTTCTTTTGTCATATGTTTGTTAAGCAGCAGAAGACATGATTTAATTTTGAAGCAGCATATGTTTGAGTACACAGTGTTTTCATAACTTCCCTGACTGGTGTTGATTGACTTATTTGCTGTTTGTACCGGTGTATTAGTTTGATTCCTCGTGGATGATCTCATTAGAACATGACAGCAATCTGTGGTGCAGAATCATTTCCACAGCTAAGCTCACATTCCTGTTATAGCTTTCAAACTTCTGTTGCTTTACTGCATTATTTGAATTTCCCTGTGTTCTCCTATTAGCTTTTCACCAAGTTACCCTACAATCATAAATCTAATTTTGATAGCAAAATGCAAAGTCCATTTCTTGTCAGCCCCTGGTCTGTGGGAGGTGTTTGGTTTCGTTGTACATGGACGTTCTCACAAAGCCATCTCACCTCATTAGCAATGCAAAATAAAATGCCCCACCATTGTTTTCCAGTGGATCTTTTTATTCTGAGTTGCTTTTTAAAATTAAATTCAAAGGATCAGATGCTGATTTCAGTTTTGTTGGGATAAATTGCAAAAAAAAAAATCTGTAGAGAATTTAGAGAATTTATCACACTGTAAACGAAATCAGTCTGGCTTGGAAGACAACAATAACTCCAAGAAAAAAATTGCCAGAGGTTTTCAGCCAAAACTGACTTTCTGTTGTAACTGAATCAGCTTTATGCAAATTGTAAAGTTCTATTTACTGAATAACTTCTCCTCAAGCAGAATTTAAAGGGAACTGTCTGGCTGCAAGGTACTGCTCAATTCCCAGCAGACAGCACTTTCCATTTGTATTCATGGGCAGAAACCTCAGCTGCTCGAGCTTGGAGAATGAACTCTTTATGATGATGTTATGGGTTATATATTGCCTGAGAAATCTCTAATAAGCAGCCAAGTTTAACAGGTGTTCATCAGTCACAACTCTGCCAGTGACCTCCATTAATTCTTTTTGGAGTCAGAAGAAATAAGCAAAGGAGAACTTCAGCCAGAAATATTTTAAAGAACTCTCTTGAGACTGCCTTTTCCCATTTTGCCTTCTTCTGTTTGCAGTCTGTGGGTTGCACTCTTTTAAATCAAAAGGAACTTTAGTCATAGCTCGAGCTGCCTTAAAATGCTGTTCCCGACTGCACAAAACTCACACCAGAATCTGAACAAACTCACAGCACCTTCAAGGGGTAACAATTTCCAAGAGAGCAGTCCCTTGATGGCCAAGTTACATGAAAGTAACCGAAAAAATATGAAGGGTTTTAGCTGAGTTCCACACTGATTTTCCTGATTTATCTGTACCAGGCACTGTGTGTGTGTCCCTCCCTCCCTCCCTCCATCCATCCATCCCTCCCTCCATCCATCCATCCATCCATCCATCCATCCATCCCTCCCTCCATCCATCCATCCCTCCCTCCATCCATCCATCCATCCATCCATCCATCCCCTGTTTTGGATCCAGGCCCTGCCATTCCCACCTGCTGCTGATATGGAACCAGGCCAGCAGCCTTTCCTCCCATGAGAACATCTAGGCCAAAATTGCCATTCTTGAAACTTTCATTCAATGCCAAAATTGCACTTGAAAACGTTTATTGAGTGAATCATTAGTGGTGCTTTTTTTTTATTTGAAGATTTTTAGAGCAAAATTTTTGGTCCTACAGCCTGTGCCTTCTAATTTCTGTATTTTCACTATGGAATTTTTTTCCTTAGAGACACCTATGTCCCCTTTTTCTTGAAAACTCAAATCCTGTGAAAAATCAGAGGTGAACAAGTTTTTGACATGGGGAGAACTAGAAAACAAAAGGCTCCAGGGGTTGGAAAAGAAAACATTAGCTGTTTTTATCTCACAGCTTTGTGTATTTAAGCAGACAAATATGGTTTATATTTGTGAAAATGCAAAGCTGCTCCTCCTTTGAAGCTGCAGGGCCTTTGGCCTTTACTTCTCTTCCTCTGACACGCTGTGTTAAAGGTTTTAGGTTTATTAAAAGATATTAAGAGGTGATTTTTATGGATATTTCCATAAAGGACTGGGATGTGCTGGGGGATATGGTGTTGGTGGTGTGTGGACCTGTCTGGCTGAAATGTCCTTACCTGGCTTGATGCCATGATGCTTTTTTTGCTTTTTCTATATACCCCCTCTATACACTCTTTTTATAACTGTTATGTATTCTTAAGGGCCTTTTAGCCCACATACTTCTAATTCTTCAGATTTGATAACCAGAACAGGCCCAGTATTCCATTGAGCCAGGAGACCAAACATCTCAGAAGCCTCAGACACCAAGGTCTTCTCTGGAGCACATTTTGTAAATTAAGACAGGCCTGTCCAGGGGGGGAAAGTTCCTCAGAGAGGGGGGTTTGCTCAGCCTCTCATTGGGGAATCTTTGATAGATATGCTAATTGGTAAAGCCTATCATTTTATACCCAAACCATTGTGGGTGTGCATTTCAGGGGTGCCCACGGGGGAGCATTTTGGTGTGCATTTGGATGTGCATTCCAGCGTGCTCCACCTGGACCGAGTGCACCAAGGATCCTTAAAATAAATACCAAGATAAAATCCCTTTTTCCTCTCTAACCGTGTTTGTCTCTTGATTTTAAGACCAAGAAAAGGCATCATGGCTGACTGAAAGCCCTGAGTCCCATGGCCCAGGTGGTCCTTGCAGGGACAGAGAGTGAAAGAGCCCTGCCTGACCCAATCTGTGTCACTTTTCCTATCAACACCTCATGGTTCCAAGGAAATTTTCAGGAGACACCACCAAATGACAACAGGTCCTGGAGCAGATGCACAACGGGTGGAACAAAAGGAATATGATGTGAATATTTGTGTGGAAAATTTCCAGATCAAGCTGGAAATTGTTGTGTTTGTTCTTCTGAAGCACCAAATCTCTGTCTTTTTGGGTGAGAGCTCTGTTTATGTGGTGTGGCACAGCACTGCATCCTCAGCAGTGCGAGGCTGAATCTGGATCAGTTCCTCTGCCCCACCACGGACACGTTCCAATGAACAGATCTGGGCAGAGAAACACAATTTTCTGCTTTTTCTTCAGCATTCCCGCCTTGGGGCAGGCACAATTCCCTCTTCTCCTGCTGCCTTGGGCTCGCTCCTCTTCACATCCCAAAATGTGTAGAAGTGGGAGCAGAAAGGAGCATGGAAAGAGCTAAATTTTGGGTTGTTAATTTGTTGAGTCTTCTGAAATTCTCGCTCGGTTTTCTTGTGGAAAAGTCCTTTCTTAAAGAGCCAGCCTTGCACACACAACCTTCAACACGTGATTTGTTCCACACTGAGCTGGTTTGATAAAGAGTCAACAGAAAGATGCATTCGCCATTATAAACACGCTGATTTCAAGGCCAAATAAAACCAGCAGAGAGTGGGAAGCAGGCCCATATCTCACTTTCTATGTAGGCTTTGCAGTGACAGGCTCTTGCTGGTTATTTGACAGAAGCCATCAACAGGCATCCTTGGAGGTGAGCATTTAATGTGGGATTCATTTCAGCATTTGATTCAGTGGCAATTATTCCTTGAACATTATCAGTGGAATGACACTAATGCACTCCACATTCTGCTGCTCTCAGAGACTACACCTGGCTCCCACGGTGCCAAAAAGGGACAAAGGAAGCACTGTGAGAAACCAGCTCATGTACAGTTAACATTTATTTATTGGTGTTTCTGAAACAGATCCTTGTCTTTTTCCTTTTAGCGGATATGTTTTTTTGATATATTTTATATATTTCTCTCTCACACTTGTGAATTGTGGGACATCTCATGCCTGGAAATTCACCTTTTGAGGAGATTGGGGTTGGCAGATGAAACCTGAACCATTCAAAAGTGTTCCTCATCTACCTTGTGTTGCTGAACTTATGAACCCAAGAATGTGCAAACTGTGTTCTCTCCCAAAAAACATGATCATTATGTTAAATCAGACTTAAATTTCTGCTTTACTAGGCAGAACCTAACAAAAGAAGAGCCACTACATTTGTAACAGAATCTTTCTACTCAGGTACATCCATAAAAAAGTAGAGGGTGTGAAAACTTGCTGGAAGACTCCTGGAAAGGAATTTGTGGGGATGCTGGATGTAGAAAAGGTGTGACTGGAGGAGAACAGGCTGTTTTTGAAACCACTTTTAGCTGGGAAGATGGGCAGAGTAGCTGGATCTACCAGTTTGTTTTGAGCCAATTCCTCCTCTCATGGACTACATCTGCTGGAGGTTCACTTGTGCGTCGTGAACAGGTTGCATTTCTCAAAAGAGCAAAGTTGGGTATCAGCTTGAAATTTTGGAGGTTGCCATGGTTTCAATATTTTTATCTTCTCTTCGAGCCATTAAGATTTCATTGCCAATTTCAGAACAATCATACCTGAAAAGCAGAACTTTTCTTGCTTGTAGGAGTCAGAGGTTTAGAATACACACGTGGAACTGTGCAGATATTGCAGCCCTGAGAAAAACTGGTCATGAAATGGGCAAAGAGTGACAATTCTGGGCCAACAAGACTTATTTCTTAGAGGGTCCAGGAGTCAATATGCAAATGAGAGTAGATTCAGTTTATAATGCAGGAAAAATGTGGAGCATTCTGTGAACTTTTCAAAGCCCGAGCTGGAGTAGGGAAAGCCACTGAAAAAAAAATATTCCAATTAGCGAAGTCATTAGGCAGGAACAGAAAGTGACTCAGAGAAAGTGTCAGTGGGTTGAGTAGCGAGCTGGCCTCTCTCTTTGGAGAGAGACAGCTCAACCTTCTGGAGCCTGATCTGCCTCATCCAGCATCAGCATCTTTGCTGAAACACATCTCCCAGGTCCAAATGTTCCAAGAACAAGGTTTTACTCTTGTGGGATTCAGCTCAAGATACACAGCAAAGCACACTCTGTTCTCTTCAGTCGGAGCCAACTCTGGTCATATCCCCTAAAGAGCCTGGAGTTAATTGCACAGTCTCTGCAGACACAAGTCCTGATTTATCTGCTTGAGTGAAGTTTTGTTTATCCCATAAATTAAAATCTTCGCGTGAAGAACCTGAGCTGGCTCTTGGAGGGAAGGAGTAGGCGGGAGCAGGGACTCAAGGGAGATGCTCCTTCTTACCACAGCAGCTCTGTCCAGCCTGCAGAAACTCACCATGAGCAGGGTGGAAACCTTTCCAGGGCCTCTGTAAAGAGAAAAATTTGCTCTCAGCACTGTCTGGGACATCTCAGTCATGTTCTGGGTCTTGTGCTGCAGAGATGTTTTTGCTCAGTCAGGGAGGAGAGCTCCTCTCTGGGAGCTTTCTGCCAAAAGGAGTTGTGAGAGCTGTGCTAAGGCAGAGTAACGAGAAAGACATGGGAAACTGGAAGGGAGAACACTCATCCTTTAACATGGCAGTAAGGAAACAAACCCACCCTGGCTGTGGCTAACCCAGATTTGGGTAGTGCCTCCCTCCATGGGGTGGAATTAAACCCCACCATTGCTCTGGAGCAGAGGAATCACAAACACATCACAGGTGCCTTTACACTGGGATGGGTTTTTACCTGGAATCTATATCTGTGCATTTATTAACATTCAGGATACCTCAAGTATCTTTTTTTATCAGCTCCCCATTCAACCAAGATCTGTGAGGCTGAGATGTAGGACTTTCACGCCTGGGGTGTTTGCATGTGGTTTTTAAACTGCTGTTATATTTCTGGCTTTCTTTTTTCTCTCTCTCTCTTTTTCCTCTTTCCCAGAAGCCCAGTTATTCAGCAGTTAAAGCAAACCTTTTTATTTAGCCACTAAAAATCCCTTATCTGTCTCACTGCTGTTTTACAATGCTCGTTTACTCCAGAACTCAACAAAACAGAGCCACAAATCAGACACGAACAGAAAATAACCCTGAACCTTTCAAACCACAGCTCCATCCACTTTAAACCATCACTGTTTTAGCAGCTGGACACCTTCCAAAAAGAGCTGATGCGTGTCTCCTTTTGACTCTCCATGAGGATATAGGAAGTTTTTCAGGGTTTAATCCCAAGAAAGCCGTGATGCAAAGCTTATATTTACATCCCTCCTGGAAAACAGAAGTGGGAGTCCTCATGAGCCCTTCCCTGGAGCTCCCGGATTCTGCCAGCTCATGAGCTTTGCTGACTGATCCCTCGTTCCTGTGGAGTGCACTCATCATGTTGAATCAATTTCTCGCAGAGAAAGGAGGTCTCGGGGTTAAACAAGGTCCCAACGAACTCAATGCGTTAAAAATGCAAGGTCTGGAGCTTCAGTCTCAGCTGAGGTTCCAAAGGGAAGCAAATGTCAGGACTTGGAATTTCAGACAAAACAAGTGGAAGTTTTTCTTGGTGAGCAGGCCAAGAGCTTTATCCTTTCTCAGGAGCTCTCAGTTCATCCTCAGTGTACAGACTTGTTATTAATAAATTAAGTGGCTACAAATATGTGAATAACTGCAGTGAGGTCTGCAGGCCACACAGAGGCAAAGCCCCCTTTTCAGAGAGAGAGGGGAAAGGAGTTTCTGAGAGATGTTTTAATGCAGTGTCCTCAGCAGTTTCACCAAAGCACAACGCAGAAGGACAGATTCCTCCAGTCAGGGTGGAAGTTCTGGGTAGGAGGCCAATAATTTCCTATTTCTCACATCAATACCACCTAGATTTAACTTCAGAGCCCTTTTGTCATCAGCCATTGATCTCTGAGGTGACACACAGCTGACAAACTGTTTATCCTGGCCATGAGAGGTGTTTGTTATCTTCCTTATCCCAGGGACACAACAACTTTGTGCTGTAGCTGTGCAACAGGGACATTACATCCCATTGCTGGCACCTCTCAATTCAAAGGCAGCCCAGAGCCAGATAAATGATGGCAGTGACTTAGCCTTGACATTTTCCTTTTCATTTTAGAATCATGACACATAAGAATGTTTCCACTGTAACATTTAAGTCAAGTGAAAAGCACATTTCAAATGTTTTTTTTGGGGAAAGACATGATTATTAATTTTTTAAAAGAACAACTTTTCCTGAGGAGACAAGAAGCAGAAATCAGAGAGAAGGTCAGCAGTCCGGATTTGCAGAGTGGGATATCAGCCTCGCTTGTTCCCTGCCTCTTTGCAATTCCAGCACCGAGTCCTTGTTAGGAGCCTGACACAATCCTTACTCTTCTTTCCTCTAACCCAGCGATATCATTGCTCCATGAACACGACTTTTGATCTGTGCCCATCCAAGCAGACCACATTTACCACAGAAATGACAATAAATAAGTAAATAAATCTGTCGCCCTGAGTTTCCAAATGTCACACTTGGACACAAAAAGAACACGCAGACACCTGTTCAGAGAGAGAAGCAGAAAAAGAAGAGGCCGAGAAGACCTTGGACTTTATTATATAACTTCTTAATAATCACCTTGGATTGGAGGGTGAGGTTTACGCCCCTCAGCCACACTGGTCAAAGGAAAATCCATCAAACATCTCCACCCAGGAGAAAAGAATGCAAACAATAGAACAAAGTTACAAAAACATAACTATGTTTACAAAAAGTGCGTGAGAAACTCTTATACAGAAATGAAAACATCAAAGAACTGCAAAACTCAGGGCAACATAAATCAGTGGTGGTGAGGGAAACCCTTCATGATGTGACCCAGGTAAGAGCAGAGGGAACTGGATCCTCCCATTGCACCAGGGCGTGAGCAGAGAGCCTGTGGCCAGGCTGATGGCACAAACCTTGCTCTCAGAAACCAGCAGATCCCTAATTCTGTGCATTTTCAACCCCACTTGAGTTTGAAAATAGCCAGGAAAGAACACCTGACAAACTGCCTGGGACAGAGGTTACACAGACACAAAACCAGCCAAAAGCTTGAACATCCAGGGGCTGTCCTGAAACTCAACCCACCGTCACTTGCCTCCTGTGCTTTATGTTGTCCCAAATGTGCTGGCCTGGAGGAACCCCATTTTTCCCCAGGATTCAGTTCCAAGCCCTGTTTGTACTTCCAGAGCAGTCCAAAAAAGACTGAACGGCCTTGGTGTGCTGTTGTCACATAGAACTATTGAAATCTCTACTGCCAGTATTTGTATTTGACGTGCTGTGCAAGCTGAGGATTTAACTTACGGTTGCAGAGATAAATTGTACTCTCTGGCTGTGACAGGACTCCAGAGAAGACATCTCTACACTGGGGCTTTTTGTACCTGTGAGAGTGATTGAGTAGACAGAGGCCCCAAAATGACAGGTAAGTACTGAGGATAAATGGATGTAATAAAGCATAATTGCCCTAAATCACCTGCCTGGAGTTACTGAAAGAGAGGAGAGAGCAAATAGCAGTAAGACCGGTAATTTCAAGTCCACAGTTTGTCACCTGAGGGAAAGAGGTGGATAGAACAGGCAAGACTATTCCAGGGGCTGTACATAACCCTGGCTCAGTTTTATAAAGGCAGAACTCACTGCCAGCTCTGATGGACTCGGAGCTGTTCATCCAGAGATGTCGAGGGAAGGGAGGAACATGAATAGCTGGAAACAGCTGAAGAGAGTTTTCCACATCCATCCAGGCATCCATTTCCTTTGGTAGGTGGAGAGGCAGGGTCCCTGTCCCTCAGTGCCCTGTCCCTCAGTGTCCTTTAACCACGGCTCAGCTGGGGACAGGGTGGCTGTTTCCACATCCCAGGGTTTTGGTTTGAGCAGCACCCTCCAGAGCCCTCTTAGGTAATCATTTGGAGTTTTTTTCCCCAGAAGGAAACAGCTTCAGCTTATTCTGGGAGCTGCCATTCGCTCTTAGAAAATTTGTCTTTCTACATTTTTCAATTAAATAATTATGCAGGCATTTATAATTATAATTCACTGGGATTGCTGACAGCCAATCCCCCCCCATGGCAAATTCTCAGCCCTTTGCTAAGGAGGGGTGCAAGTGTGAGTGTTTTCAGGAGTCACAACAGGAGATTTAAATAAAGGGTAAGACCTGTGCTGGCCTTTTGCACAGAGGTAGAATTCCGGCAGCTGACTCCTGCGCTGAATTCATCACCTGCTGTTCAGGATCTGTCATTCCTCATCAATCTCCTGGGATTTCTGCTTTGCTTAGACTCACACAGACCTTTCAAAGTGCACAAAAGCACCTTCAGTTTGCCACACAAAAACCCTGAGCAAATACTTCTGGATTTATGAAATGTTTCTGCCAACAAGGTTTAACATCTCAATTCTTTCCTCCTTTCCAAAGAAACCCAGGTATTAAAGGAAGCCTGCAGGTTTTTAGAGGGAAAAAAATACAGGTTCCTTATGTTCTAGTGGTGCCATAGAACAATAACCACGGACCTCTTTCATCTGTAAACTGCTTATTTCTTTTTAAGTTCTGTCAGTGCTGGTGATGGTGAGGCCGAGGATGTCACAGCTGGACCAATTTAAGAGGTTTTCTGTGTCCCCCATCCTCTCTCTGCCTTCAGCTCTGAGGTCCCAGCCCGGCACCATGGATGCTCTTGGTGAGCTGCTTCACAGAGTTAAAGCAGGGGAAATTATCCTCCTTCTCAAAGAAAGTGCTCAGTGTTCTGTCCCTAATTAATACCCTAAATTTATGTCCCTTTACCAGTGCAAAAGAAAGGGTGGAAGTGTGGAAGTGTGCATGTAGGATGGGAAGACTAAGAGGAAAATATGTCAGTCAAGAGCAGTGGGAAATTATATTGGCTAAACAGCAAATTTAAATCTCCTTGAATATATAATAACAATAATGATAATAATGAAAATAATGATAATGATGATGATGATGATAATAGCAATAGTAATAATAATAATAATAACATTCAATATGAAATCATTTTAAATTTTTGGCTCATCCATGAGATCTAGATCTGTGTTAGCTAAAATTCCCAGGTGATTCCTTGTCCAAATATCTGCTCGTAGCTGAGTCTTCTGGAAGTCAAACAACCAAAAAGCTCAGGTGAGTGAATCTCCCATCCCATATTAACCAGCAGAACTAGTGCAGTGCTCTCAGCTTGCAAAATCTCAGATCAAACAGCAAAATAAAGGCTGTCCCTCCTGCAAAGAATATAGGAGATATAAACACCAGCTGTGGATTTTAAACACAGAGAAGTCAAACAGGGGACAACATGGAAAGCAGAGAAATGCATTATGTTGCTGGAATCTGATAGAAGAGCTGCCTGAAAAAACAGGGGGGAAAAGAAGAGAGATTTATGCAAATCACTAAGTTTTTAGAGCCATTTCACAGTCAGTGTTGTCTTCATGCTTCATCCTGTGAGCTCCTGACGTAAGGAATCGTGTGGCAGAGCACTGGTGTGTGCTCATAAATGACTGGAAATACAAATATATACATTTCTCTGCAGGAGCATTCAGGAAAGAACAATTAAATAGACCTTAATTTAGAGACTGCATTCACCGGTCTAATTCTGGTGAGTAACAAAATTCAATTGAAATTTAATCAGCAGATTGAGCATTGCTAACATTTGAGAATTAATTAGGGTAATAATTACTGAAGAAATGGGTTTGCTGCACTGAGGAGAAGTTGCTATGGTGTTGCCATATATGTTTGAGACAGCAATTAAAAACCATCCTCTGGTGTTGACAGAATAGCCACCGAGGAGGGGAAAGTTAAATGGGCAAAGCAGCAGAACGTGGGAGCAATTCCAGGGCCACCCCAGCTCTTCTCTTCCATCCTTCCTGAGGCCTTTTTCTCTTCTAATCAGTCCCAGGTGCCAAAGAGCCTCAGACTGCCTGAGAGCTGGGGGTGGAGGATTTAGTTATCCTCTGATTTTGGCTGTCGGGGAGATGTCAGGGTTGGGGATGAGGAGATTTGGGAGGGAGAAAGAAAAAGTCTTCAGAAGGAGACGGCAGCACCAAGGTCTGGTCATCCATTCGTGGAGGTGAAAGTCCAAAGGAGACTCTGGAGAACCTGACTGAGGCTGGATAACTTTTGTCTCTTGTGTCAAAAACGATCTGGAATCAATTTTGGACCAGAATAGATTTTAAATAGAAATTAACAGCAGGCAATGACGAGATGTCTGAGAAAAACGCTGACACGAAACCAGTGTATTTGAGAGCACTGAGAAGCCAAAGAGGATTTAAAGGGAGGGGGTTTGGGTAGGTAAATTCTCCAATGATCTCCCTGAGATCAGCCTGCAGGGCTGGGATCAGCCTTGGAGCACAGGAAGCTCAGTTTGTCAGGGCATGGATGATGGATGGGGAGGCTGCCAGGGGCAAGGCCTTATTTGTATTTGGTTGCCCCAAGACATCAGAGGCTAAGTGGGGGGATCAGCAATGGCCATGGTGACAGGGGTGGGAGAGTATTTATGAGAGCTTGTAGTGACAGGAGGAGCAGAGGGAATGGCTTCAAACCGAAACAGAGTAGAGTTAGATGGGATATTAGGAAGGAATTGTTCCCTGTGAGGGTGGGGAGGCCCTGGCACAGGGTGCCCAGAGAAGCTGTGGCTGCCCCTGGATCCCTGGAAGTGCCCAAGGCCAGGTTGGATGGGTTTTGGAGCACCCTGGGATAGTGGAAGGTGTCCCTGCTCATGGCAGGGGGTGGAATGAGATGATTTTTGAGGTCCCTTCCAACCCAAACCATTCTGGGATCCTGGGATATTTCCTGTGTGGACACACCCCACATAAACACACTTTTAGTAGAGCTGGATCTGCTTCACCTTCAACACAATCCCATTGTCAGAAACAGGGAGCACGAGCAGGAATATTACAGTCGGAAAAAGAACAGTTTCAGCTCAAATCTGCCCTCCTGGGTAACTCCATGCTGTGCCTGGAGCTGCTGAGAGGGAAATAAGGAGTTGTAACCAAACTTGTAATTACTCCTCCCTCCACCCTCACACTGACTTCTACACCCAAAGCAAGAGAGAAAGAACAGAGAATTTGCAAGGTAACAACGAGAGACCTCTTTGATTCTTGGAATATTTGTCCTGTTGGGCCTGATTTCATTGCTGTGACATTAGGGAAGGAAGGCTCTCCCCACAGAAGGACCAGACCCAATTTTCCCGTGCAGTTGTGAGATGTTTCAACAGAGAAACACTAGAGTCTGTGATTTGTGAAGCTCAAAATTTTAAGAGAAAATTATTGATGGCAAGCAAGACAAAAGGACTGATTCTTACCACAATGTCTCAGTATCTCACCTTTAGAATTTTCTCTGTTTCTTAGCAGTGTCTCAGTAACTTTCAGAATTTTTCTCTGTTGACAACAAGCCACTGTAGGAAATAGCTGCAGCCTCAGCTGAAGGATTCCTGGTGTTTATAGAGTGTAGCCTGTTGGATGCATACTTGCTGCAAATAATTTTTTGCAGTGTCTCTTTTCAAGAGTAACAATAGCAGATCCTGTACACAGTGGAAATTCAGAAATGCATAATGCAGTGGCAGAAAATTGAGTGGAAAAAGGGTTTGTGCTCTCAGATCTCGTGGCAATGTGTAGAAGAACGAATTATATTTTAACAAAATGAAGAACTTATGTTAAATGATAATGTTTTGTGTTTTCATCCTAAGTGTGGAACAAAGCGTGAGACCTTCATGAAATTTTCAGGAGTTTTCTTTTTGCAAGGCCTGTGTACACAAACCCAACTGTCAGATCAAGCTTAAACTTTCTAAATTTTGCTTTCATTGATATGAAAGAAAAATCTTCATGCAAACTCCTTGTAATGATTCTGATAAAAATGGGGCGGCTTTCTTGTTGTTTTAGCATCATCTAAATAATAATTAAACATTTATTCCTATCTATTTCTCCCAGTGTTTAAGTGTTGCTGCTGTACAAATTATTCTTGAGGAAGAAAAGACCTAAACCCTCCAAATTCAAGCAGACAGTAAAGCTGTCCAAACCCCAAATTATTTATAAGATCAGGACAACAGCTGACAGATTCTGGTGGGGTAAATGGCTTTTCCCCTAATAAACTCGATTTTTAAGGAAACAATATACAGAATTCATTTTCCTATTTATCAGAAGATAAATAGGAAAATGAGAACAACCTGTAATTCTGCAGTGCCCCCCTGTTCCCCTCTGAGGGTGCCGGGAGGAGGATGAGGAATGTTCTGAACCCCCAAAGCAGCAGCATTTCCCTCCTCCAGCCCCATCCCCACTCTGTCCCGGCCTCTCTCCCTGCCCTGGGAATTCTCTCAGCCCATTTGAGCTTTACAACGTCACCCTCTAGTGGAAATCCAGGTGTTTTCTTCCCCCAAATCCAAATGTGCGGGAATGTTCTGCTTGATTCAAAAGGTCAGCGACAGATTCATGGGGGAGAATAAAATACAGAGAATCGCCGTGGCCGAGTTTTTGTTGTTTATTTCCCTTTGCCCCACTGTGGGAGTTTGAGGTCTTTGGCGAGAATGTGCTGAGAAAGGGAAGAGGAAATACAGAAGAACAGAGATTATACAAGAGGACAGCCTGAAGAGAAGCACAGAGCACAGCAGCATCACTTCTTAAAGCCAAATTAAACTTCCAGGTGCCTTTCCTAAACAAGAATGGGGTCAGCAGAGGAACTGGAAACCCTCGGTGCTCTCAGGATCAGAGCCAGTGTCCCCTCCTCTCCTCTGGTTGGTGGCAGGGTCCAGCATCACCCAGAGCACAGCAGTGAAGCTTTCAAGAGATTCTTTATCTCCCACTGAGTGATCAATCCCATGGGATCCAAACCCAGGGCTCGAGGCAAACCCACCCCTGAACCTAAAGGGAAGGGAGGGAGAAGGATACAGAGAGTTGCCGGTGGATTTGAAGCTTTCTTTAATCCTCAGTGTTTGGCATCGATTGCTACAGCCAAACTGGGGGACTTTTCCAGACACAACATCCTCTTCCACTTCTTTCCCCGCTGGCTGTTCTGCTAAAGATGTAGAATAATAAATGAACACACTCCTGGAGAGCTGAGAGTACTTTTAAATAAACCTTTAAAACGAGTGCTTCATTTAAAACCATACACAGATGTATGATTGCTGTCTATTATATATTTCCACGGATATTCTTTTTTTCTGGTTTGCTTTCAATGAGTGGTTTTTTTTCTGAGCAATCTCTATTTCTGCCCTTCTGACAGAACACTTTGGGGACCTGCTACTTGAAGATCTGCTCTGTGAGAAAGGAGCAGCAGCTCCACAAAGGAGCCTTGCACCTGCAGTCTCCTTAAAAGCATTTTTGCCGTTGTTTGGGGTTGGTATGTTTGGGATTTTAAAGTGTTGCTCTGCTTTTCGAACGTCTTCTCAGCCAACAGATTGAATGATTTTCCCCTAAGTGCTGATAAACTGCCAGCGTTCAGGTGAAAAGAACCCAAATTGCTACACGGAGCTGTGCCAGCTCCAAGGTGCCGGAGTTTGAGAGACACATTTGGAAATGGAACAAGTGCTGAGCACAAGTCGCTCTCCCCCCGTGAGGACTGAAGCCTGAGCAGCCAAACAACCACTGCCATCCCCTCTGGGGCACTGACAAAGGCCCACTCCTGTTTCCTCACACTCACAGGTGCCACCTCGTCCCCGGGGCATCCACCCGTGTCCCCGGGAAGGGATGGAGCTGGGAATTGGGATGGAAGCTGGCTAGATGGCAGCAGAGCCCCAGGCAGCAGCATCTTCCTTGGGACACCATTCCCAAAGGACACAGTTCAGCTGCCAGAGGGAGAAATAACAGGAAAACTGAACTGAACCTGCCATTTGATACTTTTGGGAGTGCAAAATACAGGGGCAAGGAATAGCTGGATGAAAACTAGTCTGGTTTGATGTAAATTCCCAGCTCTCAGCAGTTTATTGCTGACAGAGAGGTAAAGAAGTTGTGTGGCAGCAAAGGAAGGAAAACCAATGGAAAGTCTGTTTACACCAGAAATTATGTTTTATCTGTACTTCTACAAGACAAATCCCATTTAAAATTTTCATGGACAAGTATATTAATGGACTGTATCCTCAGGCTGGCAGCCGTAGACAGGCAGAATACAACCAAAGTGTTGCAGTTTAATCCCAGGTGGGAACCCAGCCCCACACGGGAGCTCGCTCACTGTCCCTGGTGAGAGAGAGAACTGGAACGGGGGAAGTGAGAAAACCCAGGGGTGGAGACAGAGTTTAATAGGTAATGCCAAGCAAAACAAGGAATCCCCCTTCCCACAGGTGGGCAGTGCTCAGTTATCCTCAGGAAAGCCGGGCTCCATCGTGTGATGGTGGCTTGGGAAGACAAACGTCCTCAGTCCCCTTCCTCCTCTGTCGCCGATGTACCGCGGTCCGAGAGGAATAATTGCACAAAGTCCATTCAGAGAATCATGAATAAGCCATAAGAGG
The DNA here is from genome assembly GCA_013398115.1 of Falcunculus frontatus. Lineage (NCBI taxonomy): Eukaryota > Metazoa > Chordata > Aves > Passeriformes > Falcunculus > Falcunculus frontatus. Next base: position 175,232 of record VZRV01006236.1, read on the forward strand.
CCATTTATTAATTAATTTCTGACAGGTTTAAATACCTTCGTTCGCAAAGATGGCATAAGATCATTGGTCAGTAACTATCCACCACTCTCTGTGAGTTTATTGGCTAAAACTCACAACACCCATTCAAAAATATTTTTCTAGTGAACATCATAACAAAGTCTGACAAACAAGTTGCAGGTGCAAGATAGAAAGTTTGGTTTCCAAAAACCTTAACAGTGTTTTCCATAGTTTCTATGAGAAAAGTAGAGTTCTCACAGTAGCATTTTACTGAAGGATTTCTCTGCTCAAGGCCTTTCAGTGTCTATACTCCTCCTTCCTCAGCTTTATCCACCGAGCATGATGTCAGTCTGGGATATCCCTGGGGTCCCTTGGGGACAGCTGTCCCAGCTGTGTCCCCTCCCAAGCCCTTGTGCACCCCCAGCCTCGCTGGTGGGGTGATGAGGAGCAGAAAAGTCCCCGGCTCTGTGCGAGCCCTGCTCAGCAACAACTGAACATTCCCTGGGCTTCCCACTCTCCTTCCAGCACAAATCCAAACCTCGGCCCTGTACAAGCCTCTGTGAAGAAAATCAACTCTTCCAGTCAAAACCAGGGCACAAACTCAGCTGGGATTTTCAGTGTGGCTCTGCATGGGAAGCACCTGGATCCCTCCCCATCCCAGCTCTCACTTGCAGCTCCCAGCAGCCTGTGACATACTGAGCTCCTGGCACTACTCAAGGGACACTGAGCAAATGCAAGAGACCTGATGATCTTTAATGAGACATAATCTGTTCAAGCAGTGAAAATGAACCAACCAGATCTAAAATTTCAGCTTTAATCCTCTGTGGAACCAGGTTAGCCCAGCAAATTAATTCTGGTCCGCTCTTGTTTGTTCCCGTGGAGAATAAATCAGCTGGTAAAGAACTGTATAAATGAAAAGCTAAAAGAGGGCATTTCACAAAGTGGTCTAAGAAGGATTTCACTTAATTTTGTTGTGCAGCAGTATCTGACAAGAAAGAAAGAAAAATTTTGCTGAAATTTCCCAAATTCCCAAAGTACTGACTAAATATCTGGGAAATTAAAGCAGATTATATTCTGAGTGTGAAAACTAATCCCTGTTGTCAACTGCACACAGATTACAGAGGTCCCAACAGATGATTCAAACTCGTGGTGGTGGCACAAGTTTTAATCAAGTGCTGAAGAACGCTGCTTAACAACAGAACTGATTTTTAAGAGGTGGATTAAGCTCATATATTTTTATGACCTCATTCATATGCAAGTTGCAGCTGTGTTGATGAAGGCATGGAAACGTAAGGATGAAAGAGAGGTGTGATTTGCAGCGAGAAACATCTTTGATTAGATCAAACAGGTAACCTTTCCAGCACAGCAGCTCCTCTTTAAATACAGAGTTCTTGCTGGTTCTTCTTCAATATTTCAGTGTGGTGTGTTAACAACACCAGCTGTTTCTCTGTGCATAACCTCCAAGTTTCCTGTTGCATCTCTCCCCTCCCCTGTGCCAGCCACGTCTGTGACACACAAATTCACTGGTAGTTAAAGTGGAGAGAGTTTCCTCCTCAACAAACTGGTGTGGCCATGAAAATTCACCCACGTGCCACTGCCTTTATGGGAAACACCCCGTGAAGAACACCTTTGCTCTTCTTCAGACACTTTGCATGTTGAGCTGCATTTTCAGATGCTGGTGCTGAAGTATTTAAATAAAAAATGTAAAGAGAGAAATATTGGCTGACCTTTGGTCAATGATCACAGAGAAAAGGACAGTTCTGGCCAAGCAAACCAGAAAAAGCACCCATCTCTGAGCTCTCTCAGATCCCAGGTTCTTTTAGGATTATATTTCTGACAAGTGAAAGCAATTTATGCAATTGGGGCATCTTGTAATGCAACCAGCTGGGAAATCTGTGAGGCTACTGCTGATTTCATACACAGCTACCAAACCCAGCAGAGGATAAAAGGCAAGGAGTGTTCAGAGCAGCCTGGGATTGAGCCACCCTCAGTGCAGACAGGATTGAGCCCTGTAGGCTCCAGGTTTGCTGCTGACACCCTGATAAAAAACCTGCTTTGCTGTTTTAAACAACACCATTTTTTGCCAAGTGTTTAATCCATTACACCCTCATTTTATCCTTATAAAATACTCAGAGTTTTGTTAAAGATAAGGCCAGTAAAGATAATGTTTAAAGTTGGTATTTGAATACATGAAAAATTGTAGGATTTCCTTACTGGGCATTCCTACTGGGTATGGCATTTTTATGTCACTGAAAATAATCAAATTGAACTATTTTAATCAAAGATGAGAAACAGATGATGTAACACAAGCACAGGGAGCCAAATCTTGTCTTGGGTGAAGATATTGAGGTTTATCTCAGTGCTCTTAAACCAAGTCAATGGGGATGCATTTGATGACATTTCCAAACAACGCTTGAAGCTCCAATTTAATACCAATAAAATCACTGGGATCAAAAGTGATGAAGGAGAGGTTGAATATTTGAAACAGACCTTGCTGCTTTGAGAACAACTGCCCATTCATTTAAAATCAGTATAAAAACAGTGGGGCCAGTGGTGATTTCATTTGCTTTGGATTAACTCTGGTGTAACTCCCCAGAAGTCAACAGAGTGATACCAATATTTAAAAGGGGACAAGAGATGGGGATCACACTGAGCTGTGTTCTGCTTGAGATACTCTCCTACCCTTCCATCTGTAAACGGGATCATCTGTGTTTTTAGTGAAGGAATTTACAAAGGTTTAAATGTTTTGTGTGCAATGAATTGTGAAAATAATCATCAATATTAAACAATACTAATCTTACAGACCGGGGCAGTTTTAAGCCATGTGTGAGGGAAACAGGAGTTTCTCCTTAGAAGAATTTTAAGGATTAAGGCAAATTATTTCTAGTGTAAAAGTTGTGATGAAAAGAAATGTAAAATAATATTCTTTTGCCTTCAGATAACATTCCTATACTTTCATACAATGAAAGCAATCTTTGATCAAACACACGACCAAGCAACAACTCCTGAGTTGTGCACCTCATCTCACTGTTCATGGCTCCATCCAGAGGCTGACAGACAAGGGAGCTTCATTTTTATCAGAGTTTAATGATCATTTAGCCAGAACTGATGGCAGGAGAGGGGTGATTTGTTAGAGTGAGAGAAACCCCCCTGGAGCACTCCCAAACAGATGGAATTTGCATTTGTTTGAAATCTTCAGGACGAGGTGAGTTTATCTGAGAAGCAAAAACTGATTTGCCAGTTTGCCTCAAGATCTATCAGCAACACAATCAAGGCAGTGGTAGAGAAGAGTGAACTCGAGCCCTGGTGTGAAACAACACTGATCATTAGCAGGAGTTATCTGTGGTGTGAATAATTAATGGATTCGCAGGATTTGGGCATTAAAAATAAGAATTCTTCTTCCCTCTCCATGACTGTTCCTCTCCAAGATTGTTCTGTATTCCTCCTTTATCCCCTCAAAGACTCAGAGCTCACTCAGGTGACCCTGCTGTGGCATCCCAGGAAAGCTGGCAGCAGGATTTAGGAAGACAAAACCTCTGTGCTTGGAAGTGCTGCTCTGCAGAGGATAAAGGCAAAGTCAGCATCCAAAAGGTCGGGAAGAAATTGTTCTGGTGTTAAATAGTGCGAAATTGTTGAGGTATTTTATGATTATTGGAGTCCTCCAGAGCTACAAAATGTAAGGGAAAAAAAGTGAAATCTCTGGTAAATTCACATTCCAGAGCAATTTTTTATCTCTCCATAAAAAGTTGGAATACCACTTTACACATAAATATTTACTTGGTTCTAGAGTCAGCCCCTGATTCACATGCATAGAATCTCTTAACAAAAGCAGAGAATTTACTCTCTGTGTAGTTCAGTGGAAACCAAAACAATCTTTGAAACATTCTCAGATGAGGAAAAATACGTTTTAAATGCAGCTACAAAATGACTGTAATGAGCAGCAGGACTGGAGGCTTCAAAATTGTACTGCTCAGCCTCATTTCCTTTTCTCAGCACACACAGAGAATTTATAATTCATGCAGTAACCATTAGAGAAATAAATTTCATTTTAGAAGCTGGTTTTTTTTTATCACTGGCATTTTCATGGATGAACTAACTGATATTAAGGAAGAAAGTTGGACTTGTGAAGGCTGGATTCTGCTGTCAAAATACATCCAGATTCATGAGAACGCTCACGAGAAAGAAATTCTGTAGAGGTCCCACCTTTGGTAGTGATTTCTTCAGGAATTTTGGAGAAATGTCATTCTGATCACACAGTTCCAGATTTCTCTTTTCCAGGCATTTAAGGCAAATATTTGAAATCATGACTTCTCTGAGCAGATCAATTGCAGCTCTATCCAGTCTGTTAAAACCCCTTCAAGTGTAACTTCTCTTTTAACTGGTACACAACAAGAGGAAACAACAATTTGCCAGGATGCCACTGAACCATTAAATTTATGTTCCAAACAAACATTTTGCTGCAGGGGAAATGTGTCTGTCAGAGGTCAGCTTCTCCAGAAACAATTTACCTATTTCCTTCTTTCTGTCCTTAAGTGGGATTGCATTTACTCCATTAACCAGGGCAATCTGCAAATGGAGCAGGAGGAATTACTTGGATTGCAAATCATGGGGCTGTCGATGCCACTCTTTCTGTCCAGGCTCAGTCCTGTGATTATTGAGGATCCCTTGGGCTCAGGGGCGTATTCAACACCCTTTTTTACTTTTCCACTCCGTAGGATGGTGTAAAAGTTTTCAGCTGGGGGAGGAAGGCACACATCTGTGTAGAGAAGTAGAATTTTGTCTTGGTCACGTCCTCCTAAAGGGCAGAAAAATGCTAAAAATAAGTTGGGTTTTCAACTGCATCCCTGCCTTGGTCTGATGGCACTGACCCCAACAGACACATCCATGTTTACTCCATCTGAGGCTTGTGATTTATAAGCAGAAACAAAACTGTCCCAACAGCCTTTTATTCCAGCCCGTGCATTGTGCAAGCCAGCTCTGCAAACACACGAACAGACAGCACAATCCCTGCGGAATTCATTCAGGGATTCACTGCCTGTGCTGAAAAGGGACTCATTTCCCATCCTCTGTAAACAGCCCAGATGTTGTGGTCCAGCTGCACAACCCCCAGTTTGGAACCAGGCTGCCATCAGCCTTGTGATTGTTTCCCTGAGACAACCATCTGCTCTCTGCCCTCCCCTTCTTGAGCTCTTTGTCTCCACAGCCTTCCCCCAAGGCTTCCCTCAGCCTGGTGTTATTTTGAGCCTTGATTCGAAGGAGGATAGATGGTAATTTCGTCTTCTCTCAAAAACTGGTCAGGCAGGATCTGTTTTTTCCTGATGTAACATCATAAAAGCCACAGGGACGTCTTCCCAAAGAGCCACTCACACGTCTGGGCTTTCTGTCCTGCTTTTCCCACTTCCGTGCCTTGGATTTGTGCACACACCTAAACCCACAGAGACACAAAATGAGAACCTGCACAGTTTAGTCCCCACAGAACTCCACAGCTCCAAAAAGGACCCCCCAACATCGCCCATTAGTTTAAAGAATTCCAATCAGGTGAGTTACTGAAGCTGAAATCACCCTGATTTTGTCTCTCCACAGGTTGATGACTGTCAAAACACACTCCTGAGGAGCCTCCTCTTGTCAGAATTTATTTCATCCCCATCTGAAACGGCCTCAATGGGCTTGCAAGCTGAATTTCAGGCAATAAACTGTAAAGTCCAGCCAGCTCCCAAAGGGTAACTAAATGGATGAGAGTTGAGAAATCATTTAGCAAGGGGGATTTAGGCAACACCTGAAATCCAGTTGCTTGTTTGTGTTGCACGGCAGCTTCTGTATTTCAGTCAGTAATCCACCTGCCTCTGAGGGCTGCAAGGAACATTCACATAAATATGTACATATATATAAATCTGGGAAATAAAACTCACATAAAAAACTCACATAAAAGATGCCCAGAGTGTTCACACTTTCTGCTGTTTTGAAAGATCTTTGTTGTGTTCATAATTTTTACTGTGATTTGTGGAATGGAAGATAAACTGAGTATTTTTGGTTTTAGAAAGCGGGAGAAAAGTGAGGTGACTGCTCAAATTCCTGAGCAGGATTCTGGGATGGTGAGCAGGGAACTGATCTTCTCACCAACCTGAACTGTGCAAGGAGCCTTCTGCAAGTTTGTAGTGGGACCTGTGCAGCAAGAAAATCTGATCCCAGAAACAGCAATGGATTTTACATCCAGCTTCAGAGGAAACAACAGGCACAGGAGGGTTTGCATTCAGGAAAACTCCTTTTTGTGTGACCCAGCAGCAAAGCTTAATGCCTTGACTTCGGAAGTTTCTTTTTAAACGGGAGCCTTAATAATCAGCATGTACAGAAACAAGTTTTATCAAAGGGTCCTCGAATAAAATATTAAAAATAAAGAAGAAAAGCCATAAAATACTTGTATTAAAGTTTAAAAATCTCATTAACAAAAGTTGCAGCTTCTGCCTCCTGCGTAACTCTTGGTTTCTTTTCCACCTCCCACCTGCCTCATCCTTGCAAACTGTCATCAGCCCTTTGGCCACAGTTCAGGCTTTTAATGCCGTTGTTGACAATGCCTCACCCACATTGATTGTTGCTTTTAATTAGCATGGAGTGCACAGGGAGGGCTGAAATTAGTTTGTTGGGTTTCATTACACTCCCGGCATTGTGCGAGCCAAGTGTCAATAAATTACCATTCTTTTTATTAAACAACAACAACAACAACTCTCTTTATTATCCAAATTACAACAGGCTGCATCACTTGGTTGCAAAAGAGAACTTGCACATTAATAAAGGGATGGAACAGCAATCTCTCAGCAAGGTTGAATAGGAAAATGTTAATCATCCCATAAAGCTTTACTCTTGGCATGTTTTATTTCAGTCTTAGAATGAGCTATTCACATTTGACCTTCTCTTCAGCAGGAGTTTAAGGAACTGATAATGGCCTGTGACAGAGCAATCCGTTGGTAAATAGTTTATTAAAATCTTGTAGGTGCATACTAATTAAAAGTAACACAGAATCACTGTCCGTGACTGCCTCGGACAGAACAATTTGGAGCAAAACCACAACTCCACTGTGTTTTATGGATGGTTTTGCCTGCTGAAGTGGTGCCCAGATTCCGCTTCTGGCAAACACAAAGGTCCCATCATCAACTCTGGCATTCCAGTGTGAGCTGAAAGACAGCTGGAAAATACCAGCCAGGAATTCCTTCTCCAAGGGCTCCCTCCTTGCTCCCACCAAAACCCAGGTGGGTCTCTTGGAAGAGTGGGATTTATCCCACTGAGAGTTGGGGCTGCCCCACTGGGGCAGGGCACAGGCTCTGCCTGGCAGAGGGGAGGCAGAAGAGGAACAAGGACCATGAAAAGAGAATGAGAGGGAACCAAGAGCAAATCTCAAAGAAAGAACTCAGGAACTTCCAGCAAGTCCCTCTTTACCCATGTACTGCTGTGTATTAACTCAATCCATCCTTTTTGCTCTGAATGAACAATATTGGGTTTTTTCAGGCTGCTGCAGAGCCACTTATGCTCAATTCAAACCAGGACATGACTATTCAATCCTGCCACTGAAATAATCCTGCAGACCTCTGGTTCTCTGGCTATAAAAAGCACCCTGGCCCCACAAAATCTGCAGCCAAAGTGATGCCATAAATATCTTCTGGGGGTCAGGGTCCATGACATTCCTGTTTCCCAAGACTCAGAGTCCAGTGGTGCCATTTCCTAGATAAACAAACCTCATTGCTAGCTAAATAAATGGTATCCCATAAAATACTCTTCATTATTAGCTCCCTTTTTATTTAGAAGATGGTTCAAGGGTCAATATACTTCTCAAAATTAAATGTGCATGTTACTTGCTGCTAGCAAACCAAAGGTCAAATAACATTCACATATTTATATTACTCTGGGAAACATCTCTATTTTGAGTATCAGTATTGAAATATTACACTTCTAAATGAGTTTACATATTCCCTTTCTTTAAAGAACTGTGTTGAATTAATTGTGTTCCATGTAAACAACTTTTTAAAAATTAATTATAAACGAGGCGGAAGAGAAATGGAATTAACCAGCTCATTGAGAGAGGAATTGTCCCTGGAACAGGGCTTTAAGAAACCAAAAATGACACAATAGACTAATAATGCCTGTTATAAATGAGTTTCCATTTTCTCAGTAACATATGATTAATCAACATAATTGCAAGTCATCCTGTGAGTAATGTAGAAATTTAATTTGGATAGGCTTGGTGATGAAGTCAGTGAAATGAGCCTTTCACCTTTATTCAAAGCCTTTGCTTCAGACATGGGGTTAAATGGGATTGTCTCATCCTGTTCTCTCCTGGGGCACATCAAAAAAGCTACAAACAAATCTGGAAAAGTTCCTGGTACCTGCTCAGGAGAAGAACTTGGGGATGGCAACAAATGTGCAGGAGGACCTGTGCTTGGGAAGATGTAAAATACCAGGAGAGGCTGAGACTGGCCTTTGTTTGCTGGTCTAAAATGCACAAGTCCAAAATAAAAACTGGTTTAGAGTAAATCCATAATTAGAAGATGAATATTGAAGTTCCATTTTATTTTATTTTATTTCATTTTATTTTATTTCATTTTATTTCATTTTATTTTATTTTTCAAACCCATCACCAAGTAGAACATTCAGGAATCAATATGTCCAGGACTGATTTCTACCCCCTGATTTAGGATGTGCAATTCTACCCCTTGGAGTGGGGTAGAATTGCACATCCTAAACATCACCAGTGAGAAAAAGAATTATTAAAAAAGCACACTTTAGGTATCATACATGTTGTTACAGACATGCAGGAGTTGTGAGGCATTTCCTGAAGTTTCACCAAAATTTTAAATCCATGTGGAAGACAGGACAACACCCCTAACTCCACTTGGAAGTTTAATATTCAAAAAGACATTCTGGAAAGAGTCTGTTCTGTTTCAGATACTACAGGAATTGTGGGTTATGTATAAATGCTATAAACAGGAGGCAAATGTTCATTCTATAAATATCAATATCCAAACATTAATGCAGAAATTAATCCCTCGAGTGGAGCTGCAGCTGTCAGAAATGAACATTTATTAGTGAAAAGTGAAGTCATCTCCAAAAGCTGCCTCGTAAACCTGGATGAACTTTTCTCTCACCCTGGTGTGTTTAAAACCTGACTGAATTCAGTCTGGATGATTTTCTTCAGGAAAAAAAATGCCACTTTGGCAGGAGCAGGGACTGAGGGATCTCAGAATCTCCTGAGCTGGAAGGGACCCACAAGAGATCGCTGAAGTCCAACTCAACCCTACACAGGACAAAAAAATGCTGAAGTTTCTTTACCATTTTCCTTTTCTGAGGAAAATCTCTTTGGGGTAACACTGAGGGAAAGGCAGCAGAAAAAAACCCCAAAGCAGAAATATTTCAGGGTGAAATATTTTCTTGAACAACATAACACAAACCCCTACATGACGTTTTTCAAGTGTTCCAACCATCTCTGGTGGGGAATGAGCCTTCTGAGCTCATCCAGCTGGACACGAGCAAGGCAGGAGCTGCATTTTCAGACAGTCAGGAGGAGCAGCTCATACCCAGAATGGACAGGGAACAGAACTCAGGAACTCATGATCCAGACAACAGAACAAGTGTCACAGTGTCATCCCTAGAAAATAAGAGATATCTCCAGTCATCACAAAAATTTGTTAAATTCAGTGTACAACAACATGCGTCAGGTGCAGATTTATAAAAAGACAACTGGCTCCCTGCAGATTGAGATAAATTCAACTAAGAGAAAAAAACTAATTATTTTCAGGTGCAGGCATAAAATCTGATAAAAGTTCAGGCTTTACAGATTTGGAATTAGTTGAGAAAACCCCTATAGTGCAGCCGTGCTCTTCATATCCAGAGAAAGAAAGTTAACTGCTGAAATACACTCAGCAACATTAAAGCACTCCCAGATCTGTTGTAATTAATCTTTCTTGTCATTTAATAAGGAAAACAAAGCTATATTAAAATAAGTTTCATCAAAGTTCATGAATTGAAATGCTGTGCATTCTAAGCAGCCTGTGGTTTGAGATCTTTCTGTAATAAATAACAAGGAATGTGCTTGCACTTCTGGTGTTTGGGCCAGCATAATTGCTGCAAAAATAATTACCAGTAATTTTCCTCTTGCATTAGATCAGTTGATGAAGAGGAATAACAAAAAGCTTTTCTTCTCTTTGTAGTTCAACACACGCAAAACAATAGCATTGAAATTCAAATCAAACAGGCAGATACAGCCTCCACGGGAGGATCAGCTGATAATACAGGGGTTTCTTTTTTATAGCTGCAGTAATTGTTTATGGTAGGCTGAAGTCCAGAGGGACTGGGAAGGTACATAAATGTTTATTTCTAGCTCCTGTCTGCATTTTAATTTTATAGGATTTCAGAACAGGCTGAGCAGACAGAAACAATTGTCCTGGTTGGTTCCTTCTGAGGAGTCCTGGTGGAAAACAGACCCACACTGCTGCTGGTTGACATCCAGATATTCCCAAGAGGAAAAAAAGCCTTTCACATTAAACTCCAGACCCACTGGCTGTCGTGTTCTTGTGCCATCTGCATGGAAAATCAGCAAGGAGAATAATAAACCCATAGACCAAATACCCCTCTTGCAGGGAGTTGGAGGCTGTAGGGGAAGGATTGTGCACTGGGAGTGAGGAGAATTACCTGAATTCCAAAATCTATGAACTTTCCAAGCTGGGAGATTAAGAGAAACCAAACAACCTTTTGGAATGGGCCCTCCATGGCTCCATTACCCTTCTGGCTCCTGCTCTGAGTCAGGAGTGCTCAGGGAGCTGCTTCCCAGAGCATCCAAATTCCCATGGAGCTGCTCGGCAGAGGAAATGCCTGATGTGAGGATTATTGTAAAAATCTGTGATGTCTTGAATGGGAAAATCTTCTTCAGAAAGCATTTTGTACACAAAGGCTTCAAACTGGCATTTCAGAATCCCAGAATTGTCTTTGAATAGCTCAGAGCACCAACGAGGACAAATAAAGCTCCTCTGATGGGATGTGGGTCCTGAGCTGAAACTTGAGAGGAGCTTGGATGGAGGAAAGGTTTTGCAGTGATTTCAGCAAATACCAGACTTCGAGGGTTCAGGTTCCAGCTCCTCACAGCTGGGAAGGTGTGAGGTGAATTCGCTTCCAAGCAGTTTTCCAAGGAGCACAACCACCTGGCAGCTGGAAAAGGGAGATTATTTTTACATTTTGTTTGCGTGGGCATCAGTAACAGGGAAAACACTGACAATTCTCTCCTGGAAGTTGTGCCAGTGCAGCCCTGGATTTCCCCTGACCTGCCTTTAGTCATGTTAATAATTCTCAGCTCACTGGGGACACACAATTTTCAGATTTGTTTGGGATCCCCAAAACTTAGAGAGTCACTCTGTTGGCACCAGCTGATGTGGGCAAGCACCAAGGGCAGAGAAAAGGGAGTTGGATGCTGGAATTTCCAATCCACATCACAGCTTTTGCACTGTAAAGCAGCAACTGCTTTAATTGTTTCTTCAAACAGCAACAACTTTTAGAAACGCTGTCGTTCCTGGGAATTGCCTGAGCACCTGAGTCCCTTTGTGAAGTGTTTCCCTGCTGCTGAGGGAAATATCGGCTTTAGGAAAGTTGCTGATGGTTCAAAACCTCTCCTTGTCAGATCTGCAGCCAGCGCTGTATCCAAGCCATTTTGCTCCAGGCAAAGAACAGATTTTTATAGAAATGTTCTTCCTCATCCAAAACACAGAGAGGGGAAAAGCCCCAGCCAATCCCGAAACGGATGGAAAAGTACAAATATTGGATAATTAGGAGTCACAGGGCAAGAGGAAGCCAAAACAATTTCTCCCATTTCTATCAGGCGGATAAAAGCCACAGGGAACAAAGGAAGTAAAACAAAAGAAACAAAAAGTCATTTCAAGTAATAGAAAGGGAAAAATGTATATATTGTATCACATGTGAGTCAAGGAAGCCAGGATGATACACATGGAAAATGTATAAAATCTTGACTCTCACATTAAATACAGAAGAAGCTTTCAGAAACATAACATAAATTTATCTAATTGGCCTCCAACCTGAAATTGGGTTTACTGAAGACATGGCTCGTGTTTATTTAGAAACGAAGGATTGAAAGACGAAAGTAGAGGTTTTGCTGCAGGTTTTTTTCCACCCAAGTTATTCAGGAGACTTAATGAGGACCCAGACTTTAAGTGAGCACCAAGGTTCACTTTTACACTTGGGGATTAAACCTCCTTTTTTTTCTTTTTCCTTTTTTTGTGTTTTCAAAGAAGTAACAATGATCCAGGGACCCGATTTGCAAACACTGCTGGTTCTTTTCAATCCCACTTCACCTGCAGATGTGGAGTGGGTCACTTGGGCTTGGCTCACAGCTGCAATGATGGCACTTACCAAGCTGGATTGCATTTTTAAAACGCTGCCAGCACAGCAAAGAAAGCCCAGTTAGGATCCAACTCCAAATCTGGCCCTTCTCCTCAGATTCTCACTCTGTTTTTACCCATAATTTCAAATTTCCTCATTAGCCACTTGGCCCATAAAGGGTTGGAGGTAGGAAAGGCTGGGTTCATTTGCACCAGAGGATTGCAGAGTCCCAGCTGGCACAGAAAAAAAGGAAATTATGCTGTGCACACCTAAGATTAACAATAAACTAAATCTCACTTAAATACTTTCAGCCTCTGAGGAGCGGCAGGTCAAAATCTCCTCTTAAGCAGCTCTGTCATTATTGCAAACCACACACTATCCTGACTCTAATCCCTCAGAATTCGGGAATTATTCAGACTGTTACCCTTTCCCGACTGTTCCATGGGAAGTGGAGCTAACGAAGTCACACTGTGCATGCAGAAACTTCCACGTGCTTGTGTGTGTGTTTTTCTTGAAACCTTTACAGCCCTTGGCTAAAATTAAACCAATTTTGACAAGAATTTGGGAGGCAGAAAGGTATTCTGGGTTTTTTTCTGACTTCATGCTAAACAGGCTGCCCAGCAGACTCTTCAAGAATAAGACGTCACAGAGGATAAAGCACAAGGAAAAGATGACAAGAAATGTTTTTACCGTGGGAAACGTCAGTCAAACTTTTGTGCACGACAAACTCCTTCACATGCACCCAGGAGATGCGGCTCCAGCACCTCTGGAGCTTCTCTGGAAGCAGCACATTTTTCCTGGGAAGGCTCAGCACCCCACTCTCCCCTCAATGCCCTTCCAGTTCTCCCAAAGCTCTTGAGGGCAAAAAGAGACACCTGAGCACATGGCACAGGCTGAGAATTTTGGGATGTCACCGGAAGCTCCCCTTGGCCCACTGGTCCTTGTGGCCAGGCCTGAAGCCCTCAAACATCAATTTGTTATTAATCCCTTTCCCTGAGTTAAAAGCTTCAATAAAGGAGCACAACCAGCACCAATCCAGAGCACTGGTGAGAAAATCAAAGTCAGAGACAGTGCTGATGGTCACAACACATTTAACCTGTTCCAAACACGCTCATATTTCTCAATACATGGGAAAAGAACATTTCCAATCCCTTCAAGGAACCTAAGAATTATCACTGCTTCCCCAAGCTCTGCACAGCCAGAATTGCTGTGGACAGCAAAGACAAGAGACATTAATAACAATTACTGCTCAATTAGCTGCTGTCAAATCTGGCCACCAGGGTGTTTGCTGCTGGAGACACATACAGGCATTTCTTCTATTCTACTGTGTATTTGGACTATTAACTTGACATTTACATTCATTTGTACCTTAATTTATTCTTGTGTCTTCTTTTTTTTCGGTGGGTAGGACAGGCAGTCATGCGGGAATTGCTTTTATTCAATGTGAAGTTTCCCCTGTTTCTGCAGAGCCAGGAGGCTCACAGATAGACTGTGGATAATTCAACAAGAAACTCCAAAGAAAGCCTTTGTCATTAAAGGTTTAGCTGCAGAAGGGTGTTTTCAAAGGAGCCTATTCATTAATATCTTCTCTTTTGTGTGAGTAACACCGCAAAGCCCTTAATGTTTAATTTCTTTACATCTAAGGGGTGTTACTCATGGTGACAAAAGCTTCATTTTCACCGAGGCCCTGAGCTCGGCAAGATGTGGTCAGACTTAAGCAGAGCAAATCACTACCTTGCAAAATGAAGAAAGCTGATAGGAAATGGGGAGAAAATAATAGGCAGGCTTTTAGAAATGAATATGGGTGTAGTTTTTAATGCTGTGATGGTCACGGTTAGATCTGAGTCCATAAAGGAACATGATTTCATGTAACTGTTCTGTGCCTCTTCTCCCCCCCAGGAGCATTAAGGGTTTGGTTTGGCTTTTTACAAGATGCTTGTTTTCTTTGAGTTAATATTTGGAAAACTAAATCAGAGCTGTCTCCTGCCCTTGGAGTGGAAATTACCGAGATCTGTCATGACTGAGGTCTCAATGCATTATGGCTTGTGAAAATCTCTCCCTGACACAAAAAAGGGGTTTTTATGTGAAAGAAGTGTTTGCCCAGTCTTGGATTTTTTTGAGCAAGGCAATATTTTGAAGAGAAAGCTCAAGTTCTGGGTATTTTACGGAAGCCAAATGCAGACATTCTCGATAACCCCACAGGTTCTGTGCTATGTGGAGTCGCTACAAAACTTCCCCCTGAAAAAACATCCCTGCCTGGGCCAAGTGCAAATTGTGGAAGAGCTGAGGAACAGCAGCAAAGCCTTCAGCTGAGAGGATGAGAGAGATTCATCAGGATGTTTGGAAGCTGAATATATCTTGGTGTCTTTTAAAATGCTTAAAACAGGGGACAACAGGAACTAAAGTCTATTTCCAGCATTCTTTCCTCCCACTGTGAGTGTAACCTATTGAACACAGCCCCTGGTAACTCTCTCCCAGTTTGTGTCCAGAGGAGGATTTAGAGGTAAAATAGTCCTTCCAGTGGTACTAAAATAAACAAAGGCAAGGACAAGCAGCCAGAGGAATGAAATCTCAATTATCTGCTACCCCTAAATACTTCCTGCTAGAACAATTTGTAAGTTGACAAACTTAATTAGCTTCTTTACCAATATTTTCCAGATGTTCCGATTTTTGTTAGACTACTTCAGCCAGATGTTTTCCATATTTTATCATATGATCTGTGGCAAATATCCAGTCCCCAACAGACCAGTAGGCTCTGAAAATTAAGCTCATCCAAGCAGGTAATGTACAGCCCAGTGCAATAATCTCCAGAAAATGTAATTAGGAACTGTGACAAAGTCAGATGTGTGTGACTATGGAAATAAATAACTTGGTAGTTGATCACTAAAAGGAGGAAAGACTTCAGTGGTGTCAGTGGCAAAAGCTCCCAGATGTTAATGTTGGCAGCTTTATAAAAAATCTTTGGAGAGCGATAAAATATTTCTTTTTGAGACACTCAACACTTGAGGCAATAAATAAATAAAATAAATAAAATCTTCTCCCCATGGTGGTTGATGATGGGAGGAAGATTTGACCGGGGGGGGGGGGGGGGGGGCAATGTAAGTGTCATTTCCTTCCTTTGATAAACACAATAGATCCAAAAAGGCACTTTCTCGTATTATTTTTTATCTTTAAGACAACAGAAGAGGTGTCAGACAACTCATATTTCCAAGTAACACCCAAAAGGTGTGAGCAGCTGCAGAACTAATTGCTGGCATGAGTTCCAACTTCATTCTGGTAAAAGTCTCACTAATTAACGTTTTAATCAATGTCAGGTAAAGATTAATCCACCATTAGTTGTGTTGCTGACAAAAAACAGAGAGTAAGAAACCAACAAAGGTTGTGCTGTGTCTATTTTGAAGTCACACAGAAGCCTTAGGTCAGCATGGGGAGAAATCCCAAACTAAAAGGAGCAAAATCAGAAGTGTCCATCCATCAACAGGAATTTAAAAGTTTTTTTTCTCATTCCCTGAAATTCATTGTGAGCATCTTTGAATTCCCCTACCTGTCCTTCCCAGCTCGTTGTTTCAGGCACAGACCCCAAATTTGAGCTGGTCCAGGTGCGTCAGGTATTGAGACACATCAAGTGTATTTAGAGAAACCCAAATTGGCCACACAAAAATGAACCCCTGGACCAAAATTCATAAAAACACTTGGAAAACATCACAGACCCATCAGAGCCAGAGCCATGTGAATAAAGTGATGGATGAGGGTCAGACTGCACCTGCTGGGGTCATCCCCATCACACCCTGAGCCTGTGCATCCCTTCTTCCTCTCTGCCTTGTTCCAAGCTGCAAAAGTTCCCTCAACCCTACACAATAAAGACAAAAATGCAAAGAGGACATCAGAGTCTCAAACACGGATAAAGATTTTAAAAGCCTTTTGAATTTTCAGTCTTTTTCTTGAATTTTTGTGAAGTTACAGCCTTACAAAGGTGATCATGAAAACATTATTGGAGGGTGTGATGCCACATTTTACTGGGGAGTTGGAGGGAGGGAAGAGAAGAGAGACACAAAAGGAAAATATTTCTTTTATTTGAAAAAGCCACATACAAAGAAATACAAGGAAATTAAATGTTTTGTGAGTTACTGGAAAGGTCTCAATTTTCTTTTGAAAGGGCATCATCATCTCCATCAAAATTGGTAGCAGTTCACAGAAAATGTTAAAAAAAAAATGTATCATCTATCACAAATAAAATGTGCCACCTGCTGAAAGCGTTGTCATTTTCCAAACAAAGACTGAACTCTTCCACCTCCTCTAGGTGAAAACAATTAACAACCCGGAAGGCTAATGATATGCAAATTGCCTCCTTGGAAGAGTGGCTCATTTGCAATTCTTGCTGAAAACACCTTTGTTAAAGAGATCTAGAAAACAAGGTCTGCCCCTTCTGTACATTCTTTGGAGAAACAGACCCTTTCCTTGTGCACATTAATATTCCTCCTACTATCTCTGGAGCACAGCCACTGCAAAGCTGCTCACCGAGTGATTTAAAGACTATTTCAATTAAAAATACACTGTTCACCCAGCTGAATATGGAATTTATCAAGGGACTTGCAGACATCATGATCAGACCGCTCTGCCAAATGAAATCACACCCCACACCAGAGCAAGTTTGAAAGCATCAGGTTAAAGAGCTGCACAGAAAAACTTTCAGCAACAAGTTACAGGGGCATGTAAGTGGCAGATAGGCTCTGAAGAAAATAAAAAAGTTTAAATAGAGGCCATTTGGTGGCAGCTACAGCTAAAAAAGCATCATTTAATACCATCTGCACCACCCTCTAAAATCTGCATTGTGCTATACTCTCGAAATGGAAGCCACGAATAACTCCGGGGAGCAGATCAGAAATGCATTTTGCTGTGGTTGAAATCTGCACTCAGCAATTCTTCCCAAAGGGGTGGCTAAAACTGGAGGCTGATTTTTTAACTGCAGCACCCTCACTCTGTGTCTCCTTCTATCACCATTTCTGAGTGCCCTGAGAGTCATATTTAGATAGGAAAGGACAGGAACAAAAGCAGGTTAATTTTTCCTCATCTCCTTCGCTTCAAATACTGCAGGATATGGATCCAAGTGATCACTTTTCTCCTGTGTGTGTCCAAAATGAAAGAAAGAAGCACAGACTCCAGAAAAGCACGAAGTGTCCTGGCTTGGCTTATCTATGTACGAGTTTCTTCAATATTTTATACAATTATTTTTCCATTCTATAGCATATTCTTGAAAAAATCTGAAACCATAGTGCTGTAGTACACAAAACTTAAAAACTAGAATCCTGTTGGCTCTACCTGTATCCAATATTCCTTATTGACCACAGGTGTGACAGAGGAAATACGAGCCCTGGTCAACATTTGAGACAAAAATTCAACTGGGATGCATTCACTAGGAAAGACAGCAACAGGAATCCTCCCAGTGCAGCATCGCTGAAGCCTGCTGATTTCTTTTCTTGGTCTTAAAATNAATGCACACCCACAATGGTTTGGGTATAAAATGATAGGCTTTACCAATTAGCATATCTATCAAAGATTCCCCAATGAGAGGCTGAGCGAACCCCCCTCTCTGAGGAACTTTCCCCCCCTGGACAGGCCTGTCTTAATTTACAAAATGTGCTCCAGAGAAGACCTTGGTGTCTGAGGCTTCTGAGATGTTTGGTCTCCTGGCTCAATGGAATACTGGGCCTATGCTGGTTATCAAACCTGAAGAATTAGAAGTATGTGGGCTAAAAGGCCCTTAAGAATACATAAAAGTTATACAAAAGAGTCTATAGAGGGGGTATATAGAAAAAGCAAAAAAAAGCATCATGGCATCACTGCAATGTCCAGTTTGTAGGGAATTCCCAACAGCTTCCTATTTTTTGCCTTAGAAACTGCTCCTATATACATGTAAATTGGAATTGTGTGTGTTTTATCCCTGTCCTGCTTCCCTGTCCCCAGTCTTGGGAAGGACACCCTGGGCCACTCCAGGTGATTCACCTCCGCCAGGAACTCGGCTTTTTATTGAGCTGTCTGTGTCTTGTGAAACATTCGGGGAATTTTGAGGTATTACAGGAATTTAAAGCCCGTTTTTCCATCCTGCTGGTGCCATCTACTGCTGGATTTCGGCTCTAACAGAGGAAGATCTCAGAGAAGGAGCTGGGGGGGTCCTGCCTGCTCCTGAGCACGGGTTCAAGGCTCTTCTGTGTCATTTTTAACACCCACAAAGAGCTGCAGCACAAATTGCACTTGTGCACCCCCAGAAAGCCGAGCACCTCCTGGGACAGACCCTGAAACGCTGCTTAGGGCAGAGGAATGCAGTAAAAGTCTTCCAGATGGGAAAATACCGATCCAGAAAAACAACACTGATGGGATATTGGAGTGTAGAGGCTTGTGAGGCCCTGTCCTCCCTCACGCTCCCTGCACTTCTCTTTGTGCTCCTCATCTGTTAAGAATCTGTGTTTTGAGTGATCCATTTCCCCTGGCTCAGGCCACCTGGATGTTGTAGGTGCCACCTGCACCTCGAGGGACAGGAATATCCAAATTAGTGAGGTTCAGACCAGGACAGTGAGGGCTCAGGGCTGGGGCCCAGGGCAGGAGCCAGGCGATTCCAGGACTTGTGTTATCACATCTGAGGCTGAGCAAAAGACACAAAATCCACGAATCAAGGCTTTGGTGGTCTCGGGGACACTTCCCCCTGCTCCCCAGCACTTGTAGCATCAGCCAGAAGGACTCTCAGCCTTGTCCTCCCACCTGCACGTGCTCCTCATCTCACAGGTCTCAGGGAGGGCAGCTGTCAGAATATCAGAGAATTTCTGTCCTGGCTGCCCCATGGCTTCTATAGCACCCAGGGAAGAGCACAATCCTGCCCACAATGTGTCAGAAGGGAAAAGAACTGCATTTACCACAGAAACACCACCTATTATTGTTTGGGGAGCCAAACAGGGCCTTTGGTGAATCTGTGCTGTGAGACAGCAGCACGAGAAGATTGGTGGCAGCAAATGAGAATTATTTCACCCTTCTTCCTCTTAACTTTGCAGCCTGTCTTTGGGTGTTTCGGATGGAGCACAGTGCAGAGAACCAGGTGGGGCTTTGATTGTTTTATGAACTGGATTACTTAATGTGGCTGCTTAAAATAGGAACTAGAATAGACCTACTGGGCTGGAAGAATTTACATCTCAGATATAACTCAAAATGGCTTTATAAGCTTTCTTCCTAAATGTAAACATTCCCATTTGCTTTCAGTCCTCTAAGCTGTAATAATCTTTCCTTGGATAAATAGAAACATGCCACCCTCCAAGAAATACAATTCCTGAGAGAAAAAGATGAAGATCTGTCTGGCAGGGAGGTGCAGACAGAAAAAGATGCTTTGCTCCAGGACTTTTCTAGGCTGAGACAAGCAGGCAGTGCCCTAACCCAGCTGAAATTCCCAATCTTCTTCATTTTGGATTGAGTTCAGCAATCTCCACCTTCTGCCCTCAACTCTTGGCTGTTCATCCCACCAGCAAAGGAGCAAAGGGAGCTGAGACACCAAGCCTCTGGTGCCACAACAGCAAATCCTTGTATCCAATACATTTAAATAATCTTGCTTTGCCTGGGGCTCTGCAACAGGCAGCAAGCAAGTGGAATTGGAAGAGCCAAAATAAATTATCTGCTGTTGACAAAGCCACCCACCACGGGCAGGTTCAGGTGAGCTGAACGATGCTGAGAACTAAACATCAGATAGTTGAGGCTGCTCAAATTAATTTCAGAGCTTTAAAACAGAGCAGCTTCTGAACAAAATCCCGGTTTCCAGTAACAGGTTTGCAGCTGATGCACCCTCTAGTGGCACACAAACTTTGCTTTTCCTGAAGCAGCAAAGCAGATGGGAGCTTTTCCCCTTCCCTAGAAGCCCCCCTGCCCCCTGGGGGTCAGGGTGACACCGTTCCACAAAGAACATTCCCCATGTGCTGTAGTTCATGTATTAATTTTGTCGTACTGCTCTAGATTGGTTTTGCTAGAAAATGGCAACGAAAACATAAGCAGCAAAAGGCTCAAATCCAGAAAAACAAATGAAAAAGGATTGCTTTGCTGCACTGCAGCTATTCCAGACCAATATTAAGTAGCCCAGCAGGAGCCTTTTAACTGAGTTGTGCAATGTATTAAACTTGATCTCATTTTCAGATCTCCTGAACTATGCAGGAGCTGCATTTATTGCTCTGTACAGCTCAGTCAGGTGCTGAAGCAAAGGCAAACATCCCAGCCAGCTCGTTTAGTGAGAGCAAACCCCAAACTTGCAGCCAGGGCTCCTCTTCCTCCCCATCTGACCTAAATCTGTGGCACTCTCTGAGCATGTCATGCTTGTTTGAAGAGCAGCATTGTTGGGTTTAGAAGTCAGTGAGAGTCTGACATATTCAGCAGCAGCAGCATTCCTCTCCAAATGAATATCCCAAACCTCCAGGCTAAAAACACTCATGTTGGTGAGATCCTACCCCTTTTGTGAATTTAAGGCTTCGTCTGCCACTTGGGATAATTTTTCCTCCCTTTCTATCCTGTCCATACCATCTCCCATACAAGAATGTTCATAAATTAGCCTCTAATTGAAGACTATGATTTTTTTTCTTCTTGTTCTTGGCTTCGTACATCGATCCTGGAAAGACAGGCTTTGCAGGGATGGGGGAAAAGCCATTTCTGAAGGGAAGGCAGTAGATTTAGTGTGACCTAATTGTGTCCTTCCAGTACTTGAAGGGAGCTGACAAGAAAGATTGAGAGAGAGACTCTTTACAAGAACCTGGGGTGACAGGACAAGGGGGGGATGGCTTCACACTGACAGAGACTAGGATTAGGTGTGATATTGGGAAGGAATCCTTCCCCGTGAGGGTGGGGAGGCCCTGGCACAGGGTGCCCAAAGAAGCTGGGGCTGCCCCTGGATCCCTGGAAGTGTCCAAGGCCAGGTTGGATGGGGCTTGGAGCAACCTGGGATGGGGGAAGGTGTCCCTGCCCATGGCAGGGGGTGGCACTGGATGATCTTTAGGGTCCCTTCTAACCCAAACCATTCCATGATTTCCACAGCCTGTGTTGTGACCCCGTCAAAAAATCTAAGCCCCTGAAAGTCTGATGGCGCAGTTATTTCTGGGCAGCCTCTCCAGAAACATTTCTATGGTGGCATCTTTATATATCAGGGAGGAAATTTATAACCTCAACCTCCAGCATGACCAGGGGACAGGGCACAGACGCTCTGCTTTGCATGAAACTACCATGAAGAAACAACAGGTACAGGGACAGATCTGAACTGCTACAGGATTTGGAAAAGGAAGAACAAAATATTTTTCATCTGTCAGCATTTCTAAAGTTTCACTGTCATACCCCAGCATTGGTTGCTCTTTCCTGGGCAGATCTTATCTTCCAAACCACACCGCTCTCACTCAGGAGAAAGTCATAAAATGCCTGGTGTAGGAGACGTGCATTGAGGCTGGAAAACCAAATCACTCAGGTTATCCAGGCTGCAGGATGCTGACAGATTCCTGAGGGGAGAATTGTCCTGAGCTCAGTCATCAGAACCCCAGAGCTGCAAACTTCAGCCCCCATTTGCTCAGAGCATCTCGGCACTGACGTACAAGGAGGCAGTCGGTCTCCACGGAGCGCAGAAGCAAAACATAATGAGTTTTAAAGCTCCAACCACAAACTCTGAATTATGCTCCACCTGCATTTCATAAACAGGATTATGCTGGACTTGCCTATTTTGAAATATGACCACTTCTCATATGGCTGGGCTGCCCCAGCTCTGCCCCGGGCCTTGGATGTCTGCCCTCGTGGGCTCTTGCTGGTTTGTTCCACCTTCATCATCCACTCATGTACAAGAGGGATCATTAGGTTCCTCAAGAGCCTTCCCTCTGCTGTCAATGACTTTCACAGAGGTTTCTGAGCTTCCCCTCTGCTGTGCAATGACTTTCACAGAGGTTTCTAACAGAGGCTTTTCCCAGGATCAGTTTCTTATTTGGGTAAAAATAATTGAGAAGGCGACGTCCTTCTCAGTTGAGGGCGATTTTATTCCAGGACTTCTCCCATTTGAAGGAAACCTTTCCCATCTAGAGCAAGGATGTGTTTTGCAACCCTTCTGAGCGGGGCACCATTTTGCCAAGTCACATTATGGGACTGAAATGGGCCGTGAAATGCTTGCTAATTGCTGCAAGATTTAAAAAGGAAAAGAACAGACCTGTTCAACAGGGTTCCCCTGGAGCACTTCTGCTCACAAGGGCGCAGTGGAGGAACAACAATGCAAAACGCACCCTGCTCACTGAACACCAAATTACTGGGATCACTTTCTAACAGCGAATGAAAAATATGTAAAGGTAATTATGATTTTTTTTTTCCCCATTGTTTTCAATAAATCTAAGCCTCTAATTACCCGCAGTTTTTATGGGAGGGTTTAGATGAAGTGTGTTAGCTCTCTCTTTCCTCAGGGTTCAACAGTTGCAGGGCTTGTTTCAGTAATCCCGGATTATTCTCTCATTTTACCTGCCCCCTTGCTCCATGAGCCCGTTCGCATTCAGAAATTTGTTTGAAGAAGTTTGCAGCAGTTACATGATGTAATGCCATTGGTACAGAAATTACTGGAGCTTGTTTCAGTCTGTCAGCTTGATAACAGAACAGAATATTGTGTTTTCAGAAGGAACTAGTTAGGATACGACAATTTTTGGGGTTTTGACACATTCCACTCAAATTTCCAGTCATTTCAAGCAGCATTTTGGTATCCAGTTGATTCTGTATCAGTTTAGTAACCAACCAACTCAATTTAAAGTGGGTTTAAGCCAGAGCCTGAGAGTGGACACCCTTAAACCCCCTTAATGGACACAGCTCCACTGGAAACTGGTTTTTTAGACAGATTTTTCTGCCTAAAGAGAAAAGAGTCCAAACCCAAGGTTGAAAGCTGATGGTTCACAGAATCACTGAGGTTGGAAAAAACCTCCCAGACCATCGAGTCCAGCCTTGGCACCCAGCCCAGAGCAATGAATGTCACGTCCAGGCCTTCCCTGGACACCTCCAGGGATGGAACCATGCGGGTTCCTCTTTGGTGAACAGCTGTGTCAGGACACAAATGGACTAAGGGACAACAGCCCAGTGTCCAGAATTTGTGTGGACACCAGGAAGTCCAGACCACCTGGTCTGGAGACCACAGGCTGACAAATATTTAAAATCCATGAGTTATGAGCAAGGCCAATAAAAGGCTTATAGTGGCTACTGGGCTGTTCCTCCAGATAAAATACAAACTGTGTGTCATGGATTTAGTTCTAACCAGAATAAACCAGTAATCAGATTTTCAGAGATAGGGATCTATTTTGTATGGTACTAAGCATTCTGGCCTTGATTAAGCAGATTACTTCTGAACGACTTTAAATCAATTGGAACAGTTCCTGGATAAGCCAAAACCTCATTTATGTGCAACTGGGAGATTATTCCAATTGCATCAGCTGGCTTCATAAAAAAACCATTGGCTTTACCCACCAGCCCTGCCTTGATGTGTCCTCAGAGCATCATGGCTCTGTTCCTGCCACTGTAATACACTGGGGCATTTTATCTGCAGTCATATGGAGCCAATTAAGTGACTCATTGACAATTAACACCCATCATTTGGGTGAATGCAGCTGCATAATCCTGGGATTGGAGCTGTTGGAGGGACAGGGGTGAGGGAGCAGAGTAAAGAGTTTTTTCTCACTGGAAATACCCTGGTTTTCCTTCACTTCTGGACTCTTGGTCCCTGCTCCCAGCAACCCTATAAAAAACCAACAAATGCCTCATCTCCTTCTAATCCCAGTCCATGCAAAGGATGCTGGAATCCTACAGCTCTCAGGGATGCTGCTGGCTCAGGTGGCAGATCCCAATGGATGCCCCTCCCACCCACATGAGGAGGACTCTGATTTTTTTGCATTTTCCATTTACCCAGGAAATTCGCCAGAAAAGAAAAATCAGCACTTCTCCCCACACTCAGAGGTTATTGAGGCCGCAAAGTCAAACACTCAAAGTAAGGAAAAAAGAGTTTTAGAGCTTCTGTGAGCATTCTGAGCTGCTGTGCATGTGCAGACCACAGCACAGCTGCCTTATTGATACCCAGCACAGAACTGCTCTGGGGCTTCAGCAGGGCTGAACATCAAAGCAAGGAGTGGCCTCTAAGACCTCTGCTTGATTTGCTGGTCTCTAAGGGATGAGGCAAAACCTTAAAGAAGGGACATCTCTGTGGGTAAAAGCACTTGGATATTGTCCTGGAAAACTGATTCTACCCAGTGATTCCCTCTGAGCAAAGCAATTTGCTTAAACCAAACTTTTTTCAAGTGAGCCCTAATTATATTCTCCTTTTCAGGGACACAATGACAATCTGCGTGATAATTTGAGGAAGTGCCAGGCACTGATAGAGATAAAATCAGCAGCAATTGCATAAACAAAATGGTTACTTGTAGCCCAGAGATATGGAGGAACTCTTGCTTTAAGGAGGTAGATAATTTAATATGTCCTCAAAGCTCTGGATAAGAGAAGAGAGGATGACAGAATCAAATGCCTGACAAGATCAGTGTTCTAGGATTTAGGTTTTCCTTCTTCAATGAAGAAAAACAATGGTATTTATAATGAATGGGAATCATTGTTACAGTGATCTTCAGAGGAAAAAAGTGCAAAACTCAAATATGGGGACACTGCACCAGTTTCTGCTGAGTTTGGCAAATGCTTCTTCAAAAGAGTACTTTTAAATAGTGAAGAAATAATTGTTAAATAACTTCAAAGGCAAGAAACAAAAATCAGCAAATTTACTATTTTTCACCAACTCAAGCCCATGCGGTTTTGTTTACCAAATTATGAAAAAAATTGTGTGTTCCTGCTTGGATATGTCTATCCTTAGAAGGGAAATCCTTTCTATCAAAAACCTCAGGACTCAGAGAAATCCAAGTGCCATCCCACAAAGTGCTCATTCCATTCTGGAGAGTCTGGGCTGATTGAAGAACTGGCAGCTGATTGTGCTTGGAACGTCACGAAAGGACCTTCTCCCTGCATTAAATCAATTCATATTTGTGGATTCCTTGCTTTGCTTGTTCTGATCCAGTTCAAGTCACTGCAGTCACATTAAAAAGGGCTTATTGAGTTTGGCAAGGGTGATTGTTAAAAGTTTTCAAATCACATTTTACTTAATTTAACTTATTTTAAGTTTGCATTTGTGTTTTGTTCAGGGTTTGAAGTCCTGGACATTTTTCAAAGAACGCTTCGAAGTTATCACCATTTTTATTCCTGCTAGTATTGATCAGCCTCAGGGGAAATAACAAGCCCTTCTCTTGTGCAGAACTGTAAATGCAAAATAGCTTTCTGTTGAAGTACATAAACCTTTTGTGTCTCACCATGATCTGAGAATTATTAGAGGGGGTGTATCCTTTAATAACTTTGAAAAATGAACAGACTTATAACAGCTGGGAAAGGTTTTCACATACAGCTGTTAAGGGAAATTTGCAGGAATTCATGATTCACATCTGAATTTAGAGACTGGATGAGATTAAATATTTTCTACCAATACATCTTCATATTGAGACATTTGGGATTCTGGCTTTTGAGCAAATGCTAGGCTGTCATATATAATCTAAATGTTTTTATTGGCAAATGAAGGGAAATTGTGAAATTGCTTTTCATAACCTTTGTTTTAATTAGGTTTCCACTTTCTCATTATAATAATAGACAGTCCCCTAAGACTTTAAAATGGGTATTTGTTTTCTTCACCCTCTGACTCTATGCAATCCCATCCCATTTATTACTTCGAGTCACATGGTAGAAGCCAGAGTGCAGCCAAACCCAGGCTGGCAGAACCAGGCTCCTTCTCCAGGTGAGGGTAAACCCAGTGGAAGCTGGAATCTCTTTGTGCAGATCTGGCCAAATTCTGCACTAACTGTAAAAGTCACTCCAAAAAATCAAATTAATACCTGGAGGGGTGGATACCTGAAGTCATCAAAGAAGCCCCTTTCTTTTTCCAGAGCTGTATGGGAGTGAGTTTGATGTGCTTCCAGATCCATAAGTCCAGCAGAACCAGGGGTGAGGGACAGAGCTGCAAGGCTGGGAAGGGCACTGGCACAAGGGCTGAAATGCCCCTCTCACTTTGTTCACCTTTGGCCCTTCCTGATCCTCATCATTCTCACAGCCCTGGTGCTCAGGGCACCTGGTACCAGGTGCCCTGGTGAATCCAGGGCCAAACTGAAGAGCCATGACAGTGATGGGACGAGAAATGTGCAGAAAAGAGGAAAACACCTCAAAAGCAAACTGTAAATAAAGAACAAAGAAATAAGGGTAAAATGGACAGACCTAGGGACCAACGTAATGATGTACTGCAGAGTAGAGAACTGCTCTGAGAAGCTTTTTGCTGATATTAGCTGGTGATTCTCCTCCTTCCCTCCTTATTCCTACAGGGAGAGTAGAGAATCACTGGAACTTGCACATTCCCTGGATTTATGGCCCTAGGAGCAACCAAACCCACAGTGCCTTCTCTACTGGCTCAGAGCAATGATACAGAGCTCCCCATGGGCCGGAGACACACACAGGCTCTAACCTTGGCTGAACTTTTCCTCCATCAGTCTTGATAATTGATGGAGCCCAACGAGAAATGACGGCAGTTTAATAACGCTCGATGGTTTCTGGGTGACTGCTGGTGTGTGACTAAAGCAACATTTAGGTTAGGCATTACCCAGCGCTTCTCAACAGGGGCCATGGGGGGAAAGAAAAGCAGGAAATGGGAAGAAAGGCCTCAGAAATTGGAAAATAATTCTTATTTTGAGATTCTTCCATAGGAACATGGCATTTTCTGATCTGCTGGTGTGGCAGAGGTTGGGCTTTGGAGGTGTTCCTCGGGTATGAAATCACTGTTTGAAACCTGCATAAAAAAGCAAAGCAATTTTGCATCTGTTTCGCAGGTACAGCAGGACCTCAATCTTCTTGCCTCATTTTCTGCTGACATGAGAGCAAAAGTAGATCCAACAATAATTATGGAAAATCTTAAGGAAGCAGATTTATTAAGATCCATTATGCTGAGGACCTGTTTGTAATATCTTGCAGGACCAGAGCTCGGTCATGTGAAATACCCACCCACACCCTCCCCTCCAAAGCCTCAAAAATACCTGAGCAAAATGGATTATGTTACTTTTTACCTTTGCACTGCCATCATTCACATCTGCCACATGTAGGTGCCCATAATGCACTGAGAAATTTCTAAGAGATCACAGAATCACTGAAGTTGGGAAAGAGCTCTGAGACCATTGAGTCCAAGCTGTGCCCCATCCCCTCCTTGTCCCCAGCCCAGAGCACTCAGTCCCACCTCCAGCCCTTCCTCGGACACCTCCAGCCATGGGCACTCCATACCTCCCTGGGCAGCCCCTGCCAAGGCCTGAGCACCCTTTCCATGGGGAAATTCCTGCTGCTGTCCAACCTGAGCCTCCCCTGGCACAGCTTTAGGCCATTTCCTCTTGTCCTGGATGCCTCCCTGGCTGCCCCCTCCCATCAGGGAGTTGTGCAGAGCCACAAGGTCCCCCCTGAGCCTCCTTTTCTCCAGGCTGAGCCCCTTTCCCAACTCCCTCAGCTGTTCCAGACCCTTCCCCAGCTCCCTTCCCTTTCCTGGACATGCTCCAGCCCCTCAATGTCTCTCCTGAAGTGAAGGGCACAGAACTGGACACAGCACTCGAGGTGTGACCTCAATGAGATGCTCTCTGTAGAGGCAAATTTCCATCTAACCAGAAATTTGCTGCTCACAAAAGGGAGTATTAAAGAAATCACAGCCTAGAAAAAAATAGAGCTGAATATTTCACACCAAATACACAAAGTTTTTTTCTTTCCAGGTGAAGAAAAATCGCCAGTGATTAAGAGCTCTTGAAGACCATTGACATGCAGATGATGAGTTCTGCTAACCAGCAGCATAAACCTACACGGTTTAAAGCAACTCACTGCAAAAGTTCAGCCTTCTTCTGTTTTTTATAGCTCTATAATATACATTTGGTCCAGAAAGTTGGTAGGACAACCGATGCTGTGAGCTATAAAAGACTCAGCTCACAACACCAGAAATACCTTTGGTTACAGAGATCAGAAGCACTTATCTCATAAGAACAGAGAAGATACAACAAGCTCCCTGATTTCCTGCAACACTGAAAAATGTTTTTCCCCTCTCAACCTGAAGAAATATGTCTTCATGGAAAGCAAAATATGGGATCATAAGGAATGTCTGAAGATCTCACAGACAATACATTACCATGAGCTATGGTGAAGGGAGTGAAGGAATAGAATGATCCTCACGGCCAAATGTTCAGGAGCTCAGCATCCAAAACGTTGAGTTGCCTTAAAAATCAGTCTGCTCCTTCTGGAGTCTAGCTGGGAGCTGATTTCCTTTGAAAATCTGGCTGTAATCATGCACAAACAATGTTCTCCTAATAAAAGAGCCGCTGTTGGCTGCATGTTTAATTTATGTGAATTTAATCCTCCATGATAATGCCGTGAGTCTTGCTGAGAACTGCTGCCCATATGTAGAGAACAAATTCACATTAACCACAGCAACACGGATGCCTGACTTGGCCAAACCATGGAGCCAAAATCTGGGACTTGCTAACGTATCAATATGGAAGACATATGTTCTTTGGGATATAAATTATGATGCTTTTCATCATATTACTTGTGCAGTCCAGTTTATGGAGTCAAGCAGCTTAGCAGAGCTTGTTTGGATGGATGGAAAAAGCATGAATCACAAGAGGAATTCCCAGAGCTGTGGTTTGATAGGCACCTGCTTACTCTGGGCAATGTGGGCTCGTAGAGCTCAGCTAATAGCCAGGATGAGCAAACCTTTCCTCCTGTGTCCCATCTGGAAACACAGGTGCCACAACTTATCTGTCACAGACTCGCTGTCTTTATTACACTCAATTTAACCAGAGAAATCAGAGCTTCTGGAAAATAGCTGTTATAAAAACACGTATACATTTCACTAAGCAATTATGAGCCTGCCTGACATTGTTTCAATGGCTGTGGCAAACATTTCTCAGGCAAAGCAATTAAATAAATTAATAGTTTAAGAGACACAGGTGCCATGCCTTGATGTTTAAAATTCCTTCTTTAAGATTCTGAATATGCTGGGACAACAGATTCACTGGGTAGTACTGTGAATGTTGCTCATCTCCAGGGAATTTCTGACACCACTTCCTTTAACCAGCATTGCTTCTCCAACCTGAAATCCTAAGAGCCATTCCTCACAAAAAGCTGTTACTTCTGAAGCACTGCAGAGACCATCTGCAATTCCCATTACCTCCGTTGAGCAAGGTCATCACAGGGATAAACACATTCCATGTCACATTTATGATTTCAGAAAAACAAGCGGTGCACAGCTTCAATTTGCTTTTCACTTGAACCGAAAATCAAAATTAACGCTGTGCGTGCTGCCCACTCCTCTTTGCTAAGAATGTGGGAATTACAGTTTTTCCAGCCCAACACTATGGACCTTGTGCTCATTAGGCAGGATTGGCAACATAAAATTGTAGGACCAGTTGGGCAGCCTAGAACTCCAGCCTGTGTTCAACAGGAATGTATCTACCAAAGTTCTGCTCGTTGAAAGGCACAGGGAGATAAAATAGTGATTTTCCAATGTTTTCCTGTAGGTGTGCAGTGATATTTGGGTTAATCATGGATGGGAAATGAGGCAGTGCTGTCTGTGCTCTCCTTGCTGCAGGCACCATGGCAGGAGGGATTGCAGGTTCTGGATAAACCAGAGTTCATCCTCCAGAGCTAAAAACACGGGGCAGCTCAGAGCAGAGACCCAGATTTCGGCCTGGATGCAATGTATTTTTGTTAAAATGGCATTCACAGGGATTTTTAATCCAGAAACTTCCTCTGTCTCAGCCAATGGCTCTCCCTGTGCACTGATGGGGCCTGCTGAGAGCCGAACTGTGGCTGAGCACATGAACTCCGTGGTGTGGATTCATCACCTCGTATCTCTGCTGCTTTGGGCAGCTCCGTGCAATTCCCAGCTTCCCTCTGGAACACTGACACGTCTCCTCACCCTGTCCAGCATTTCTTGTTGGAGATTCAACACAGGGAGCTTTTAAGTTTCCCTGGTAGAGCAGAGAGGAGCAGCCTCACATCCATGAAAACACCAAGGTGTCCCATCCACCTTCAGCACCACGGCTGAGGTAGGAAACATCCTGAACACAACAGGGTTAAAACCAATCTGACAAACGAGGCAGAGCATGGAAAATATGAAGAGAGCTCTCTGGTAGCACATCTGAACCCAGCACAGTGCTCCCATCTGCAATCACTTAGAGGTGCCCCAGTAAAGAGTAGCCCGGAATGCCTGGCTAATAAAGTGTCAGCAGCAGGGGGATTACGAGGGAGATTTACAAGAGTGCATGAGTTGAGTTGCTGCTGGAGACATCCGATACACTCCGTGTTTGATTCCAGGCTTTGGGAAGGCAATGAAATAAGCCCTGGGACTTGTGCTGAGAAGCATTTTGAAGTGCTCACTTCTGCCCCGCGTACCTGCAGGAGTCCTGGCAGCCCTGCCTGCGGCACCTCGCCTGCCACATGGGGCTGGTGCTGCTCACATTCCCTTTTTAAACAGCAGCACAGAGAGAAAAACCTCTCCCCTGGCTGCCAGGATGACAGTCCTAAAGGAAGAGCCGGGGTTAATGACCTGATGTGACATGCAGCTTTCTCCTTGTCCCACTCCCGCCTTCGAAACTTGTGTGCAGTGAAGTAAAAACCACCAAGTTTGGGCCAAAACTTGCCAGAGCTACAGGGAGGTAAAATCTGAAGATTTTTCACAGGTTCTTCTCTAATTTTTAAGGAATGGTCTTAGACATGTGATAACTATTTAAGTCTAAACGAGATGAAGCATGAGTAAACACACTGCAGTGAATACATGGACCTGGAAAGCTTGATTAGAGGAACAAATGCTGCTTTTTCAATCTCTGAGTGATGAACTCACCAGCCACACTTTCAAATGTGTTTTCCTTTTATGAAGCGGACTTTCCAGGAGGCAATTAGAGTGATTTGGGCAAAAACAAAGAGCGAAATATTTTCCCTTCATTGTGTAAAGCAACAGAAATAAGTACCGAGCTTATTACTCACTCCCTGAGTAAATGAAAAGAGAAAACATTTTGTGCTTTGTTCCTGCACCGGACGCAGGGATGTAAAATGGGCAATAACCTCAGCCACAGCTCTGTCATTTATGACAAAGCTGGGCTGTGGCTCCAGAGGGATGATAAAGCTCTGGATGTGCTGAAGTGTTTGCAGGAAGAGGCTCCTCAGCACCATCTATCAGCCTGACCCTTGGCAGCCCATCAGACTGAGCAGCCCAAGTGCCCCCTTGAAGATGTGAGGGACTGTGAAAGCAGGAAAGGAATGGGAACAAGGAATGCACTTGCCCAACCTAAGAGAGTAATTGGAGATATTGTTCACTCTGGATATCCATCAAGCCTGGAGGCTGAATTCTGGCCCCATGGGAGCTGGTGGCAAACCTCTATTGATTTCAGCAAGGTCAGGATTTCAGCAGTGATTTATGGAACGGACTAACATGACATTTTAACAATCAGTTTTAGTAGCTGGAAGTGTTATTCATTGCAGAGGTAAAGCATTGTTTGATTTTATGTGACAGTGTACCTTTAACAACAGGCAACCTGCAAAGCAACAATATAAAAGGCAGCACTTAAATTACATTATGATGAAGAATGACACCAGGGAATGAAACCAAGGGAACGTTCCCTTTCATTCCTCTCATACTTTCAAAAGTCAACAGTTATGAAGACGCTTTTATTGGTAAATTTAAATCACCTTTCCCCCACTTTACAGCTGTTTGCTTGCAGTTTCCTTCATTTCTGGCAAAACACGAGGATTAGTTTTTCACTATGAACTGTGGGTTTTTCTGAGCAAGCACGACAATCCACCGACACACGTGAGTTGTTCATGGGGTGTTGCAGGACAAAGAAGAAAAACCAGATCTCCTCTCCAAACGTCTGGCTGAATATATACATTAATAATAGCTATAATAATCTCTCTGTAAGCCCTTTCGTTAACTCTGCCATTCATAATCATTTCCAGGGGAATTAGAGTAGGTCTTGGGACAACAATTTCAGGCTTTTATAAAAGAATAGGAATAAGAGTTGTAAAAGTCACATCTCTGTGGTTTGAGATTTTCTGCCACGAGGAACAGAAAATGCTTTTAGCAGGGCATATTTACAAATAGACAATGACTGGTTTTGTTGTAATAACATGTTTTAGTTCTGATTTAATTTTCCTTTGTTTTGGCTGGGGTTTTTTGTGGGGACAACACATCTTTGTCACATACATATGTGACTGCAGGAAGAGGACTGGAAGGCAGCTCCAGTCAACTTCCTTGGCTACACATTGGGACCAGAACACATTTGACCCATAACAGGAAATAAATTTGCCCATTTCTCCATGCCCTTGGGTAGGTTTCGAGTATTTTCAGCAGAGTTCAGCAGCAGTGCTGGGTTGTGCCGTCTCTGTGCCTGCCAGCCCCATCCTGGCTCCCCAAAGCAGCAGCCACATGGTCACAGCAGCACAGACCCAACCTTCTCACAAACACATTCAGCACTTGAGGAGTTCAAAGCCTATTTTTCCTTTCCTCCTGAAAATCCTCACATTAAATCAGAGAACTTGGTCTGGAGCCCTCAGAGGGTGACAGCCCTGGTGACTTGGCTGTCCACAGGTGGATGGGTGTGATGCTTCCTTGGTGAGATTTGAGGATTTCAGCTCCCAGCTCGGGGAAGAAAAACCCTGTCATGGTAATGGGGGATGCTCACGTTTATCCACATTTCTTTTCTTAACTGGATGTTTTGGTAAATGAATTTCTAAAGGAACTTAATCTAGGAAGCCCTTCATTCTGCCCTGATTTTCCAAACGATCTAGCAGCATTCCCAGTTTTCCTTTGGTGTGCCTGTGAGCTCTGTTTTTGCAACCCCACTATCAAGCTCCTGCACGTTAAGCCATTCCCAAACATCTCCACTGCATTTTGAATCCACACAAGAAAAAGAATCCAGCCCTGGCAGAGGCTCAGGGCTTCCTCACCCTTAATAATCCCAGTTTGACATTAGCTGCCATTAAAAGGAGCTGATGATTCAGAGGATGAAGCCCTGCAAAAATGTTGTTTTTTAGAATTGTTCCTTTCTACCAAAGCAGCCACAAAAATGCCTGGATTCATTCAGCAGACCCGTTCTTCCAGTCCTTTAGAGCTGTCATTTTCTAATTGTCCAGGAAAATTTATTGTTTCTTTCAAAACAATGAGGGGGAAAAAAAAAAGCCTCGTTCAAAATTGAATGAGTTTTAATGACCAGCTTTGCAGTAAGGCAAAGTGCAGCCTGGTTCTGCCTGGGTTTGCATTAAAAAGTCAACTCTGGTCATCTCTAAGTGACCCTCCATAGTTTAGATAATAAGAGCTGGTTGAAATTTTCCACTTTAAAGGCTTTTATTTCTACTTTAAATGATTTTTTGGAAAACAAACAAATTAGCCTTAGAAGATTCGGGTCTTCTTTGTCAAAAACTAACGTACACAATTCTTTTTAGCACTGCTGTTATCAGGAGAGAAAATAATCTTAGTGTTTATTGACATTTTATTAACTTGCTCACTCTCTAACTTTCCAAAATTGGCCAAGTTTGGCATATGCATTAAATATTAAACAGAAAAAAGGCAATTATCTAAACACCATTCATTTTGTGATGTGGAATAACAAAAGAGTACAAAGGAAGATGAAGCAGTAAGTCCATGGGATTCCAGTTCTCAGAAAACTCTTAAGAAATGTATATTGAAAACATCAATTTTTTTCCTGAACTCTCCAGAAAACGAAGAGTTTTAAGATTTCGAAACTTCCAATGAAATTTTGTGTTTGAGAGCTGCTGAGATCATAACATTGATGCGATTTTATGTGATCAGTTATAAGCTCAGGAGAGAATCCTGTGTTTGAGTACATCATAAAGGTGGAATTTTCCCTGTGTTGAACAGGAAGGGACAAAACCATCATCACTGAGTCTGCTTGGTCTGGGATCAGAACCCTGTGGAGTTTTTAAAGCAGTCACTGAAGCCCGTGGGGTGACTTCCAGCAGGTCCTGGGAGAGGGATGGGGACACTGGATGGGTGCTTTTGGTGCCAGATGACAGCCAAGAAATACAACCTCTGCTTCCCCCCATCCATCTTCAAAGCCTGAACCCTCCCAAAATCCTGCCCCACGTGCCATTTTCAGACCTTTTCCTGCCCCTTTGGTCAGGCTCAGAGGTTTCCTCAGATCTCGGAGCTCATCCTGCAGATTCAACATCCTGTTTGTTGTATTACTGAAAGGAAACTTTCACACCTTCCTCATGGCTCAATCACTTTGGAAGATTTTTTTTCCACCCCTTCATTTTTTCAGGAGTGAAAGCAAATCCAGCAGCACCTCAGCCCTGCCCAAAAAAAGATGTTCCCCTGCTGAGACATTCCCTGCCATGGGCTGCCAGCCTTCACTGCTCTGTGGAGTGCCCACCTGAGGCCAGGCAGCTCCATCCTTTCACCTCCTCACTCCTGATCGCTTGGGAAATCCCCGCTGTTTCCCAGCCCCGGGAGATTTTCTGTCCACCCCGAGGCATTTAGGGAGCATCTGTAAACGAATCCAGATTTCTTCCTGAAGTTTTGCTCACGGTTCCCCTCTGGCCAAGGACAAGGAAAGGCCAAACGTGAGCCCAGCTTGGTGCCAGAACAAAGTGGCTCAGACGAGGCCGATTCCCAGCGGCAGAAGCCCCACCAGGAGATGACACAGCAGCTCCCTGCCACTTTCTCTATCTGATCACACAATTCCTTAATCAGCACAGACAGTGCTGGCTGTCGGAAAAATGTCCCATGAATCAGCTTTCATCTGCGGGGAACAGGTTCTGCTTTTGCAAAACTAAAGGGTGCCCAGTTGTTTTCCATGTCCCTGCCCTTCCCAGGCTCTCCCGGCCCTCGTGGCTCCGCACGTAAATGCAAAGGAGAGGTTTCAGCCTGGGAAATCAAAGGTAGCCAGGGCAAAATGACTCTTGAAAGTGGAAGCTGGATATTCCAGCACAATGGGAAGGTTGTGTTTGTAAGCACCTGAATCAGCCTTTTTAATATTTTGGCTATAGCAGCGAAAAATTCAACCTCTTATTTAAAAGAAGGGATTTTTTTTCTGGTAACACACTTGGTGTGAGAAGAGTAAGAGCTGCCAATAATTTCCATAATAAACATCCTCCATTTAAAATTAGGAATAGAAACTGTCAGCTTAATTAACAGAAAATTAAGACATGATTTCTCAACTCCTGACGAGCTTTGTGTTTTGCTGAAGCAGTTTCTGAACCGAGTTTGCCTCTAAGGAAGGACTTGTGTTTGCATAGCAGGACCACAAGAGAGAGCTTTAGTGTTGGATGTCGTGCTCTGCTGTGGGAAGGACCCAGGAGCTCGGGAGCCCAGGGTTTTTAACTGGCACTTTTTAAGCAAGTTGAGGATACCAAAACAAAACATCTAATACAGGCAGCAAAACAATTCCCCATTTTTTACAATCCTCCTGAAGCACTAGTGTTTGAGAGGCAGGTTTTCAAAACGATGCCATTCAGACACAGCCAGGCTTTGCCCAGTTGCTCTGAAAACCTGATCCTAAAAATTTACAAGCAACCTCAAGATCAGGTTTGATGGGCTGTTTCCAAAATGAAGGTGTGACATCTATTTTAGCCCTGTCTTTACAGCCTGGGCTGGGTATTATCATCATCTTCTATATAACCTTACATATAAAATCTGTATATAGCCATATATAAATGTATATATGTATATATTAATAAGAATATCCAATCTTTTCCCTATACCACCCTTCTCTGCTTAAACAGCCTCCCAGTTCTGGCCTGCTGAGCTGCTGGTCTCATTCCATTCAAATCCTTACCTAAGACTAATTTCTCCCATGATATCCATAAGGACTTTAATAATAATGATTATGTGCAGTCCAACCATCT
Source organism: Falcunculus frontatus (assembly GCA_013398115.1). Classification (NCBI taxonomy): domain Eukaryota; kingdom Metazoa; phylum Chordata; class Aves; order Passeriformes; genus Falcunculus; species Falcunculus frontatus. The sequence goes on from VZRV01006236.1 coordinate 211,577, forward strand.
CAAGCTCTCCACCCATCTCCTCCCTATTGTGCATTACCTTCCACTCATTTTCGCTCTGATAAAACAACCTCTTGAGGGCAGAGACCTGCTGGCTCTCCTTGCCTTCTCCGGGGTGTTGTAAAAGTAATAAGGCAATATCACACATAAAGCAGAGTATTCAAATGGCTCTGAGTCAGATGTAAATGAGGAAAAGCAGGTCATTCCCAGTTACCTCATCATGGAGTGCCTCGCTGCATTCCATTCCAGCAGCTTCCCGGATACGGCATGTAATGAAAATGGTGAATAATCGTGTGTGTGTGTTACACCTTTCATCCCAAGGAGTTCTCAATTACTTTGCTAATTGGCTGTGCAAAGTGTCTACACGAGGAGCTCTTTGCTCATCAGCGAAACGCTGATGCTGATGCTCCGGCACACGACCAGAGCGATTCCCAGAAAGTCTGGAGACGAAATCCCGGGCTCCAGAGCAGAGGAGGGAAATGAAAGAGGGAGATGAAAGACTCAGAGATGACCTTTAACTGGATGTTTGTGTGCCCAGTTTCAGCAGAACAACCCTCGGATTGTGTGTGAGACTGTGTTTGCACGCAGCCCCCATTGCTGGAGCTGCTCCTGGGAGTCCCCCTTCCCTTTGCACTGAAATAGAGGGATCTAGGTCTGATCCTGGAACATTCTGAGCACTTACAATTCCCTTGGATTCAGCAGGAGCAGCCCCAACTGTAGCTCTTGAAGCACCTGGCTACGGCAAGTATTGGCAAAAGTTGCTGCTCCCTATGGCTGTGCATTCGTTTGTTTTTAAAACATAGCCCCTGGATGTTTCCGAGTTACATTTTTTTTACATCATTAACTATTTTTAACTAATACCTCAGTAAGCTTCCTTAAACTTCCAGCGACCTCTTACGCATCCAGAAATATGAGAACAGCGGAACCTTTCCCTAGATAGAACATTTTTTCAATACCAAAGCACTCGATGATGCAACTGATTTTGCTGTCTTACAAACAGGGAAACTGAGGCACAGAGAATGAAATCACGTGTGCAAAGGCAATCATTTGCTAAAAGCAGGCTGAACACCCAGTGTCGACTTTGTGCTTCTCCCACACACGTGGAGAGCCAGCAGCTGCTTCAGGAAGTGCCTCTGTCCCTTGCTCAGGTCCTAGTTCCAGCAGCAGGGTTTTGAACGGTTAAAGGAATCGGCACTCACAGAGCTGAGGGTAAAGCAGGGAGCCAGATCTCTCTCTCCTTGTTTTATAACATGCAGATGCATCTTCTAACAGGCATTGTCTATCTCTCCATCTGTACCACACTCATCAGATTACACTATCTGAAACTTCTTTTTTTCCCCCCAAGAGATCATAAAAGTTTCAGCGTTTGCTCAAGTGTTTTGTCGTGTTTTCAGTTTGACAGAGTGAGCAGTGGCTCCAAAGATAACACGGCAGCTGCCAGGGCTGCTCATGTGCTGAGCTGAGCTGTAGATGCCTGTCTCCAATGGCACGTTCCCTCAGCAGTTTCAGATCCTCTGGAACAAAATTTTCCAGTCTTCTCAAATATGTGAGATACGGGATGGCCAGCAGCTATTCAGGTTACACAACAGGGACATTTTTGAAGGCCAAGAAGAGGCAAAACAACAGCCCTGGTGGTGCCCAGACTCCAGCAGAGCCCCCCTCCAAAGAACCTTGGTTTTCCTCCCTCTGTACCCTGCTAAAATCCCAAATTAGCTGCTCGTGTCCCCTATTTGCTGCTTTGCCTCCTTTCGGTCCCTCAAAGGCCACAGTTTTGCTCAGCCCCATGGCTCTGGGTGCTGAGGAAGAGATTTGTGGCCTGGAGCCAAGGCTCTCCAGCACAGCCTCTTTCCACAAGTGCCTGGGAGTGGGATGTTCAGAGGATGAGGTGTCAAGATCCAGAACTGCTTGGGACGTTTCCTGCTGCTTTCCACTCCTATATAACTGCCCAGGAATTCCTCCAGCTCCTGGAAGTCCTCCTGCCATGGCAGGGAAGGGGGCTGTTTCCATTTATCCCTCTCAGTTCAGCGCGGAGGCAGAGGGCAGGGTGCAACAGTAATTTACACACTATAAACTTTTGTAGGTTTTATTCACCTCATTGGTCTGGTATTAAACAGCATCGTGGAGACGGTGGGAGCTGGGAATGCTGGTGCTGGCTGCTGCCCTGGGGTGTGCACTGCCACACACTTCACACCTCCCTTCCCTTCAGCAGGGACAGGCTTGGGAAGGGAAAGAGGTGGGAACGGCACATCCACCACACAATCAGCCTTAAATATTGATCCCTGTAATGCTTAAAACTCTGCGAGGAGCTGTGCATCTGGAGCTGTCTGCACACTCACACGCAGACTTTGCCAAAAAACAAAACTCCACAGGATCTGCCAGGAGCTGATGAAGGCAAAGGAGTGATCCTTCCTTCCCTCAGGAAGTACAAGATGGTACTGGTATGGAAAATATCTCACAGAGGTCTTCACTGATCAGGGCAAAACCTCTTGGGAACAGCAGAATTCTGTCCTCAGGGGGCTGTGGAGTTGGAAATGGGAGTCTCCAGAGGTGAAGAAAGTGGGATTCAGGCTCGTTATCCAAATCCCACAGTCCACCCAGGGATTCACTTCCAGGGAATCCATGCATTGATTCTTCTGTCCCACAGGTGACACCCAGAGAGTGACAGGAAACTGAAAGCAGAAGCACAACAGGATTTGTTAAGAGGAGTCATCAGAGGAGCAAAGATGCTGAGGAGATGCAGAGCTTTACCCTCTGCAACAACCAATGCAAAACTCTCTGCTGGAAACTCTCCTGCTCCAGCAGCTGCAGGTCCTGCTGGGGCCATTCCCCTCCAGTTCCTCCCCAATTCCCATGGGGAAACTTCCTAAGAAACTCTGCCCTGACTGAGCTGGTTAGGATTGTCGCTGTGAGTTGTAATGATCCTTTCAGAATCTGATTTGGGCCAGTGGCACAGACAATGAGTTCATCCTTTTACTTTATGCTTTTTTTTGCCCGTCACATCCTAGCCAGCACCAGAGAGCTCTTTTCTGAACCCTGAAGATATTCTTGCCTAGAAGAAATTGCACTGGATAAGTATATTTTTTTTTATTCTAGGCAACGAAAGGGAAAATCTTCAAGCATTAATAACAGCCCAGCCTTTTCTGGATCAGAAAACAACTCTAACATGGACCAGCTGCATCTAAACCCAAAGTGTTTTTAATGCTCCTGCGTTGCCTCACCTGAATAATAACATTCAGGGCTTTGTTTCAAGACTTAATTTGTCATAAGAAGTGAAAAAAAGATGAATACGCAAACAACCCTATGGAAACTTTTGCCCACAATAAGTGTCAAGCAGAAGGAATGTTATTGATTGCCATAGATTTACACCCAGAGTGAATTTGGCCGGCTGGTCAAAAGTCTGGTGGGTGTGTAAATGGGGAGGTGAGGTGGGGAATGACGTCTGTAGTGGTTTATCTGGAGAGTGGAGCCGCAAAATGTTGTAGTTACACTTAAGTTTTATTAAAAATGCCATTCTAACGAGCCCTAGTGGCCCCAGCACATGGAAAGTGGCTTGCTGTGTTTTGAATGGCACCGAGTAACACCCCAGGGCCTTAAATCAGTTCAAGATGTGTTGGTGGCGTCTGATGTTAAGCATGGAAGGGAAATTCAAAGCAATATAGATTTAACCTAGAGACCCTTCTTTTGCCTGATGCTTATCGATAACCAAGCCTGAGTAAGAACCAGGAGGAATTTGGTACTGAGGCAGAGTATTATGGGAAAAGTGTGATTTTATTTGCAATATTTGCACTGAGGTTTGGTTAACCATTGCAAGCAAGACAGGGAAATGTGGACAACAAAGAGGGAAAGTCAGATATTCCATCCTGTGTATTTCTGCGGGCACCATTCCATGTCCCGTGCCCAGGGAAAATTGAACTGGGGGAATAAAAAGAAACTTTTTTTTTTTTTTTTTACAAGGCAAATGGAGGAAGAAGAAACAGCCATGGAGTGAGTGAGAAGGGAAACCCTGGTACGTGTTTCAAGTCAGAGCCAGGGTGGAGGGATTTGTCACACTGCTCAGATGATCCCAGAGGACACTAAAGACAAGGAGAAAAAGTAAAATGTGGAAATACCCCTCGTCCCAGCTGTAAGGAATTCATGTGTTTCTATGCATTTGTCTGCAATGTCTTGCTAAGGAATTTAAATGGAGTGCTCATGTCACAAAGAGGGGATGAAACGAGCCCTGTGTCTTCAATCCAGGGCTGTGCTTCCAAACCTTGGCAGAGCTGGGACTTTTCTACAAGAACATTTCAAAGTCTCACCTGTTTTGATGGGACAGTGAGAATTATAGTTTCAGAGTCATCTCTAATGCCAGGAAGGATCTGCTGGGTATTTGGTTTTCACACAAGCTGCACATATTTACCTGAAGCAAAGCCAGGCTCTGGGATGGCACCCAGAAGACTGAGGTGCACCCCTAATGCTGTGTGGGTGGCACGATGGGCTTGGAGGGTTTAATTCGGCCATAATGGCAGCAGGAACTTGAAATCTGGAACCCCGAGTGTCCTTCACTCTCTATCTTTGTGGTCTGGAGACACAACCACTGAGTCATGAGCTGCAATCACCTACTTAGGAGATGCAATTAGAAGAGAACCCCAAGAACCACTTAATGAGGTGCCAAGGACTTGGCACAAATACCTCTGGTGATACAACGAAGAAGGAGCCCTTAAACTCTTACCTTAAGCACTTCTTGCTTCCTTCCCACACTGACAGCTTTAGGAACAACGTGACTTAGAGTGTCTAATTATAGGATAATTATTGTTGTTGCTCTTGGTAAAGGTCAGTCAGTAGAAGGTAGGACCCTAAGGGAATGGAGACAAGGAAGGTGAGGGAGGAAATGGGAGTAGAAAGGTTTGGAGTCTTTTTGACCAGGTAGAAACAGAGAGAGAGATGGTCCCTCTCTGGAACTGGACCAGAATTTGGACTCGTGTAACTTTAATGGTTTGTGCTCATGGCTAAACACAAATCCTCTCCTGGTGTAAATGTGAGAGAAGATCCAGGCCATGCCTCTTGCCTCCCTCTGTCCCTACAATGCCAAGGAATGGAGCTGCCGTGGTGATATGGCCAATTACAGCCCAGATAAATCATTGCATCTGTCCACTCTCCTTTCCTACCTCCATGCTGCCTCAAGAAAAAAGAGACATTTTCTGAGCTGAAGCTTGAGTTTTGCTTCTAAGATTTAGGAGGAAGGTTTGGTTAAGGAAGAAGAGACATCTCCAAAAACAGCTGCCACAAATGATGGGGAAAGTGGACTCAGAAACGACACAGAAGAATTTTACTCAGTGACTGCCACCTCAGAAGGAACAGAGTTCACATTGAGAAATCCAATCTCCTTTCAAATCCTCAAGAAGGAAACAAACCATGCCACAGCCTCATTGCTCTTGTTCTTCTTCCCCTCTGAGTTTCCTGCCCATTTTTTGGCACAGAGCTGAGGGGGCCCAAGCACAGGGTCACCTTTGCTTTTCAACACGTTTGCATTTGAGTCTGTGGAGGGAAGGCTAAAATTTGTCTTCTAGGTCCAAACTGCATCTTATAAGCTATAAAATATTCTTGCAGAGAAGCCTTCTGTTATCCTAACCAGTAAATAAGTAAGTAAGTAAATCAATCAATCAATCAATCAATCAATCTGTGTGAAGCTGCTGATCTACATCCACCTCAAGAGCCTTGGATTTCCCTGGGAGAAACCCAAAGCAAGAGCAGCAGAAAGGAATAGTTGGATTCAGGCAATCATCAGAAGTAGCAAGACACTGATTATTTGGATTCCTATCCCCTTGTATGAATAATTGCTTCATCCTGAAACAAAAATGAATTTATTTGGTGTACATAAAAACCCATAAATTGGCAGCAAAAACCCCATAAATTGGCAGCAAAAAATCTTCTTGTGAAGAATCTTGAACTTGACCTCTGCAAATGGGACTGGCTCACCTAATTCAGTTTTTGTAAGACTTCAAAGAAAATAGGTCAAAATTCCTCACTGCAATTAGTTCAACTTAATACACTCATCTTTGATCTGTTAAAATATAATTATGCTTTTCTAAATTATCCTCATTTCCTCGGAATTGGCAAGATATGAAAGCATGGATGGATCTGAACCCTGGGAATTGTCTTGGTTTAGGCGTGTGAGGTGATGGCAAGGGTAAATCCTTTTTTTTGAAGTGCAATTTCTTTCCTCCTGCAGTGTTCATTTAGTCCCTTCCACAACAGGATGAAGAGAAAACTTTTGAAAAAAAGGAAGTGCAGAGATTTTAGATTTGTCAAAACCGGCTTGGACACCAGTTCAGCTGGAACCCACCTGTATGATTTCAGCACCCTGTGGGATCTGCTTCCCAAACACAGAACAAATTCAGGGAGAATTTTTCTGAGCAGCTGATTCCTGAGCACTGTAGGAGTAGTCATGAATAAGAATTATCAGATCAATCAGACATAACCCTGCTGTTGTTCTCTTCAGGCATCCTAAACTTTGTTCCTAATTCCAACTGTGTTTTTAGGGTAATTCCTGACTTTCAACACTGGGCTGTATTACACAACTAAGGAGCAGAAGTCATCATCATGAAGTAAAGAGAAAGGAAAGCTTCCAAGGTGAGATTTAAAGGGCCAAAATGACTCAGTGGGAAGAGGAACAGAAGAGTTCTGGACAGATTTACAAAGTTAAGGAGAGAAAAACTTGTTTTCAGCTTTCATGATTCATGGGAAAGTCCAGGAATGAGTCTTAGAATGGAGATTTAAACTGAATATATATGCACAAAGAGGGTGAACCAAGGGGATTGGAATTCTAGGTGAGATACAAGTATCCTCCTTTTCAAATATCAGAACTTATTTCTCAAAAGATGATATATTTGGGAAAGGTTTTACAAGTAAAAGATAGTTACAGATGTGATCTTACAGCTAAAACTGTAGGGAATGGAGATTGCAGCCTATATTTGGAATTTCTGAGTCAATTTCACTGCTGTTCCTTGGTCCCCCATGTGTGTGTCTGAGGAGGGAAAGGGAAAGAATAAATGTTCCAGGTAAACAAGCACATTGTGCAACCCTGAGCCTGGAAAACTGTGTCAGCCTTTAACTCGTTTAACTGGCCCTCCTATGGCAGTAACACATCATTACTGCTTTCCGGTGTTTATTAATGTCATTTTAATGGTTTATTTGTAGCAAGGTTCAAATTCCATGTAAATAGATGTTTTAAAAAAACCAAGGGGTTCGTAGCCTTCGTTATTCTGTGCTGTAGCAAGGAGATTCACTGGACATGGATGGAGCAGAGGGAGAGGCTAAAGGAGCAGTGTTTGGGATGGATTTGTGGTCTTACACAGGATTCCCAGCTCATCAAATTCCCTGGAATCCCATGGCTGTGGAAATGGAGGTTCCAGTCCAACCTGCTGTGGCAGACTGGAGCTGCTCAGCCCCGCTGCTCTCAGGGTTTCTCCCCGAGCTGAGAGGGCCAACACTCTGTGGAGAAAAGAGGAGCAGATTCATTCCCAAGCGCGGTCAAATGTCCAGGGCTTCTCAGAATTAGGAGTCATCATTCCTTTAATAACAGCCTCTCATTCCCAAGCCACTCCTGGGCTGCTGGCACAGACTCCAGGGGCAGTAATGGGATTCCTCTGTTCCCTCTGGGGGAAAGGATGCAGCAGAGCCAAGCATCCCCAATGACTAACACACACCAAAAAGGAAAACTCAATGGTTACTCATGAAACTGAGGCAGCAATTGTCCACTGCACGTAAGAAAACTGGATTCCTGAACACAGACTTCAAATCCAAGCCCTGTGCAGGGCAAATGGGAAGCCCTTTGGCTTTTTTTCATTTTTTTCCCCCTTTCTCCTATGGAGTCTGAAATATGAATATATGTATGTCATCTTCTGCATGTAAATCAGTGTAAAAGGCTCACTCTAAGGATTATTTTCTCTACAGGATGCAAAACGAAGCATTTAAAATGTGCTGTATTTGATTTCATTTGAACCAATATTTTGGGTGAGTTCTCCAACAAGGGATGATACTGAGACGTTTTATTTCTCCCCAGACAAGTCCCAACATCATTTCAGTGACAAGTCCTCAGTCCATAGCTTGACCCCGGTCTTGTTCCACAAATAAAATCCAAACCTCAAAGTGGGAATAGGTTCTGAGGGGATTAAACAAGTGCCACTTGTTAGGGGTCTGAACATCCATCATTGCATCCCAAAGGAACAGTCTTGCTGCAAAACTTGGTTCTCCTTTTATCCTTCTCACTGCCGTGGAAGGAGGAACAAAACATTTGTGGAGTTTTCTTTACAGCTCCAGCAGTCTGCAGGCTCTTGGCAGAAAGACTCAGTTGGGATAAGGAGGGGGAACCAACTGGGAAAATCCTGCTGAAGAGGACAGCAGTGAGGTCATAAATTGATTTTCAGGGAGTCACTTTCCTTCTACTTCCATAGTTCAGTTTGGAGACTGAAACCACACAGGTGCTGTGTCCTCAAGAAAGTCTGGAGCACAGTCTGAAAATTGAACAGAGAGGATTGTACATCTTAAAAATGTAGGAATTTTGGTTTAGTTGGGAATTTTGGTTTAGCAATTCCAAAATTGCTAAATTCTAAGTTCTAGGAGTTCTTTTAGAAGTTTACTTCAGGTTTAAAAGCTCATTTCAATCTCAGGACCTCAAGACAGAGAAGGAGCTAATTCTAGGCTAGACCCCAGTCCTGACAGGGATCTCTCAGCGTGACTGAGACACATCCTTACACTGAAAACTGTCAACTTTGGCTGAAATTACTCTGTTTTGTTATGACACATTCAGTGGGAATATTCAGTTTCCCTTTTTGGTTGCCTGGGATATCTTTGAACCTGCAGATCTTCACGTGCCACTTTCCCTCCGTCTTCAGTGCAAGGAGAAGATACTCTTTGACCTCATGGTGGCTGAATATTTGACTTAGGGCCGGGTTTCTGCTGTTGTTTCTCATTAAGAAGCCCCGTTTCTGTTTCTATCCATATTCTCTGTGCCTCTCCCCAGTCACCTGCCGGGTCACCCAACAGAATATTGAGGTTTGCAGCAACAAGGCTCTGAATGCAGGCAGTGGAAATAGGCTGAGGATTTTTGGGGGTGCCTCTCAGGTAGGTTCTATCTCCCCTGGTGTGGCTGAAGGCTGTGGAATTCCAAAAGCAGAGAATTTATTTGTAAATCAGACAAGCAGCCAGGGGGTTCCCAGGGGCTGTGCTGGCTGGGCTGAGGCAGGGAAAGAAGACAAGCGTGGGGTGAAGTCAAGGTGGCCCTTGGATGTCTCTCAGGATGAAATCCTGCTGGACTTTCTCCCAGATCGTGCTCTACCCCATCAGCAGCCCTGCTGACTGCCCTGGGACTATTCAGTCTGGTTAGACTTAGCCTGGCCCTAATTTCTCCTTCTTAATTTAGGGATGGCAAAGAGAGTTAGTCAAAATATCTACAAGCCCTAGACAGTTACTACCAATTGCAACAGCAAAACTTTGCAGAAGTAGATCCAATCTGGCCCTGTCAGCCCTTGCCAGGCAATGTTTTGGCTTTGGGTATTTTTAAAGTTCCTTTCTTGTCACTCTAAATCAGATGATTCACGCTGGTAACATGTTGTATCGCTTATCCAGTAATGCAACCTAATAAAACCCTGCTTAAAACCATTTTCCTTAAAGAACCAGAAGAATTTGTTCTTTGCAGAATCAAACCTGTGTTCTTAATAAAGGCAGATTGAATAAAACAAGCTCTGTGAAGTAAAGGGACTAATTTAACAGCTCGCTGATGAAAATCTGTGGCTATGGTCCCCCTCCCTCACCCCTTGCATGAGAACAGATGGTTTAACACAAGTTTTGAATGCAAAGTTAATTAAAAAAAAAAAAAAAATCCATTCCTCTCACAATCCTTGGGCTAAGACTTTAAAAGTTCCCTGCTAAATCGGAATGCCAATGCTCTTATTTTGAGCTCTGTAATAAGGAAACAGACTCATTAATGTTCTGCAATTATTGAAGTGGAGTGATGGTCATGGATTAGCCCTTGAATTGAGCTCGGCAGGCTCCCTTGGCAGCGAGACACCAGAATGGAATTTGGAAACCTCCGTGTTCCATTTTCCCCACTGCTCTCAAGCTGGTGCTGGGAGCAGGTACAGTCACCTGGATGGCAACGTCCCCAGAGGGAAGAGGAGGCATTCAAAGGGCAGGATCATTTCCCATAACAAGAACAACAACAGCATTACACGTTAGGATTTGATTTCAATGAACTCTGCAAAAAAAGCGCCAAATTATTTTATATTGGGCTGGAATGAATCTATTTCTGGGGTGGAAGGTAATAGCTGGTTAATGGCAGCCACCTTGTATAAAAACCAGCACAAGACGTGAGAAAACTCATATGAAATTAGTTCCCACTATTGCTGCAATCTCCTGCCTCAGAGACCTTCCAGTCTGAAAATTCACTTTAAGTAACTGGGAGGAGCTTGGCCTAAGTGAAAAGTAATTGCCTGAATTAGAATCATCTTGTCCTGCTGCATTTAGTGCTTTCACATGACAAACATCAGAAGAGCTTTAAACAACCGAGGGCACCTGGAGAAGAGTTTTGTTTTACCTCTCATTTACAACCAAAGCAGGTCCCAGTCCATTTCCTGGAGTTTAATTCCAGATGAAAACCCACCTCTGAAGACTCAAAAATGGTTTCTTCTGACGTTTTCTTCACCAGCTTTTGACCCCAAAACAAATTCAGCCCAAACATCCTTAGTACCATCTCCTAAGAAACAAAGAAACACCAGGCCTCAGGGATGTCTTCTGATTAGAACGAGAGTCCAAATTTATGGTAAATTTTAATAGGATCAGGAAATTCTTGTCAGAATCCTAATCACAATGGGACCAAAGCTAGCAGTGAGTGAAGTCACTCCCAGTCCTTGCTGGAGTGTAACTTGGAGGGAAATCTAATTATCCCGCTGGTTACCTTATCCCTTTTCCATCGGATCCTGTACAAGCTCCAGTAGCAGCTCTCAGGAGCTGAAACAGGCTCTGAGCATTTGTTTCCCAAATTGCCCCCATGGAACAGGAACCTCCACAGCCTCCACCAGCAAATGGACTATGAATAGAACACAGCACCCAGGAGCTGGGGCTTCTTCTTGTTGTTGTTGCTGTTTGGTTTTTTTTTAAGCCAGTCTTTGATTTTTGCACCACGACTCGATCCTCGGATTGCAAAACCCTGGCAGCAATTAATTGCAGAGACAAACTCTTACCCTGCTGCTGCCTAATTCCTTAATAGCATCCTTGAATCAAAGAGATGTCTAAACTTTATCACAGGCACCTATGATTAACAGCTCCCACAATCAATTACAGATGCAAACAGGCAGGAGCAGGCTTGGCCCAGAACGTGAAGGGATGGAAGGGATCATTCCTGGGACCAAGTGTTCAGTCTATTTATCACCTGCTGCTGGCATTTTATGGAGCCAGAGCTCTCAGAGTTTATCCTGAGTGGAGCAGACTATGGAACAGCTTTAAAGGGAATAAACGTGATCTACAGGTGATGGCAAAAATCTTGTTAATAACATTATATCCCTCCAGCTGAGGTGTGGCTGATACGCTGCCTGATGTTTTAATTGGCATGAGGGCTCATGGTAATCATGGTTTACTGGAACCAAAGGAAGCCTTTTGATTTCCAGTCTATTTATTCCTTCTTCATTGCTCCTCACGTGATTTTTTTTCCATCCAGTAGTAACTGCTGGGACTTTTGGTGGACTGTGGTGAAGAACAAAGTGGCAAAAGCCCAGTGAGCCTACAAAAGGTGCAGTAATCAGGGCTAAGCTGGTACTTGGAAAGCAAAATTGGGCAAAGCAGTTTAATTCTCCTCAACAAGAAAGGAGTAACTGGGAGTTGTATTTTATGTCTCTTCCTTCCTCACCTGTGCTGTCCTCGTGGTGAACCTTTGGTGTTGTTGAGACCAAAACTCACTAAAATCACAGAACCATCTCAGTCAGACTCTGCAGATCACAGTGAACCTGTCAACCAGCTCGGGCTTACTTAAAACTCACAACAAAACCCCAACTCCAGAGGAGTTTCACGTGATTAAATGCTCAGGCAAAGAAGTTTCTCACAGCCTCAGTTACTGTGAAATCTCCTCTCTCTCCTCAGTGTCCTGCCCAATTTGTTGGCCAAACTGTGGCAGGGAAGTGTCACTGAGGAACAAGACTTTGCTGTCTCTCTCTCCCTCGCCCCAGACACTCTGACCTCTCGAGATCTGCTCTTGCATCACCCAATTGTTCTCCTAAACTGCTTCATCATTTTCAGAGCTGCAGATGAACCAGAGGGGTTTTCCCTGCCACGAACGTTGTGGGTTCATGCATGCCTCCCTAATTCTGGGTCTTGCATTGCTAATCCTATTTTCTGCAGGGCAAATGATTCCCATAAATGTCAGCTGTGGGCTCAGCCCTGGTCTCCACTGCTGCTGTCTGAGGCAGAGCTGTACTTGTGGGGGATTGTGGCCGGATTAAATGCAACCCAAACACAATGTAGAATCTTTTCTCCAGCTCTGCACCTCCTTAAGCATTCAGAACTCAAAGAGAAAAAGCAAGATGAATACAGACAATGTCTGCACACAGAATCCTTCATTCCTGGTAGGAAAGTCACACAGAGCTGGTGGCTGTGGAGGTTCTCTAGGTTGTTCTCCAGACAGCAGAAATGAGGAGCTTTCTTCTCAGCAAGTTTCCTTTTCACTGATTCATTGTTATTAAGAAAATAGATGAATCAGGGAGGGTGAAGCAGGGACTCAGCGTGGACCTTCATCGTTTATGAGACACCTGTGGCAGAGCCTGGCTGAGATCTTCCCCTGACCTTGCAGCCTCCCCCAGCAGCCTGGGGTTGTTCAGAGTCTGGGTTCTTGTTTTGGAAGCTGCACATAACACAGGGCAGCTGTGAGCCCACGCCAAAGTCTGGCTGATGAAAACCTCATTCAGAGCAGTCTGTAACGTTTTGGGACAGAGCCATCTCTACCCAGAATTGGCACCCAACGCCTCTTAAAGGTTCCATAAGAATTTGGTTGGTTTTTTTTTTCTTGTTTTGGTTTTCTCTCGCTGAATTCTTATATTTATTCTGTCTCTGCATATTCTCTCTTTAACAGGGAGTAGGAAATGCTGAAGTATCCTCAGAAAGACTTTGTTTTGCTTTGTTTCTTAGGGTATTTCAAGGTCAAGAAACAAAAATGTTGAAAACTTTAGAAGGAAGCTTACAAGGCAAGACAAACCCCACTTCATTCTCAGAGGTATCCTTCAAATGAATATGGTATGGTTTGAAATGAGTCTGTTTAACTCCTAACACCACGGAAAATTGCAGGTTTCCAAAATGTTAAATTATCTATAAAATACCCAGGTTTGATTGAAGCTCTGAACAAAAGCCCAGCCTTATAGGTTCTGGCATGGAATAAACCCACAGTTATCACAGACAAATCAATATTTGCACCTCCCAGAACATGACACCCCTCTGTGCCTTGGGAAGGAGAGGTAAAAGGACTGGACCTTCCACAGAAACACAGATAACTGCTCTTAATGTTGTTGGGAGGCAAAAGAAATGGCAAAGAAATTGTGGAGTTTCTGTTTGGGGGCTGAGATCCTTCCTGGTCTCTGCTTAGAGCCCATACACTCATTCTTCTCCACTTGCACAGGCACAATCCCAGTCCTGTTCTGGGATATCCACAGCATTACTGCACCTCCCATTGAGGGGATTTTGCCATGAAATCAGGTTTGTGCCATGGGGTTGTGATTCCCACATCCTAAAGGGCCTGAGCAGTGTGTGCACAGCACGGTGCCTGGCTCTTCCTGTGGGACAAATTCGTCTTTGCTGTCGTGAAGGACAAGATTTCAAGTTTGAATAACTTGAGAAATGTTTCCTTTCCCTCACACCATCTCCCCAGACGTGTTACATCACCTCTGAGGCACTGACACTTGCTGGATTTCGTAAAGCAAGAGGGAGAACCTCTTTCTTGGCATAGAGAACCTGGCTGATTTGCCCCAAAAGTCCTATCAGGAAGCTGAGCGTCCCATTCAGGGCAAGATGGGGAGAGTTTCCATGAGTATGGAAATGGGACTAAACCCAAAAATGACTGCAGAAATCTGCATGAGTGAATTCCCTCTGGCACATGCAGAGTTTGAAGAAGCAGGGCTGAGCTCTGGCTTTCTGTGGATCCGTGGTGTGCTCAAAGCTCCACTTGGGTGTTTGCCCCCAGCTTTAACCCTTCCTAGAAAGATTTTAATTTTGCTACAGCACACGGGCTGCACAATAGCATCACTGCAGGAGCTTTGTTTCCTCTGAAAGAGAGCTTGTGTTGTAAACAGTGATCAAAAGGAACAACAAGCAAGGGGAGCTGTGTGGAAAACACTCTCAGTGATCTCAGGGTGTTCACTTCCCCAAGCACCTCCTGCTCTGCTGCAGTGGTTGGCCTGTAATTTTCAGCCACTTCTGTAAATGATGATGAATTACAAGGTTTTCTAGATCTCAGAGGGGAAAAAAAAGCCCCAAACACTGAGAGCCTACAGTAGCATTTCCTGGTTAAATACACGTTCCAGCACCACACGAAGTGCTGGGTTTAATGAACAGCTGCACTTTACTTATCTTTTGAATGGATCACTGTAAATGCATGTTGGAAAGCACCTTTCACCAAACTGCCCATTAGAAGTGAACTACAAAGTAAAGGGCTTGTATATGGGAAGCATTTCTTATCTCTGGGAGTGCAGCTCATCGCCTGCAGAGACTTTTTTCCTTTCTTTTTTTTTTTTTTCTTTAAAGTAGAGGACATTTAATGACACCTTTTAAAATTCTGATAAAATTAACGTGTTTTGTTTTGACTAACAATTCAGACAAGGGTAATCTGATGGCTACAGGCACAGATGTACAAATTAGATGCTTAAAATAATAGGTGAGATTCCCAATTAGGTATCTCATCCTGCTCCACTGTTTTACTGTAAGATAATTAATGCTCTGTAATATGGGACAACTGGAAAAGAGTGTGTTTGCTTATCCTTGGCATGGCTGATCCGTCCCTGGTACTTTCAAGGGAATACACTGAGTATTTCAAGATTTGGTGGGTCTGGATCATATTTCTGCAGGTTTTCTCTCGCTGAGCACAGCCCAGGCAGTCAGTATTTGGTTAGGAGTGGATTATGACAGTCCATTTTTTATTGGTATTTCACCCTCATGAAATGTTCCCAAGTGCTCGCTGTGGCCGTGGCTCTGCTGTCACCAGTGGGAGTTGCTGAGGGGGCTGAGCTGCTTTTGGGGGCTGCAAAGGTCATCTCCACATCCACTGCACAGCTCCCACCCTTCTGGAAGCTGGTTTGATGTAAGGCCTGGCTCAGGAGAGGATTTCTGCCCAGAAGCCTGAAGCACAGAGAATTCCTGACCGAAGAAGCTGCAAAAATAACCCCTGGGATTTTACTGGTCAATAATGAGCACCCAGCTCAGAACCAGCTGCTCCCAAAGTCCTTCCTGAATAGGGCAAGGGTGTTATCAAGGCTGCTGCACCACTGTCATCACGCCACCAAATGAAACAAAACAGGTTTGTTCGTGTGCTCGATGCCTTTCATTTGAGCCATTAATTTCAGGCTTCCCAAGTGCCAGGAGTGGACGTGTCTGCACTCGGCTCTGCGGCCACCACAAATAAAACACATTTTAAAAACGCAAATATTCTGATTTCCCCAATTGCTTCTACAGGGCTGCTGCCATTAAAAGATCCCAGTGCAGCATTAGCCTGGCATTGTCTTTGCAATGGCACCAAAAGCAGACACAGGGGCAGACAAGAACATCCTTTTCTCCCTGCACATTCTTTTCAGGCAGTAACTGTGATCCCAGTGACTCATGGACAGCTAAACCCCCATCACCAGCTCAAGGATCACAGCAACAATATCTGTTGTTAGACTTGGCAGGATCCATTAAGCTCAAAGTGATGTGTCCTATTTAGTGATGACAGCCAAGCTCAATTAAGTTCCATTTGACATCTCTTTGGACGCTTTTCCAAACTTTATATGACCCTCTTGGCACTGTAAATCTCACGGAGCTGTTTTCTTCGTGAGATTTTTTGTTATAATTTTAGTTCTGGATGGGACTGGCTGTGAGAGTGAGCACAACCTTCCACTCCATGCTCTGGCACTGCTGCCTCTAGGAGCTTTAAAGCAAGCAAGAGGAGGAAAACCACGGGACAGCTTTGAGAAGGGGCAGGAAAACACACATTTTTCTTCATGTTTTGGGCAAAAGATCATTTGGGGGGCAAAGGGAATGGCTGTCTTATTTTATCTGAGCTGACTTCTCATCTGCTACTTGAGCCTCTCTCGTTTTCCTCCTCACTAGGAAACAGCTTGGCTATGGCCGTTGCCTGCCTGGTGAAGTCAGGGTCAATTTTTTCCATCTGGACTGCATTAGGACTCTTCCATTTGCTCATCTCCCTCCCCCCAAAGCACTCCTGCTCCTCCCCAGCCTCCCCCCTGCTGCTGATGTGCTGCCAGGCGTGTTCCGTTTCACCCACAGCCAACAGGCAGCTCCAGTAGGATCTCATTAATTCACACTAATGATGGGGAATTTGGCAAATTAGTGAACTGACTTGATCCTGCCATTATTAATAGCTTTGCTGTTGACTTCAGGCAGAACCAGGCTGAGGCCCTGAATTGATAGCTCTCCTCAGACACCAGAGAGAGATTATCTTTTATGCCATAGACTGATTTTTGTTTGGATTATTAGGGTTTGGTGTTGTGCTGGTGCATTTTGCAGCAAAAGCGATGAGTTCTAATTAATGTGAGGGCTCAGAGGAGCTTTTCAGCTGGTAAATCTCTGGAGAAAGTAAATGAAAGCAAAGAGATGAGGTTTTCTTCACACGCAGTAGAATGCAGGAACTTGCACACTGAGAGTCCCTGCATGTCTGCTTGGCCATCAAAAGGCTCAGCCCAGCAAGGACTGAGCTGATGGGACTCTGCCAGAGATTTCCATGGGACTGGGCTGAACTCTTTATTCTTTTTTGTGCTTGAGCTGCCTTCTGGAAAAAGAAGATATTCTTTCCTTTCTGCTGCATCTATCTCTGTCACTTGGCTGATAATACCTTAAAATCTAGTCCAAAAGAGCTCAGTCTGGGGTGGGAGGATGCCCTCTGAGAAATGACAAAGAGGAATCAGTGATCCACTGGTCATTTCTATCACCTCTTCTGTCTTTTTCCATAAAGCACAGTCACCTCAGTCCAGAGAATTCCACATCAGGAATGTTTGATATCCTGTGCCACTGCCATTTCAGCAGCCCCCAGCGACTCCACGCTCTTGTGACAGCAGGAAGAAAAGCTCAGTAGCACCAGCTGAAGGCCTGGATGAGTAAAAATCCCTTTGCATTTCTCAAGGTTAATGTATTTAAATTCACAAAGAGCAAAGCAAATGTGCACACACACAGATCTATTCTCTTAAAAACACCAAAGGAGACAACTGGAGTCTCCCTTTGGTGCTTTCCCTCCTGGAGGCGATGCTTCATCGACTTTTGGTGTTCTCTCCAGCTCACAGTGATGAGCCAGCCCGTGAGCTGCAGCAGCTGAGGCACAGACACTTGTTGCCTCCTGCCAAATTTTGGGAGCGGGGCGGGGCAGACGGCTGGAGGCTGTAACGTCTCCCTGCAGCTCCATCACGGAGCTGGAAGCTCCCAGGGCAGAAGGGAGGGCAGGGTGAGACCAGGACCACACTGAAAATCAATCCAGTGTTTCTACCTCTCCCTGGTAATGGATTTTATTTCCTAGGCTTGAGCAGCTCATGGGAACTGGGGTTGGAATCCACCTTGCTGCTGTTCCCAGGATGGGAAAGAAGCACCTGGTCCCTCAGACAGGCTGCTGATAAGTGAGATCCCCAGAGCTTAGAGGAATACAAGAGCCTCATTCCTCCTGACTTTATTCCAGAGATCTGTCCTCCTACAGAGCAGAAAACATGCTTCCAGCTCCCAAAAGTAAATTACATCCCCTAAAGAGAGTGGATTGGGATTTCTAAGCAGACATTTTTTCCTCTATGACAACATCAGCACGTGGTGCTTCCCAGTGGCTGCTCTTTATGTTCTTGCTGTTCTGGACAGACCAAATCTTGTTGGGAAACAGTTTTATGGACAGTTTCTTCTCTCCTAAAACGTGCAAAATCTCTCAGTCAGAGACATGGAACACAAACCCAGCGCTCTGCAGGTGTTCTGCTCTCACATTTCCCAGTTTAGGATCAAAACTAGAAGGAGGACTGGGCCTTACCTCATTGCACATGAGCATGGGTGAAGTCCACGTTAGACTGTACCACCACTGGCTGTAGTATGTTCAGGATTTCTTGCTGGTGTGCCCTGGAGGACAGAAATTAGGTATAAATTGGCTAGTTCAGGAACTGAGGGGAATTTTTATGTTTAAACTCATGGGTGACTCCCCTTCACATTGTGCAATTTGACCTTTGGCTATTGTTACTCCTTCACAAACTTGTTCCCACTCCAGTTTCTGTGTGTCCAGGTGGGGCCAGCCTTTGGCTAACTCCATGTGGCATTTCCATCTGTCTCATCCCATACATTGTTCTGCATTTGCAATGCTCTTAGATTATTCCAGTCTCGCCTACAACAGATTTTCATGGCATTCCCTCTTTTCACCCCTTCTCCTTCCCTTTCCCCACCCACCTCAAAGGGCAAAAATCTTAAACTAGGGGAAACGGTCTGGTCTGGGAAGAAAAAAGGGATCTGCCAGAAGGGATTGCTGGGGTATGTGTAGGCAGCTGGAAGGAATCCAGTCATATTTGTTTTCCCTTGTTCTATTTTTCCCAAGTTTTCCTTTTGTTTATGCCCATTTTGGCTGTGTCTGATGCTAAAGGGAGGTGCCATTCCATGAGATTCTTCAGCTCCTGAACACCTTTGGCTGGTGAAATCCTTCCTTAGGCTTCGGAGTTAGCAGTGCAATGACATGGAATAAAAAACCTCTCTCTCCCCAGGGCACTGTAAGACCTAAGTTTCGTCCAGGCTTACAAAAACTGTTGTGTTGGGAGCCTTTTCAATGACAACAAACCCATTTATTTCAATAAATGACAGCTCAGATTCTGACACAGCCCTGAGCTGGCAAAGTGGCTGATTCCAAACTGGCCCAGTTGGACTTGGCACCAGCAGGGAGGAAATGTCTCATTCCACACTGGGCTTGCCAGGGAAGGCCTCATTTCTCTTGGAGCAGTGCAGGATGATTCTCTCTGAATTAGGAAGTCAAATGTCTCCCAGGGCTGGGTCTATTTGCCCAGTACCACCCCCTTCCCACTGGCATCCTCTGCCTAAACGTGGAATTGTGGCACCACATCCCAACCTCAAAATCAAGGATGCCACACAGCATCCAGCTGGATATTTGTTGTGTCAAATGGGAATTAATAGATCTCCTTTCCAGGCTAGACTGAGAGACACAGGCAAAGCCATCAGCTTGAGGTTCAGAGTTTCAATAAAACTGTTTCATTTGTTCCTTGATCTATTTGACCACTTTAAAAAATATCTAGAGCCTGCTTTGAGACTCATCGAAGAACCTGGGAGGACTTTCATTCTTCTCCTCGCTACTTGAGAGGATTTGGATCAATCTGTTAAAAACACAAGGTGGCTTTCCCCTCAGAGAGAGAACAGAGGCAGCAGTGAGGGCAAAGCTCTGTTCTACAGACTCATGGACCACTCATCCCCCAAGCTCCTGGGCCAGGACCAAGCCTCAGGCTTCCTCCAAAGACCCCAGAGGTATTTGTGCTGTTGCTGTTGTGGGTGATGCCATTCCGCAGCATGGGAACTGTCCCAAAAAACTCTGTCCCAAAAAACTCTGCCTAAACCCACCCTTTGATGTTCTGCTGCTCTCCAGGTCAGAGGGCAATTGGTCCAGAAAGTGGCAAAGAGGAATAAATGCAACCAGTAAGAATTCCCTCAAGCACAAACCATGTTACCTTTGGTCTTTGTGTCTCAGAGCTGCTGGTCTCTGGGAGCCAAGGCAAAAGCTGCTGGGATATTTGGGATATTGTGCTCACTCCCATTTAGCTTCTCTGGTGTTTAAGAGTTGAGCTCTGGTTACAGCCTTAGCAGGGATTTAACAGGATCTGTCTCCCTGCTATCCAGCAGTCTATTTTCAGGAAAATCTCAGCAACCTGATTATTTCTGAGACCTCTGCCCCCTTGTCAATTTTGATTGGAGTTGGCCCAGGAGTTCAAAAGGCTGTAACAGTTTGATCATATAATCCTGGCTTCCTTAGGAAACCAAGCTAAGGAACAAACAAACAGAAATACTCCCTTGACAGCTGAGGAGTTTTTTTAATCAACACCTTGACTTCTATGAAGATTTTTACCTTCATTTCCCACAAAGATTTTCTTACAGAGCAGCCACCAAACGTGGCTCAGGAGTGGCACCGTTGCTGGCAGGTTTGCATTAGGGACAGGCTGGATCCCAGTGGGAGCCACGGGAAACCAGTGCAGCCCCAGTGTCCTGCCAGCATCCCCCAGTGCAGGGGATGAGCCCTGCTGAGCCACCACCAGCCAGCTTTAACTGCAGCAAAGCTCAGAGCTGAGCTGCCAGTGGATGGGACGTGCAGAGGGAGAGGAATTCCCTCGGTGGACAATTCCCCCTGACCTGTTCATCCAGCTCAAATCCTGCCCAGAGCTGCTGTGTTGGGTGGTGCAGTGGTTCCAGCTCCACCTTTGGGATCCTGGGATTAGGGGAATGAAACAACACCTCACCTTGGTCCCTGCTGGGTTCCTGCCCAGCTTGGTGGGGTTGGTTTCCCCCAGGAGTGCAGAGAGCTCTGAGACACGAAGGGCTCCCAGTTCAGAGGAGCAAAACTCTGCAAACCAAAATCTTTGGCACATCCCCCAGGACTGCAGAGTAGGAGAGCCCAGATCCCTTTGGGTTGGCCACCAGCTTCTCCTCCCTCCGTTCCCTTTTCCCTTGGTGCTCCTTCCATGAGCTCTGACAGCAGATCTGCTGACAGGGCAATTTTGTAACCCAATCCCAATAAAAGACTGCAGCTGCCGGTGCAGAAATCGTGGACAAGAGCGTGCCTAGATGATCCAATGGAACGTGTTTTGATATTAATTGTGAGCTCTTTTTTCCTCTCCCACTTTCAGAGAAGTTTTTAAAAAACAAAAAAAAAATTAAAAAAAGGAATTGCAAACGTGCCAAAAACGATTATTTACGCTCGTTCAGCGTTATTTGATCTCGGCCAATTACTACCGTGTTCCGAACAAGAAGCTACAAAAGCAAATCTTCTCCTTCCCTTTTTATTTTTTTTTTTTAAGGAAATCGGGACTAACATTTTCCCGGCATCAGAAACTATGACGCCTCACTCCGTTAGGCTGGGGATTTAAACAGAAAACACGGATTTGAGAGGAAAGCTGAGGCAGTGGCCGTAGGCTGCTGGGAAAGGACGGGAAAAGAGGGGACCCGTCCGTCCGGGAGGGGCCGCGGGGCGGGCGCTGCAAATCCCGGACTTTCCTGAGCCAAAAATAAGCAAATAAGTGATCGGGAATGGCCATGCGGAAGGCAGAGCCCGCATCACCCCTTTGCGAAGGGAACAAGATCTCTTTTTTATCTTTTCTTTCTTTCTTCTTCCTTTTTTTGTTTCCTTAAACACAGCTTTTCCCTCAGTGAGAGGTGTACGTTTAATTATAAAAGGGCCTTTTTTTCTGTTGTAATCTCTTTCCAGCTCAATTCCTTTGCTGGATAAATCCCTTAAACGTGTTGTCATTCCTTATTTATTGATTGCAGGTATTTGGGGTTTAATTGAGCAAGTCGGTCGTGGCCCAGGGCAGGAGTGGCGCTACATGAGCAATTAAATCTGATTAGCCCGAGCCCTTTAAGCCCCAGCTGGGTGATTGATAACCGAGACCAACATTCTTCAATTGACTCGCTACATCAAAAAGGAGAAAGGCTTAGAGGAGAAACGCATGGGTCCAACATGAAAAATAGCAAAGGAGCCGAGCAGATTAGATTTGCAAAGGAGCTGAGCTAACGGCGAAGGGGGCAGGGAGAACAGTCCTGGTCAGCCCATAAAATAAATCCGTAAGTGTCTCCTCCTCTAAAACTCAGCCAAGGCTGGATTTTTGTTTTGTTTCTTTTTTTTTTGTTTGTTTCTTTTTGTTTTTTAAGAGGCTGAAGTGACCCGAACTGGAGCGAGAATGGCTGAAGGCGGCGGAGCTCGGATTTTAACACCCCTCAGCCCTCGGAGCGCGGCTCCATCCATAAAGCTGTCGTCTGTTTGTTAGGGTGTTTGTCTGCTCCGTCATTACACTTTTGCCCGGTAGTTTAAGAAAATAAACTGGCGGGGAGAACAGCAGTGAGCAACCCCCATCGATCAAGCTGATGGATGTCCCGTGTCTCCCCTGCGAAGGGGACGAGCCGGGCACTGACCAGCGCAGGGACAGCGACAGCGCTGCCCGCAGCATCCTCGGGCAGCCGAGAGCCCATCGGGGGCACGCCGGACATTTGGGGCACAGGGATGCTCCGAGCTCCCGCTCAGCGCCTCGGGAGAGGTCGCAGCGCTGCGCTGATGCTCCGGGAAGAGCTCACGGAACAGCGGGGTTTTCGGGAGCAGCATCCCCCCGAGTCACACATCCCGCTGTGCCCGGAGCAGTTTCCTGCCCTACTGCGGAGCAGACGGGGACTGCGAGGGGTGCGGGGTCCCTCCAGCGCCTCCGTGCCAGCCCCGGGGGTCCCGCCGTGCCAGCCCCCGGGGGTCCCGCCGTGCCAGCCCCCGGGGGTCCCGCAGTGCCAGCCTTCGGGGGTCCCGCCGTGCCAGCCCCCGAGGGTCCCGCCGTGCCAGCCCTCGGGGTCCCGCAGTGCCAGCCCTTGGGGGTCCCGCAGTGCCAGCCCTCGGGGTCCCGCAGTGCCAGCCCTCGGGATTCCCGCAGTGCCAGCTCCCGGGATTCCCGCAGTGCCAGCTCCCGGGGGTCCCGCAGTGCCAGCCCTCGGGGTCCCGCCGTGCCAGGCCCGAGGGTCCCGCCGTGCCAGCCTCGGGGGTCCCGCCGTGCCAGCCCCGGGGGTCCCGCCGTGCCAGCCCCCGGGGGTCCCGCCGTGCCAGCCCTCGGGATTCCCGCAGTGCCGGCCTCGGGGGTCCCGCCGTGCTCCCGGAGTCTCCGCTCCGGCAGTGCCCGCCTCAGCCTGAATTACGGCGAAGGGGGAAAGAAATCAAAGCCAGGGCAGGGGGAAGCTCGGGGGAAGCTCGGGGGAAGCGCCCCGGGCTGGGCTCGGGGCAGGGGGTGCCACCCCCGCCGGGCACCGCGGGGCCGGGGCGGCTCCCAGGGCGCTCCCCTCCCGCTGCCGACTTTTGCCTCGGATCAAAACAGCCCCAGAAATCACCGGGGAGGGGAGGAGGAACGTCAGCAGGAGCTGGACTTCTAAAAACCGTTCCGCCCCATAGGCTTTAATATTAAAAACCCCCTAGGAGCCTCAGACACTGTATTAATTAGTGCAACCACCCATGAAAAGTTGGGTTTGGAACAGCATTCTTTGCCCTGTGTGAAACAGCAACCCTAATAAACAATTGTTAACTTGGCCTATTGCCTCTGGTAAATTACACAGCATTAAAAAATAATGCTTTTCATATTAGGCAGTAATTAAAGGTTGGGACAGCTTTAAAACAAGAGGGGGAGGGGGTGAATCAAAGAAAATATAAAAATGTTCTTTCAAGAGTTATGGGAGGCTAATAAAGTATGTCTGTTATAGTGCACCACTTTGCCCCCAGCTACAGCCAAACTGGAGCCACTGCAATTGCCTCTCAATAAGATAATGATATTCCTTTCTCTGCTATTAAAAGGCTCCCAGTGCAAACTTAAAATGATTTATTTAATTTAAGAAATTATGAGGTGTAACTTCAAAGCGTAAGCCGTTAGTAATGGAAAACACCAGGTTGTTTAAAATTATAATAATAATTGTTTGGAATACAGTGACATCAAAGTGCTTTCATCACCAAATAAAATATAGCACAGACCCCCAAATCCAGTGGAGTTTATTGAGTAGACATTTTTTGGTGTGTTTTTATTATTTCCTTATCAAGAGACATTATTTTAGCAGCTCCTTTTCTCAGCTTTGATGTTTTGACAGTCTTAAATTAATTTTATTGCATTTTTTTGGCTCGGAGATGGGAGATTATCCTGACTGCTTATTTTTCATTATGACTTTTTTGTTTTCAAGAACCGGTTTGTTATTTAACACAGCACCTTGATAAGCGCAGTCGTAATGAATTGGCCATTACAGGTCATTAAAAAGCAAAGAATTCTGTTTTCAAGCAATCCATTACACGTCTGGGAAAATATTCCTACTTAAAACAAACTTTTGAGTTGAACGCTGGCATAATCAGTTTAATAAAACGGGTAGCGCATACTTTTAAGGAACGTGGGTTTTTTTCTCTTTACGAGATTCTTGCTTATTCAAAACACGGCAATCTAAGAAATACATATACAAAACATTTTGCCAAAAAAAAAAAAAGACTTGCCTTTGCAGCAAGAACATCACAGAATGTTTTTAATTTCCTTGAACAGTGTTATAAAACCTTAATCGCGCATACATTGCTCGAGACTTTTTCTTCCCAAGCAAAGCAGAATTATTCCAATCCCCTTTTAAAATGGTAGCGTTTTAAAATATACTGCAGTTGCAGCTTTATAGACCGGTATTTCCACTAAAACAGCAGGGACAGAATTGCTCGGGTGTTAAAAGACTGAAATATAATGGATGGAAAGATTTTTATTCCTTGCGTGCAACCAGTTGGGAGCTGCTGGTAGCACCCGCCAAAAGCCTCATGGATTACGGTGGGAAACACACAGCGAGGGGCGAGGGGAGTCAGACACGAACCAAAATAAAAGTGCTCAACAACAACAACAACAACAGACCCCAAATTTTCCCCCTCTGCCTTTCCCCGCGGCAGCGAAAAAGGAGCGTGAGCCGTGGAGCGGCTCCTCCTGGGTTTCCCAGCGCTGGGATGAGCTGTGCAGTTTCCCTGAGATCCCTCGCGCTTTTCACTGGAAAAATATGCCCCCTCTGCTCTGGAATGGAAAAAGGGAAAAGAAAAAAAAAAATCGGAATAACCTCTTTGTTTTTATTTTGCGAGAGAGGCTTCCTACGCCAAGAATGCGGGCGCTGCCGAAAGTAGGTTAACTTCCAAAAGTGACCCCCGGAAAAGGCATTTTGGAGACTCCATGGCCGATAGTGAGCGTAGGGATGGGAGAAACACAGTCACACTGGAATGCTGGGGTTTATTTGTTTGGGGAGACTTTTTTTTTTGGTGCTTTTAATGATTTAAATTTTTTTTTAATAAAGAAATCCACATTAGTCTTCGGGGATGCTAAATGGGGACAAATAAAGAGGGGAAATATACTTTAGAGAGAGCAAAATGCTCACTTTTCTCTCAGAGCAGTCCCGAGGGGGGTGGGAGTGGATCCACCGCGGTTGTTCCGCGGATCCTCTGGCTATTTGTGCGCAGCCAGGGCACGAGTGCGTGGCTTGGAGCCGCTTCCGAAGGCGCAGGGCCCCAGAGTTTGGCGCTTTCTTGTCGTTCTTTCTCATCCATCCCCTCCGTGGGCTCCCCTCCTGCTGCAGTGCGTGCCCAGCGCTCACCCCCAAATCCTGCAGAGCCCCAGGTGTGCGCGAACAGGATATTGGAGCGCCTGTGGCACTCGTGTGAGAGGCACGGACACTGAGTGGAGATGTGGAATATCCAGCTCCCCGCTCCGGAGAGGTGGGGGGTGCGTGTGAACCCCCGGGGCGGTGGAACCAAGGGGTCGGGACAGGGCTGGGAGCCGGGATGCTGCTGCGGAGCTCTGCCAGGCCTGGAGGGCACCTGAACCCCCCGCAGCTCCGGGTGGGCTTCGCTGGGCAGGTGTCGGGAGCCGGTCCCCATCCTCATCGCCATCCTCATCCTCATCCTCATCCTCATCCCCATCCTCATCCTCATCCTCATCCTCATCCTCATCCTCATCCTCATCCTCATCCTCATCCTCATCCTCATCCTCATCCTCATCCTCATCCNTCCTCATCCCCATCCTCATCCCCATCCCCTTCCTCATCCCCGTCCCCATCCCCGAGGTCGGGCCCGTGGCTCGGGGGTCTCTGGGTGCCCGCAGCCCCCGGCTCTCAGCAGAGAGATCCCCCCGCTCTCCGGGGCTCGCCGCTAGCAGCCGGCCAGTTTTCCTCATCGCCATAAAACGCAGGAATTCCGGGCTCTGACAAGGCAACGTGACAACATGAAATGCAGGCTCGGAGCGCCCGTGGCTTTAGGTAATGAACGCTTGGTCGGAGCGAGGCAGAAAAGCCCAATCCCAAATGTTTATGTCAACAAATCCATCCCCGGTGACTGAAGGTCCCGGGAGAGCCGCGCTGTGCCCGGCTGGCCTGAGCCGCCGCTCAGCAAGTCCGGGTTTTAAGGATCGGGATAATTTATCGTGTTGTTTTTAATGTTTATTATTTATTGCTCTAATTATTTTTCACTTTCTATTGGGAATTTAAAATATATAGATGTACCTGGAACAGATGCCAACTCCTTTCAGTCTCACTCAACTTCTAATCATCGCATCTGCTTTGTGTCAGAAAATACTTTGGGAACAATTTAACTTTGCATTAAAATAACTAATTAAAGCCACACCTCCCCAGCCTCTTGCGAAAGTGGGGGAGGAATTTCAGTAAGTGCATCGCTTTTAATGATAGCATTTTGATTTCCCTGCCTCGCTGTAATTTATTCAGTTACAGATCTGCCTGCGGGGCAGCTCCCATTAGGACGATGATGAAGTCTCATGAGTAAAGCTTGACACCTCCCTCCTAATAAAATATAATACTCAATTAACTCGGCCTTTCTGAAGGCTTTAATTGGAACAAGTTAATAATGGGCGCAGGGTGAATTGTCATGCCATCCGCAGGCTCCGGGAAGGTGTCACGGATCCCTCCTGCCTTTCCCAGAGCAGAGGTTGTAACCGAGATTTGGAAGCTTTTCCTTCAACACCCTTGTGTGCCGCAATAAATCTGTATCCATTTAGGGATCTATCATAACACACGCAAAGCTCCTGCGCTCAAAGAATTTCCAGCAAAAAGATTTAGCTGTAATCCCTGACACAGCTGATTTATACCGAAGGTTAAAAAACACCGCTGGTTTATTTATAGCCCAGCCCGGCTAAGGAAGCACTCGGGACAAGCGGCCGGGCAAGGACAGGGCCGAGCGGGCTTCGTCTCGCCCCGGATTTCGGGGGATGATGCTTCGGGAAAAGGGAATCCGGGAAAAAAGCGGGTTTCTCCCGTTTTATGCGGCGGTAAATCCTAATTTGAAGAGTTTGCGTGGAGTCTGGGCTCCCCCAGCTTTGCTCCCTGCGGCTGCGAAGCGGGAAGGTCACCAGGGGTTTTTTGGGAGTCGGGAGAGGGGAGAGCAGGGCGAGCTCCCTGCGCTCCCCAAGCCCGCACCCCCTCCCCACAGCCCGGCTCTCCAAGTGTCTGATTCCCCGACCCTTTTCTTCCCGACCCGGCGGGATGCTGAGCCAGCCGGGATGTGCCTGGGAGCCTGTGGGACGGGAGAATTCCCGGTGCTTCCAGCGGCGGTGCCGGGTGCGCGGTGCCTGCGGGAGCCGCACGCCCGGAGCGGGAGAGAGCAGCCGGGAGAAATCAGAGGGGGCAAACATCCCTGGGCAGGGGGCAAACACACCTGGGCAGGGGGCAAACACACCTGGGCAGGGGGCAAATACACCTGAGCAGGGGGCAAACACACCTGAGCAGGGGGCAAACACATCTGGGCAGGGGGCAAACACACCTGGGCAGGGGGCAAACACCCCCGGGCAGGGGGCAAACACACCTGAGCAGGGGGCAAACACATCTGGGCAGGGGGCAAACACATCTGGGCAGGGGGCAAACACCCCTGGGCAGGGGGCAAACACATCTGGGCAGGGGGCAAACACCCCTGGGCAGGGGGCAAAACATGCCTTGTCCCTGCACCCCCTCCTAACCCCGAGAGCCCTCCTGCGACAACATTTCCATGGGTGGCACTCGGGTGTGCCAAGGTCCCCGCGGCTCCTCTTATCCGAGCCCCCCCGGCCAGGGGAGGGTGGTCCAGCACCTGCTCTCCGAGCCTGGCCCCAAATCTGTGCGACAGAGCACCAACCTGGTGCCCTGAAATGCAGCTGAAGCACTGCAGGGCCCCCGCCAGGTTTTATCTGTCCCAAATTCCCCCCCAAATCCTTCAGGAGGCGAGATCCATCTCCCTCTAAAGCGCAGAGCTGAGGTGGAGTCGAGGGGAGAGCTCCCAAGGAAAGGGAAAGGCACACGAGCTGCAAGTGATGGAAACATCACCGGAGCACGGCGTTGTAAAGAACTGAGGCGCCTAAAAGCGGTTGTTAAAAACAAGGAAACCTCATAAAAGCTTTGGCTTTTGACTCCGAAATGTTGACTTGCAATTCACCTTCATGCACTGCAAATTTGGCTTTAAATCAGATCGAGAAAGGGGAAATAATCATAAAGGCAATCCAAACATTCCTTTGAACTTGACCCAGCAGTGCAAAACACACACGGAGAGAAGGCACCTTTCAAAGGACTCCAAACACTAAAAGACCCACACGCGATTAAACATGTTTTTTCTTTTTTAATTTAATTCGAAATAAGAGATAAGAAATAATAAATCTTCAATAAAATATATAAAATTGTACAAGGCATCCCTTTCAAAGGGATTCTCCTATAATGGGAGATCGGGGGTGAGGGGAAGGGAGAGAGGAAGTTCATCTATAGTGGGTCCCAGGCAGCATCAATGCCTGGGTCAAAACAAACCAAAACCAGCAAAACCTCGTGGCTTTTTTTTTTTTCTTTCCATTTTTTTTCTGATTTTTTTTTTTTTTCATTTCATTTCTTTCCTCCACAACAGCATGCTAAGAAAATAAATCCAGGAGAAGCTCTGACTTCAGTGCTCCACAGCCTTGGGAGTAACTTCCTCACAAAGTTTAGCAAGAGTAATACAAATAATACAAGAGTTACAAGGAGAAGCCTGGGGAAGCTGCTGCCAGAGCTCCCACGGGGACAGAGAGGTCACACAGTCTCTATCACCCCACTGTCCTGCTCGTGGGGCTGATTGTGGCACCCAGATCTCTCTTTAGAAGGGCTTGAAGCACGAGTCACTTCTATTGGCATCCTTAGAATGGAAGAAAACTCGGGAGGTTCTGTTCGACACAGGCTGTGGCAAATACGAACAAAAACCCCACAACATCCCCCGGAAGGGTTCAACAATCCTTTATGGGAACAACCCATGTCTTCCTCCTCTCTCTCCTGGTTTTCCAAGAGCGTTGCAGAGCCAAGATTACCTGGCTACGGCCAAAAATTTCTAAGCATGCCAATAGGAAGAGATAAAAACCAGCCCAAGAACCCTCCCTTGCTCTTCACCTCCCCTCCCAGTGCTTTACAAAGGCTGAAGCTATTTATACACATAAAGGCATTACAGGAGCCGTGGTGGGGAAAGCTGGGCTCTACATTTAGGGGCCCTGCTGCTCATCTCGCCGAGGTTCGGGATGCAAAACTTTGCCCTCCCCCCAGAAATGCAGGGATTTGCTGGCTCTGAACTTCACTGAGACTCTACCGGCTCCAGTTTCTATTTACACGTCTCTAGCTACGGGCTCTGCTGTCTTTAAAAAAACAACCAAACAACAAAACCTGGATTAGACCTTTTTATTTCCCTCCCCCCTGCCCCCCCATGCGAAGTGATGGCAACTTAGAGCGTGGCTCGAGAGCACACACCCCTCTTATTTCAAACCCATGTTGGGCCCCGTCAGGAAGGTGTCAAGGAATTTCTGCCTCCGTATGATAAAATTGCTTTTTCACCCGTTCTTTTTTTAACCTAGTTTTACTTGCACTGGATAAAAGCCCTACATTTACTCAATTTTTTTTTTGGTTGGTTTTTATACTTTTTTTTTTTTTTTTGCTTTGAGGAGCAAACTCTGAGTGCTCAAAGCACTCTCAGGAGACGCCCAACCCGTAGCAAACTCCCAGACACTCAGGATGCCAGATAGAAGCGTGCAGAAGGAATGGCCAGTACTGGTTGGGGTTCTGCCTTCTCAGGGCTGGACAGGATCCACCAGGAAGTCTGTGCTGGATCTTCTTAGGATAAGTGGTACATGCTGTATCCAACGGGAGTGGCGTAGAGTCCAACGGGCGGGATGGGAAGCACAGGTCTGTGAAAGGGGTAGGATGTCCCATACAGGGAGGCAGCCTGGATGGGGGAGTTGATGGGGAAAGGGAGGCTGAACCCCGACGGCAACATGGGCTTCGCTGCCATTTTGAGCTTCTCCAGCTCGGCCTCCTGCAGTCTCTTGGCTTTGGCCCTCCGATTCTGGAACCAGATTTTGACCTGGGTCTCTGTGAGGTTGAGGGAGCTGGAGAACTCGGCTCTCTCGGCGATGGACAGGTACTGCTTCTGGCGGAACTTGCGCTCCAGAGCCAGCAGCTGGGAAGTGGTGAACGGGGTTCGGGGCTTCCTGTTCGTCTTGTGCTTCCTCAGGGTGCAGGCAGTGGGGCTCAGGTGTCCTGCAAGGAAGGGAAAGGCTGGTTATCACAAGAGCAGGGACAGCCCAGAGCTCTGCAGGGATGCTGTGCCTGATGGGGGTCCCAGTGATCCCCTCCAGACACTGGATCCATCGGCAAGGGGCTCTGGAAATCTTTTCCTGGCCAAACTTAAATTCACAGCACTTCAGCTGATGTGCTGGGAGGGGAAATTTCGCCTCAGTGATTTCAAAAGGGACAGAGGATTCACAGGTCACTTTGGGAGTCACTTCACAGGGGTCTAGAAACCACTACAGCTCCAGGAAAGCACAGGATAAACACCACAAAAGCAGGAGATTCCCAAAAGGACAGTGGGGCAAGAGGAGAGCCCAGCCCTGCTCCAGGATTTCCCCACAAAACACAACAAGTGACAGCTGAAGAATGTCTGAGAGTTTTTGTGGTTTCGCTAACTGGACATTTTTTCTTGCTGTTTCTTCTTCCAAATCAAGTTTTTCCTCTGCTTATTAACTTTGATTTTCAGTGGGTATTTTCTGATTATCAACCAGCACAAAAGACCCCCAACAAAAACTCGAACAAGAAAGCAGAGCTCTCTTAATTCAACATCTACCTTTTATGACATTTGCCAATTAAAAAATAAAACAAAAGCCAGAGAAAACTTCAGCATGTTGCAGCCAATAAAAGCCAGGAAATCCACCACCTTTTGTGCTTGCCTTAAACCCCAGCCAGGTTAGGCAATATTCCCGGGATGGCAGAGCGCTGACTTGCCTTTAGATTAATTTAGCACTTCACTAATAATTTTGCAATCTAAAGAATAACTAAAAAGCAGGCGGCTGACTTCAAAAGCTCGGTAATTTGGCTGTGTTTTGCTCACTCCCGGGGCACAGGACAAGTCACCCTGGCTGGACACAGCAAGGGACACCCGGGCTGCTCGAAGAGTTTTGTTCACGCTGTGGTGTCTGCTTCAAACGCTTGTCAGTATTTGCACTTTGGGTTTTCCGGACTCGTTTCTCTTTTATTTTTAAAAATAAGCCAGACTAAGAAGATGTTTAAGCATGTATCATGCAATTAAAAAATCCCACGAGGGAATCGTTGAAAAGTTCAGAAAGAGGAGGGAGAAAACACTTACAGCGGAAAAAATTTAAACTTCTCTTTTTGCTCTTCCTCTGGATACTGAAAGCCAAAAATAAGCCTTTTTTTTTAGGAAACAACTTGTCAAATATTGCCCTGTGATCCCACCGGGGCACTTTAATAATTCAGGTGCTCATCCTGACAGCTAAAACTGCTCGAAATTAAAACTACAGCAAACCGACCCTGAATTCCCTGCCGCTCACCCCGTTGGTTCCACGCTATTTTTAAACCCAACTATTTTCTTTTCCCAAAGCCAAGCCCTCCCCAGACTCAGCTGCTCGCAGCAGGGACAGGGTTTGGAGCGGTGGCTGTGGCTCCGTGTCCCAGAGCCGGGGAGCCCGACCCATCCCAGCTCCTGCCGCGCACGGGAGAAACCGCAGAAAGACGTTTTTCCATGAAATCCCGGGAAATATTCCCGCTGGGATAAACCCCGGCGTTCCCAGGCTTCTTCCCTCGGCGCCCCCCGAGGGACTGCCAGGCTCTGATAAGCAGCAGGGACCGTCGCCACCGCAGCCCCCGGAATTGCGTTTATCCCGTGCCAGTCCTCAAGCCCCCGCTGATTTGTTTCGCTGGTTTTTTCCTCTTTATTCTCCTTCTCCTGGCCAATATCGGACAAAAATCATCATTTGGAGACAGTTCCCTCCCCGTGTTCCTCAAAATTCTGACTTTTACGGCTTTTCCCCCAGCTCATCCCACCCGTAATATTAATATTAATAATAATAAATCGAGGGGCTGTTTTTATTGTCAAAGCTCTCCATGGACAGCCAGTTTTCCTGTGGGAGAATCGGCCATTGCCTCCTGCCGAGGTGGGAAATCAGAAAAATGGTCGAGGCCGAAGGACTTTCCCTGCCCTGATCCTCAGTTTTTTCCCCAAATCCCTCTGAAGTCGCTGGAACTTCCAGCTAATGAAGTCCTTTACGAAACTATTTTGCCGATCCCGAGAACGAATAACTTTCAAAAAGAAAGAGGAGGAATTTCGAAGAGGAAAAAATATAGAGGGAGAGTATTAGGCCGTGCCTAAGTCTGGGGTTTTGGGCAGATTTAGAGAAGGGGTCCATATAGGGGCATGCTTCTTTTCATATTTTTCCAGTACACTTGGGGTACATGAAAATGAAGAACTGGAGCTACACAGGGCATGCCACGGGCGAGGTGCCTTCCTTCTGCCCTCTCCCAGCACGATAGAAATCAAATTAATTCGGGGTTATCATAAAGGAAAGGAAGTGGATGAAAGCCAAATCGAAATTATTGTTAAAAAGAAAATAAGGAAAGCTGTAATCGCTTTAATAACTTTCGTCTTGCAATAAGAGATGGAGGAGTAAATTCCGCGAGACAGCTCACGTCTGTAAAGTGTCTAACTTAAAGCAGAGTATTCAATTTCCACCGGGCAAGTTCGGGATGCGCGGAGGAGAGCGGCTAAATCCTGACACAGGTGTGCAGCTTCCCGGCCATGGGAAGGGAGGAAGCCTGGCACGGCCGGGATGCTCCTTCCTCTTTTCCTGAAGGATGTTTGGGGGCTTTCAAACTTAAAAACAATTATTTTCCTGTTTGTTTTTAAGGGATCGCACGGAAAGCGAAAGGCGGCTCAGCGCCGCTCGGACCTCAAAGGGTTCTCAGAAGTGACCGGTCACCTCCGGACCGAGTGTCCCTAAGGCGGGGGACGGGGTCGGGAGGGATCGCGGGGGCTAAAGGGGTCACGAGCAGTTCGGGGAACTTTGACAGGCTCTGAACCAGGGATGGGGGAACAAACCCAGCGCCAGGAGCCAGCGCGGAGCCAGCTCAAGGTTGGAAGGGAGAATTCCCGAGTTTAAGAGATTGCTGCGCACCGCGGATGGGAGAAGGGAATAGGGAGAAATTCCAGTTGTTGCAACGGGATAAGGTAAATGGACGGACTGTCTGCCAGGGGGCCGTGAGTCGGGAAAGGGAGCTGATCCCTGATGATTTCTGATCTTTCTATGGCTTTGAAGGCGGTATATATTTATATATAGTCGTGTAGTCACGTAATAACTCTATAAATATGTAACCGCAATAAATAGATTAAGAAATATGTAACATATACCTAAAAATGCCACACATATGAATACCTAGAAAAGTATCACGGAATCGCAGAATGTTTTAGGTTGGAAAGGACCTTAAAATCATCTCCTTGCATGGGCAGCGACACTTTCCCCTAGACCAGCTTGCTCAGGGCCCCATCCAACCTCGCCTCGAGCACTTCCAGGGATGGGAATATAGGACATAAAATCGAAGGTAAAATATAGGATCTACGAGTGTAAGGTAAAATATAGGATCTATTTATCTCCGTGCTCCAGCGCATCCCGCCCGCCCCCGCCGCTCCCGGGCGCTCGGCACTCACTTGGCGGCGGTGAATATCTCCCGGCCTCCGACGGGATCCAGGACGAGCCGTCCTCCGAATTCTCCGACTTGACCGAGGCGGTGTCGAAGGTTTTTGTAAGCGCCCCGGGCGGGCTGTGCGCGTCCCGGGAGCCGTGGCCCGCCAGCAGCAGGTTCCTGGAGGTGCCCACGGCCGCCCCATCGGCGCTGCCACCGGCCGAGGGCAGCGGCGGCTCCTTGGGGGGGGGCTTCTTGTCGGACATGAGCGCTTCCACGCTGAACGGCAGGCTCGACACCTTGACTTTGTGGTGCTCCTCGGCGCCGGCCGCCGGGCCTTCCTCGTCGGAGGAGAAAACCTCCTTGGCCTTGTGAGGGGAAGCCATGGCGGTGCGGCGGAGCTGGCGCTGCCCGGCGAGTGCGGCGGAGCGGGCCCGGCCGCCCCCCTTTTCCCCCTCTGGGGCTCCCCGCCGCTGTCCTCCTTTGGCGAGCGGGGGAGCCGCCCCGCCGACCAATCAGCGCCCGCCGTGCCGCGTGACGTAGCGAGAGGCGTCATCCCATTGGCTGAGAGCGCGCGGGGGGCGGGCCCGGGCGGCCCCGCTGGCGGTGATGCCGCGCGGGGAGTTCCCGGGCCCCCCCCGCTCCCAATTAGGGGTTAATGAGTCACGGGCAGCCCGCGGAGCGCGGCCGGCCGGGGCTGTGCAGGGCTGCAATCACAGCAAAGCACGAGGGGAAAAAAAATAAAAACCCGCCGAGGTAATTAAGGCTGGTGATGAGGCGAAGAGGGAACTTCAGAAGAGCGTGGCTCTGCCCTCTCCCGCCCCGCCGGCTCGGCTCCTCCCGGGGCACCCCGGGCTCATCGCGGCACCCCCGGGCTCGTCCCGGCTCATGCCGGTCCCCCGCTGCCCCGTCGGGGATCGCGGCGCCCCCGCCCCGCCGGCCCTCCCGGAGTGGGGTCTGTCCGCCCCTTCCTTCCATCTCCCCAAAAAACGAGTCCCTTGCCCGAAGGAGCGGGGTCTGGGGATGCGGGATTGGGGATACGGGACGGGGCACAAGGGATGAGGACCCCCGCGTAGCCAAATGCTCCCGCGGAGAAACTCGGGTGCCGCTGTTTTTTCATCCAATTTTTTTTCTTGTTTGCGTTTCCACGGCAGCAGGACCCAAGTCAGGCAAAACCACTCTGCAGAGGTTAGATCTGTAATTATTTTTTTTTTCCAGCGTCAATTACACACGTGATGAATAGATGAGCTTTAATAAATTAGGGGCACGCAGCCCTTAATTAAAAGTCATATCAAACCAGTACTATGAAAGCGATTCTCTCACTTTTAGACTTCCTACCAGCGGTATGAATAAAGAGTATCCTTTAAAAAGCTTTTATAATTACAGCGCGGATAAAAGCGAATACATATTGTTCTTTTCATAATTATTTTAATCTTGCGCCGGGCGTTATTTCATGCTGTACCCGCAACTTTCTCGGGTGTTAGTTTTTGGTTGTTTTTTTGTTTTTTTTTTTTGTTGTTGTTGTTGTTTTGTTTTCCTTAACTTCCAGGGTGAGCAGTGTCTGGGAGCTGTTTTGGTGTTACAATTAATAAATAGGGGGTTTTTTTAGAGCCACTACAAACCACGCTGAGAAGACGAGAGGCACAACTCCTCTCCCCAAGCCCCGACTTCAGGGGCAGCCCAGACAAAGCTGCGGCTCGGTCCTGCACGGCTGCAGGACTCTGCTCCACGAACGTTTGGATTTATCTCTTCCATAAAACATGGAGGATTTCATAGGCTCATCTTTGGTTCGGTTTGGACTCCTGACTTTCAGGAGCAGCCGTCTTGGAAGTCCCCAGCCCTGCAAATTACGATTTCCCAGCTCTCGGGTGGGGCTGTCTGGAGCGCACCGTGCTGGGCCCAGGGATCCTCCCGACCCCTTAAATCCCCGGTCATCCCTCCCCACTGGTCAGCCACCAAATATCCGAGCGGCCCCAGCCCTGATAGCATCTCACCTGGTGCCAGGGAGAGCAAATTGAGACCGGGGCACGAGATTGCCGTGTGGGAAGGAGTGTGGGAGGACATGTACGAGAAGCCGTGTTACAAAACCCCACTCATCAGCGGGGCTAATAGCAGGGTTTGCACACTCATTACTGATTGCTGGCAGTGTTACTGCAGACCTCGATGGGTTAAGGATTAAAGATCTGCCAAGAGAAGTGATGCCTTGCACTGCCTCAGTCCAGCCAGCCTGGCTGCAACGTCTCATTCAGCAGAGCCCCGATTCGGGCTCATCTCCGAGGGTGAAAATAATAGTTAATTCCACAAGCTGATGCCTCTCCAGCTCCTCCTGCTAGCCTCAGTTTGTCACTTCTCCTTCCCTACAGAGTTCATCTCTTTTCTGTCACAGAGACAGCAGCCAGGCAGCCCCGGCCTTGCAAAGCTCTGCTGCTGCAGTGGGGTTGAGTTTGTCCCTCTTCTCCCCCCCGCTTTCCTTTCCTTTCCCTTCTCCATGCTTCCTGCACCGTGACAAGTAAATGAGAATTGATGGACACGCAGGAACAATGTCTGTGTGTCAGGAACAATGCACCGCCCGTGGAAAGCCATTGTGGGGCTGCTGAAAATGCCGCAGATAATTGCACCGCGCCCCCAAAGTCAATGCCCGCTGGAAGGGCGCCTGGGGAACGACAGCTCTGGGTCATGGTGACACCGAGCACGTCCCTTGGGTGCCGGTTCTCTCCCCGGGTGCCCGGTTGTGGCCTGGGTGTGCAAGCGCCGTCCCCGTGGGCTTGGAAAGGCTCCTCTGCGCTGCCATCCTTTGGGAGGCCGGGCGAAAAAAAGGGCACCAAGGTACAAGCTGCTCTCGGTGCTGTGAAGCACGGAGCACAGGTTGGCTCATCCAGCCTGGTCTGGCTGAATTTTGGGTGCCACAGAGGCGCCTGGGATAGCAGAGCATGGTAGGGTTTGCTCGTGGTGTTTTCCCCCTTCAGCCTCAGTCCATCGCAAAATTGGAGAATTTTCTGACTGAAGTCTGAACCTGGATGTTTCTCTCCTCTCTCACCCCCCCC
>VZRV01006236.1:248733-462193 GCA_013398115.1 Falcunculus frontatus
AGATCTCAGAGCTGCCCCCCAGCCTCAGACCAGCAAGGAACTCTCTCAGCCCGAGGAAACGACTCGAGTCCGGGGGATTTCCCCTGCGCCGGGCTCCCCCTTTGTGTCCCCGGTGAGACCTCAGTCCCCGGTGCTCGGCCGTCCGGGCTCTGCGGGCCACGGCCGGGTCCCAGGGATGCCCAGAAAGCCCCCAGCCCCCCGTGCCTCTCCGCCTCTCCCCCGCCCTCCTGCAGCATCAGCCCCGTGAGCCGGGGAGGGCTCTGGGCGCCCCGGTCCTGGGGCTCTCAGCTGGAGCGGGGCGGGGAGGGAGGGAGCGCAGGGGGAAGAGAGACGCTGCAGACAAACTGAGGCTGTTTTGCAGGCGCCAGGAGCGGGGAGATGAAAGGGAAGCTCCTGGGGGAAGTGGCTGTGCAGTTTGACCGGCTCCAGCAGCAGCAGCAGCAGCAGCGACGGCCCGTCCTGGCCAGCTCCGCCTCCCCCTCTGCCTCCCCCTCTGCCTCCCCCGGGCTCCAGGCTACCCCTGGGCCCACCTCCGCCTCTCTTTTCCCAGCCTGGAGGCGGAGGGAGGTGTCGGGCAGGCAGTGCCGCGGCATCCTCGCTCCTGTATCCATCAAGCCGGGAGCAGCATCCCCGCCACGAAATTCCACAGCATCGTTCTTCTGGGATAGCTGGGGATGGTGGGTTTGGGGGAGGGGGCGTCCAGCATCCCCCTCCCTCCCGTTATCGGTGTAAATCAGGAGGGAGCTCACCGGGACCATTACACGAAGGATGTCCCGTGTCCCCAGTCCCCGTGAAGCACCAGCCCCTGTCCCTCACAGACACCTCGGGGGGACAAAATGCCCGTGGGAGCGGGGAGCGCGTTTGTTCTCCGAGAGGGAAAACCTCACGAGCGTTTTCCCCTCCTTTTATGATCTATTTGGTTAATAATCCGTTTTCTAGAGACAAGAGATTTTGTTTTAACGAGCCGCCGTGAGGCTGGCGTGAGGACATCCTTCAAGGAAGGAAGATAAGGCTCCCGATTTGCCTCGAGAAAGAAAGGCAGGAAAATGGAATCAGAGTGGGCATTAAGTGTAAGTTTTGCCCCGGAACGAGGTGTACACCGAGGGAATGTTTGATGTGTCAGAGGCTCGGAGATTATTGTTTCATCGCCTTGCCC
The DNA here is from genome assembly GCA_013398115.1 of Falcunculus frontatus. NCBI lineage: Eukaryota > Metazoa > Chordata > Aves > Passeriformes > Falcunculus > Falcunculus frontatus. The sequence goes on from VZRV01006236.1 coordinate 249,890, forward strand.
CAGATGAGACCCGGAGACAAGAGAAAGGCGCTGTATTAACAGTAATACGCGTTTATCTCCAGACGCTAGAAAGGAATTAAAGCGAGCTGAACATCAGAGCTTCCGAGGGATCAGGGCTGGTTACCGACGCCTCGATTTAGATCCACCTCTGGATTCCCGAGGCCGTTTTGGCTGACAGCTCTTGGCTGCCGAGCCAGCTCCGAGCGGTTTGCGAGGGGACCCTTCCCGGAGCATCCTTCGGGGGGATACGTCCCGCAGAGCCGGGCAGGGGGCGGGGGGCTCTGCCCCGGCTCCCGGTGCGCGGGGAAGGTGGAAGCGATGGAGCCGAGCTGCACTAAGTGCAGTCACGCGTTGTAATTGTCCCCTGTGTCACCCGGCAATGGTCCCCATTGATCGCACCGGTGTCATCCGCTCGTTTGGGCAGCGAGTGCACAACGAACCGTGCCCGGTGCACGGTGCCAGCGGCTCCTCTCGCACCCGCCGAGGGTTGTTGTCTCCCTCTCTCTGCGCAGGTATTTGATTTACCAGCAGATATTTATTCTGCTTGGCAGGGGATAGCTGGGAGAGATCAGATGTCTTCCTGCTCAAAGCAATTAACAGTTTTGCCCTTAAGGATTGAAAACAATTTTTTTTTTTTTTGCCAAGGTAATAACTTTTCAAATAAACACAAGAGGTTCGAGGGAGGAAAGCGCTGGTACAGAGGTTAAATTTACAGGCAGAGAACTCGCGGTCAAGAGGATCCTTGGAGACAGGGAATCCGGAGGTGATGCACGGCCCCTCGCTACGAAGAAATGCGGGACTCCGGGGTTGCCCTGCGAGCCCGGACCCCAGAGGGTCCCGCTGTGTCCTGGAGGCCAGGGCCGGATCCTGCTCCCTCCAGAGCTGCTCCCCCCACGGGGCAGGATCGGGCCCTGCGGAGAGAACCCCCGGGCACCTGCTGGAGCTGCTCAGAGCCGCCACAGAACCCCCCCCAAATCCACCACTGGAAAAGAAGTGGGCAAAATACTTCAGGGTTTAGCCCCAATGGCACATTCCCGCCCCGTCCCCCACACCCCGAGGGCAGAGGGACGAACCCCCGAGACTCTCCAGAGAGGAGGAACATCAGGGGTGACTTCTATTTAACTATTTATTTATTTCTAAGAGGCAAAGAAAGTGAAAAAAATACCATCTATGTCATTAAACCTTTTTTTTTCCCTCTCTCCCCCGGACTCTTTCTGTTTGCAAACGGTTTCCGTCGAACTTGTTGCAGGGAATCCTAATAATCGCTCACACCTTCCTGCCTGTCTGGGCGATGAATAAACCAACATGATTCACCTCAGCCAGGGGAATAATGCGTGGAGAGTGAGAAACTCAAAGGTCCTGCTTTGGCTTAGATTGGAGCACCCGATTATTCCCAGAGTTTCCCCATCTTCCCGCACAAACAAGCAGCCGGGTTTATTTTCACGGGGGCATTTTATTTTAACTTGTCGATTTTCAGATAGATTCGTTTTCGGTGTTTCGCCCGCTGCCTTCCATCAGTCTTGGAAATGCAGAGGGGATGCGGAATGCGAAATACACCGAATGTGAAATACACTGAATGCGAAATACACTGAATGCGAAATACACTGAATGTGAAATACACTGAATGTGAAATACACTGAACTGTCCCGTACCCGAAGGCAGCTCCTATAAAAACCCTGTTATTTATGCAGCACATTCGCGGTGTGATGCGTCCCACGCTGGATGCAATTCCACAGTTACAATCCTCTCCTGTCAGTTCTTTTTTCCTATTCGGCTCCACGTCATTGTTTTCCAAATCTATCCCGAGCCCCCTGAATGATCGCAGCTTCGAGACCGCCACTTGTCTCCCGCAACTTCCCACCTCTTTTTGATTATCCCGGACGCTGTAATAAACCGATCAATAAACAGCTCTGGAGTTACAGGCTCAGATTTGGTACAAATTGATTGTGAGGGTGCCAGACTCCGTGAGATCAGCCGGCTGATTTTTTTTACTCCTCGAGCCCCATTTCTTTAAAAGAAAAATTTTCGCACTTTTTTCCTAAAAAAAAAATGTTGAAGTGAGATGAAGAACTTTTATTATTTTTACGCGGGAGAAAGAAGACGGGGACTGACTCTGCAGCTGTGTGGGGCTCGGTTTAGCTGTGCCCGCGGGCTGAGCTGGGAGATGCTCCGGCTGTCCCAGTGCCCAGGCAGGGACACCCCGCGCTGCCTCCTGCGGTGTCGCATCCGTGGCCGGCCGTGCTGGCTGGGACATCAGGACTGGCTGCTGCCAAAGCCGCGGGGATCCCCGCAGGAATCTGGAGACAGCGACAATCCTCATCCCAAACGTGCTTCTCCATCCCTCCCTCCATCCCTGTCCTCTCACCCACGGCGTGGAACGTGAGTGGGGTGGGCAGCGAGCGCATTCCACTCCGGATTCCAGCCAGCCCTCCAAGGTTACAGAGATTTTCACCCCCTCCTATTTTTTAATTACACTCAGGGTTCTTTCAGGGCGTTCGCAATGACTCTGATTGCATTTCGAGCCGATATTAGCTCAGGAGTGGATGCCATCGGCGTCCCCGCCATGGTCCGCAGGGGTTGGGAATTTATTTGGATGCTCCTAATTCCTCTGTCGATTGTATCGGTTCCAAGCCTTTTTAAGCAGGGCAAGAGTTTTTATTTGTCTGTATAAATGTATTTGCACGGAGAGTTGTAACAAGCAGAATAAATCATGCTTTAGAACGTAGCAGATGTTGGAAGGATGCTCCTTCAGAAAATGATGAAATTAAATCCATGTGACTTCTTTCACAGATTTATTTAGCACAGACGCTCAGAAATCAGTGAGGAGAAGAAACCCCAACTGCTCTATCCCTGTTAGTATAACTTTCCCTCTTTCTACACGTGTAAGGTAGTTAGAAATATCCAACAGTGCCTTGTTTCCGTAATTTCCCCCTGGAAAATAACCCTCTTTCTAATGTAAGAGTTATCTTTGCCTATGCACTTACAAAACACATTTTCAGCAACTTCATTTGTAGTCTCTACGATATAAAAATTTTAAAAATTCTGTGAGTCTAACTCTGAGGTGGCTGCTTGCAGAGATTTTGGGGAGGAAGCACTTCAGGAAAGGTTTGTCTGTTGTCTGTTATAAGGGATGAAAATTTGTGTAAAAGACTGACTTTTCCATGCTTTTATTAAAAACCTGCATTTTCCTCTGCACAACCCCAATTCATTCCACTGAAACGCTCCTTGGACAGTAGCTCCCCACTGCTCCTCATCTGCAAAAATCTCGGTTATCCTGTAGAGAAATCAAATTGTTTTTTCAGTGCTTGCTTTTTGTTTTTTAACAGTGGTGCTAACAAGACCACGATGCCCAGAGATGCTTTTGGGATTTAAGAGCTTGGTTTGTATCTGGACGCTGATCCCGCCAGTGGCTTGGCTTTGGTCGACTTCCCTAATTGTGCTGCATCAAAACGTGGTGCAGAATATTTCAGGATGGATGCAGCTCAGTGTCCCTTCCCGAGAGCAGTGACAATGGGAAGGAAACGTGGGAAGCAGAGATTTGTACCCAGCAAAGAGATTTTTGCAATGTCAGGGTGTTTGACCGTGATAATGGCGAGCTCTGGATATTTAAGTTTCAGTTAATAGAGGTTTTATTTCATTTGATTTACTCCAGATGGTTCTCAGCCACAACACAGGGGCTGAGACAGCAACCAGAGCTCCGGCGTGCAGGAGGCTCTGAGTAATGAATTTTCATTTGGCCCACAGCAGATAAGAGCCCAGGCAAGGCTTGGATCTGCAGCAGTTCGGATTCCAGAGCCCTGCTCTGCACAGGGGGAACAGGAGAGGGCTCGGGAGGTGGCTGCTGCTCGTTACAGCACAATGAGAGCCAGCTCCGTGTGCGCCAAGAAAATCATCTTAAAATGACGTTAACAGTTTTCTGTGGAGGGATAAATCTCGAGCCCAAGCAATCAGGAAAGTTTGGTCAGCCCTGGGGTGCAGTGCCAACACCGGCTCTGCTTCTCCATCATTCCTGGGGTAGGGCCAGCAAAGCCAAACTCTTTGTGACCTAACTCCAATTACAACCGGCCTAATCAGCCCAAGCTCTAATATGGTAACAAAGGCTTTGCATGATCCAAAATTCCCACCAGATCTCCTGGAGCATGACCAGTACCACCTAAACCCACAAAAACACAGAGCAGACAGCAACAGAGAGATAAAGCTCCCTTTGTTTCTTCTGCACCTCCATTTGTGCTTTAAATAATCAATTTTTTTTCCCATGCACAAATACATAATTCAGAAGTATAAATTCTTCGTTCATCCAGCCAGATTTTGATTTCTTTGGTCATGTTTCAAATAAGCAAAGACTGAGTATATCTGTGATTATGGGAAAAGAGGGAAAATTCTTTGTCATGAACCTGTTAATAATAACGGAGAAAGTGGCAGGAGCCCTCGGAGGGAATTGTTAATGGCACGATTAGAGGAGTTATTGGTGTGGTAGAATTCAAAGAGGATCATGCAAAAGGCAGATTATACTCAATAAATATGAAAGTTGCTGAAGCCTTCTGGGAAACACAAGAAGCTTTTCTCCGTAGCAACAGTTTCTTGCAAGTGTGACATTATTGTCAGTGATTATCCATGTGCTTTTCTTTCCTGGCAGAAAAGCCAGCATGCGAAATCCCATTTCTGTGTGTGTGTGTTTGTGTTCTGCGGCTCCGTTCACAGCAAAATGCAAAGTGTTCTCTCTTTCAAGTCGCTGAATGCCAAGAAAAGCAGCTTCTGCAGCATGCAAACAGCAGCAGCAAATCACGGGGTACCGCTGTCCTCGAGTCACCTCCGTGTCCCCACCGGGGCTTGGATCCAGGGCAGAGCACCCCTGCAGGTGCAGGGGCCAGAGGGTCCTGAAGGAACCAAAGGGCTCCTTCTTAGTTCTACACTGGCCGTGGTTGGGGAAGAAAAGCAGTTTGGGATAAGTCTGGGAGCCCACGTGGATCATGTTTGTCCAAAGCATCGTCTGCTGCCCTCCCCTCGATGTTGGAGGCATTGGAGATACTCCGTGCCTGTCACACAGCCTGGTCCTGGGTGCAGAGCTGCTCCTTGGCTCTGCAGGCAGCTTTCCTCAGCCTGGCACCTGCTCCAAGGCCGGCCAAGGGAGCAGCAGGGGTGGGATGGTGCGAGGAGCAGCAGTTCCAGCTCTCCCCAGCAGCCCGTGGCCGGGCTGGCTCCTCACTCACCTCTGGTGCCCCCACTCACCTCTGGTGCCCCCACTCACCTCTGGTGCCCCCACCCCGGCTTTAAACTCTGCCTGCAGCAGCCCTGAGCTGGATTCAGCAGACGCTGGAGCCCTGCCCAGCTCTGAGGGGAGAGGTTGGGAGCTCCCATCTCATCCCCAGTGCCTGCTCCCGAGGGAAGCAGCTGCCCCGTTTGTCTCCTCCTGCCCTGCTCCATCCTGGGTTTGCAGCTCGTGCTAAGCTGTGACTTTCACTGAAGGATTGGTCTGACAACATGGAGAGCAAAAAAGTTGTTTCCAAGAGCCAATTTCACTTCTTTCCCCCTCCAACACTTTTCCTTCATCCCTTCCCTGGCTCCTGTGTGGGATGTGAGTGGTGCAGGGTGTCCTCTGTTGGGGGCAGAGGGGTGACACTGGCACAGACCCTACAGACGTGAGGGAACAGCAGCATTTTCCAGCCACCACAGATTCTGTGCCTCCGTCAGAAAGTCAAATCAACTCTTGTCTCCTCTTCTATTTATTTATGATTTTTTAGGCAAAGCTTTCCAACAACAATATAAAAAGGCAGGAGAAACATGAGGTCATCCAGTGTTGGATTTGAGAGAGTCAGAGACTCCTTCATCTGTGTATTCTCCTGCTAGCTCTGTGCAATCTTTAGGGAGGAGCATAAATACTGAGTAATTTTATTAACTGTCTCTTCTAGGGGCTTGTTCAGGCCAAATTTGGATTTCATAAAACAAACAAACAGGGCCTTTTTAAAAAAAATCCAAATGTATGAAAGTATAAACAGAGGGATATTAAGTTTTCCAATTAAAAGAATTATCTTATATAATTAAAATCCCCACCACCACCTCCCAGATGTTGTAGTGCCAGGAATGAAAAAAGTAGAAATGCAAACGACAGTGAGTTTTTCACTTCCACAATCCAAGTGATATGAATGTCTCAGTACAAGAAAAAAAAAAAGGGAAAAGAAAAAAAAGAGTGATGATTGAAATTCTGTTTTATTGAGTGCAGGTGTTCGTAATGGCGTAAGAGAAAATGTTTTTAGTTTTTAGGTTGTTGTTGTTCCACTGAAGTTTCTGGACTGTTAAAACTGAGATCTGAAAACAATCCAATCTACGATTAAATGGGAAAAACATACCTGTGTTTAAAGGGGAACACCAGAAGCTGATAACAACTTTTTCAGCCCTAAAATTCACTCTGGTTATCCAGAGTTTCATGTGTTGGGAGTGATGTCTTTAAAACAATTTGCTGCACTCTGAAAACACGTGTTTTATTACCCACGTTCAAGGTAGCTGATGATTTAAAAGATGGGCAATGCCAGGGTTTCTTTGGTTACCTCCAAACAATGTCTCTTTACATTCTCCCAATTATATCTCCATCAAACAACGGCAGAGGAACCCTCGAGATCTGACTCCAGACACGTTTTTAAGTGTGTGCACATCTCTCCGTGCTCACGTATTTACAGCAGCTGCACAGAGGAGAATCTCTGCTGCTCAGCTCTCAGATCATTCCCGAAGTGACACAGCCTTAAATTAAAAGCTGGTTAACGCAATGACAAGAGAATAAAAAGATTATTGCCTGCCCTTAGCGTTATAACCAGCGGTTGAAACAGAAACTGAGCTGCGGGTCCCTGACTCCCATTTGATTGAATGACTTTGGAATCGCGGTTCCCACATCCAAAGCTGGATCTGCCTAAATCGGGGGCAATTTGCATTCTGCGCCCAAGGAAATGCAATATCCAGCCAAATCTCCATTTCAATTGGGGCCGCCTGATTCAGCCTCGCCACTCGTAAGCGCTTTGAGCCAGCGGAATCCTCCGCGGGCTGCGCAGGAGCTGCATCAGATGTGGAGAATCGCTCGGTGCAATCGCAGCGAAATTTCCCCGACGGGGAGAGAGAGAGAAAGGGCCGGCCCCGAAATCCGGGCGGACTCCTCCGAGCACCGTAATTGGGAGCTCTGCTTTCATCCTCCTCTCGTTTGTTCTGGCGTGTTTGACAACGCACGCATCTGAAAATTAATGGGTTAATCACCTGCGTAATGGCTTTGTAGCCAACGCCAAGAGGATCTTCCTCGGCTCTGCTTGCGAGCTGGAATAAACATCTTCATTTGCAGGGCTGGGACAGCCGAGTGCAGCACGCTGGGATCGGGAGCGACAGCTGCTGCTTTCCATTCCGAATTCTGGAAAAGCTCAAACCAAATTTTCCTTGTGCATTTTACATTTCTTTTAACAGAATCAGTCAGTATCCCTATATCTATTCACTTCACTGGCTCTATTCTGCTTAAAAATAAGGAGTTTTCACCATTTTATATTTATTTTTTATCAATTTATATTTATTTTATTTTTTATTTTAGTAATTTACATTTATTTTTAATTTTAACTGATTTACTTTAATCAGTTTATATGCATTTTTCTCACTTTTTATTTATTATAGTTATAGACATGGATTCAAACGTACAATTTAACTGCACTTTTTAAAAACTTTTTTTTTAAAGCATCAAACTTTCGACCACATTTCTAAACATATTTTTATTAAAACATCAAAAGAAAAATTGAAAACACCCACAAAACAACCAAAGCCAAACCCTGATATTTTGATGCTGGAGAAAAAGGGGATTTTTTTTTTAAACAAATATCTCATTTTTGGAAATTTCCCAATATCTCAGCACAGCGTTTTAACAAAAATCTGTTGCACCTTGTGCTGACTGACGGGGCACAGCTTCTGGAAACATCTTAATTGCAGCTCTGCAGGTTTGGTAGCTTATCACAACCATTTAAATAGTCACTCTTAGACAAATACAGAGTAATGCGATCCCCAGCCTTACACCCTCAAACCATAAAGTAAACTTGTTTTTCCATGAAGCAATTAGAAGGCTACATTTAGACATAGCCTTAAAATAAACAGCAGGAGCGTATCTGAAAACATCATTGGATGTTGTAACTTGTGGGCTCACGGAATGACAGTTTACAGTTACTGAAACAGCAGGGAAAATATCGATCAAGATGTGGAGGGGAAAATCAGGCTGGAGGGAGGAAGGAATTTCTGTTCTAACCCTGATTTTGCACATTGATTCTCCTTCTCCGGTTTACAAAGAAAAGGGTAGATGTCAGATTACAGGAAAACTCCCCAATATCTCCAATCTTCAGGCACCTTTTTTTGCTTTTTCCTCGATAATCATGACGTTTTATTTCTGTTAATTAATTCCTTAATTTAAAAAAAACCCTCCTAATGTCAAATATGTGTTCTAAAGCAAACACCTCTGGATGGTTTCCTGTTCAATGCTGAGTTTTGCCTGTTTTACACCAGGGTAAATTTGACAGCAACATTAAATCCCCTCAAACCATCCCTGAGACCTGGGATTTGCGTCTGGGTCATTCCTGCTTTGCCAAAACTCCTGTCCCAACTGCTGCTGGATAAGAAAACCCATCCCTGACCCGTCTGGAGTCAAGGAAGCACAATTGTATTTTCCCAGGATTAATTTGGGGTCCAGCCCTGCAGGGTCAGTGCCCTCTCCAGGGGGTCCCAGGTGTCCCCAGTGCAGCTTTGGGAATGGGGCAGATCCCAACCTGAGCACAGGAGCAGGAATAAACCCCTGCCCTGCTCAGAGCTGCTGCCCAGGGTCTGCAAAAACCCCAACTCCTCAAACTTTCTGCCTCTCTCACATCCCCTGCTCTCGCTCCTTCCATCCCCTCAGTGAAGGTCACGTTCGCTGTTCAAAGAAACAAACACAAAGAGGGGAAAATCTGCCTCAAAATTCAAAGATAAGCTTCAAACAGGCCAAGAATCTCAGCCCATTTATTATCCCTCTGCAGCCGGTGATGCAGCATTTCCACCCCCTGAAACCACTGGTTTTTTTCTCTCTTATTTGTCTTTTTTCAGGGATTTTCAGATGCCAGTGTAACCACAGTTTTCCTGTCAGAACGGCTGCGCTCAAACATCTTTCAGTGGATCCAGCGTGCTCTGTGCTTTCTGCAGCTTAGAACACAGCCATAAAAAATTGCTCAAGGCTGAATCTTGGCATATTAAGTGTCATCACAGAGGTAATTGCTTTTCTTTAAACACCTAGAAAAACAAAAGCCCAACATCTGAAGTTGCCAAAAGGCTCTGGTGTCCAAACACCTACACTTCCACAGAAGGGTTTCTTGGCTTTTCTTCCAGTCTTTCTTTGCAATTTTTTTTTTTCCTTTCCTCTCAGCTGCTTTTGCAATTGAGTGGAAGCATCAGAAAACAAGCGAGATTGTTAACCCACAAAAATGTGTCCAGTTAACAAAATGTTAGGAAACACAATGTCTAGGACATTGGTTTGAATACTGCTTTGAATACTGTTTGAATACTGAATTCTAGGTTTGAATACTGCTCCTTTAATNACGTGTCCTTATTACACCCTCTTCTAACACAACAGTCTCTGGACTAATAGAGGAATGAGTAACACATGGCACTGAGGTTTGAATACTGCTCCTTTAATAATCCATTGTCAGCTCTGACAGCAGAAATGCTCTAATTCGGTTTATTTCTTGGTCCTTTGAACTTTGCTGCATGTCAGTAAATTCAGATTTACTCATATGAAATCCTGACATAAAATGGGGATGGGGCCATGCTGGATTTTCGGGAGTAGATTGTTGCCTCTCTGTCAGAAATCTGCAAAGATTGGGGTATGATTCAGTTCAGAAAACTGCTCTGGGCTCCTAATTCTGACAAAGCTTTCTCTAGCACAATCAGCTTATTCTGAGAGATCTTAGCATTTGATTCAGATACGGTAAAACAACATCAATTCAAGGAGCTACTTTGGTTATTTGGACCTTTACAAGCTGAAATTGGAGGTCTATGAATGAACAAAATCCCTCGACAAAACAAAATAGTAAATAAGCAGTAACCACACCAAATATTTTCCTAGTCTGCATTTCTGATGTGAATTCCACCATTTTTCACAGCCTTTTGGTTATGGTTTTAGCCTTTTCAATTTCTAATTCCAGCACCCAGCCAGCCATTTCCCAAACTGTTGTTGTGGAGAGCTCGGAGCAGCTGAATGACTCCACTGTGCTCCCCAGCCTGCACGAATCCATCATGTTCTGCTTAATTTCGCGTGGCTGTCACTTTTCCAGTCTGTTTGGGGAATGCTACTGTGCCGCTGATCTCTCATTTATGAACATCCCAGGCTTGTCCTGTTGCTCCTGTCCAGGCTGCAGCTCTGGCTGTCCCAGTCATGCCACTGCTCTGCAGTTGCTGAGAGGGTTCTGTCAGTGTTTCACCCCATCCCAATGACAGATTTACTGCCCAGTTTTAATTAATTTTTCTTTTTAGTACGTAATAGTTTCTGGGCTGAGTGATGTGATGGTAGGAAATAACGTGGGGCTCTGTCCAGAGCTTTTAGCCCTGATTTTGAGCGTGAAATTTGGGTGTTTCATGCAAAGAGTGGGAGAGCTGTCAACTCCTTCTGCTGAGGGACTCAGAGCTCATTGCTCCGGCTTTCCCTTGTTTTCTCCTAGGACCTCCTACAAGCGTCAGAGACCCCTTCAGACCCTTCCTAACTCAGCCTGGGCCTCTCCAGCTTTGCTCTTGCCACACTCCCCATGGTTGTTTGTCTCTCCCAGTGCTGGGGAGCCGGAGTCGTGGCTCAGGAATGAACACCACATCAAAAAGGTGCACATGAAACCAGCGCAGCTCTTTCCAAGAACGCTGCACGCTTGAATACAGCCCCAAACAGTCATCCCAATTAACATGCATATTCCAGCATTTCCCATAACCAAGTCAGAACGTCTTGGGCTGTCAGCACTTCAGGAAATTTCATCACCTCACTGTCCACTTCTTTCTGCAACTCATTAAAAACCCCAACACATTAAATCTCGCTGCTCTGCAGCTCTGACAGGAGAACAATCCCCGGGTTTGTCTTTCCTTTCCTCTGGGGGCTGCAGGGTTCCGCCTGCTCCTTGGCAGCTTTAAGGCAAGGAGATACTTTCTCCTCCTCCCAAATTGGTGATTTGTTTTCTGTGGAGCAGCCTCATATAAACCAATGTGAAAAAAACCCCACCAAAATCCTCTCTGCCCCCAAAGAAATAATCCCCATCCAAATACATTTGTTTACCGTGACCCAGATTGGATTTTGTGAAGAAATATCCCTGATTAATACACCCATCTGGCCTGGCCCCAAGATTACACCACAGCCAAGTTATGCCCGTAGTGCAGAGAAATCAATGTACAGATGTCTCTGCTGGGCCATTTCCTGCACAGGGCAGAGGATGGGTGAGCTCTGCACAGGGATCAGCACCTGCAAGGAGAGGCCTCTGAGGAGGGTTTTGGTGGAGGGACAGGGACGAGGACAAGGACAAACCCTGCTGCCTTTGAGGAAACAATCAGGGGTTTCACCACAAGCAGATAGGAAGGTGGGAAGGAAAGGTGATTTTGTGGTTAATGCTGTGCCCTCTCCCGCAGGAAATATGGGTGAATTTTTAAGCCCCGGACATTGTCCTTTGCTGTAAGAAAGTCCTGTGACCTCTCTGGGGCTGGGGTTGCCCGTATGAAATGGGAGCCATTGTATTTTCTTCCTTCTCCTCTTTGTCTCCTGATCTCCTGCCTGTTTGTTTTAGCCATTATATGTTTGTACAGCACTTAGCACAATGAGATCCTGTTCTTGTCCAAGACCTCGGAGAACTCCATAACACAAAGGTTGTGTTAATGAGAGAGATAATAAACCTCACTGGGAAGAAAAAAAAGGAGAAGAATTCTTGTCATTTTTGTTGGAATTCCAATAATGACCAGCTCCGAGCGACTGAACCCCAGGTGACTCATGGAGCAAGGAAAACACGCAGCAAGTTTTTCACAGCTGGGCTCCAAACACACTGTGTTTTAGGTTTTATTTTTAAACACCAGCAGCCCCCTCTCCAAAGATCACAAGTGCTCTGCTTTCTGATGGGGCGGGAAGAAAAAGTCACCATCTTTAGTGAAATCTGACACTCGCAATTCTTGGCTTTCAGCTTTTCTTCTTCTCGGGGTTATCTGACATTCTCTGAGTGCTCCTGAGCTGGATAAGGCAGGATCAGTGCTCTCAGATCACGACACAGCACTGTGGTAGAACAGGAGGTTTCTTGCAGGGACGAGTCTCCCACCTCCTGCGAGGTTTGGGATTGGGATTCCCCTCGGGCAGCTTTTCTCATCCTTTGTCGGGAGCAAGTTTTGACAACAGCAATGCTAATTGATTAAACGTTCTAATCAGAGATTACAGCTAAAAGGGAGATAACATTTTTATTTCATTGTGTCTCCGGGAACATCAGCCTGCAAGGAGCTTTGTTCCCCTTTGGCCGTGCATCAACCCAAGTCATTCTGCTTCCCCCTCCCCTCCTTTATTTGTGCTGAATCTCTGAGGTCAGGTGTGTAAAAAGCTCATTCAGTACTCACAAAACATCTTTCATCGGGAAGACTCTTCAAAAACGATTTTGCAACTTTTATATTCCTTCTTCTTGGGTAGTTTTTCCACCTGGAGCCAGCTGGCACTCACAGTCTGGAAGCATAAACACTCTCACTGCAGAAAATATCTTAGGTTAAACTATGGCTTAAAATGGGTGGTGAAAGGGGCTATGTCTGGAATGAGCCTTTTCACAATTATTTCGCTTAGATATGGACAGGTTGGCAGAATGCAAAAGTGGAATGAAAAAAATCATCCTGTGCTGAGGCAGAACAGAATATTCTTAAAAAAAGTATGGAAGTTAATTTGTCTTTTTTTTTTTCCTCTAAAACCTTTCCAAGAACTATAAAAATCAGGTGTGTTAAAGGCTTCCAGTAACATTTAGAGCATGAATAAGTGTTTCTGCAGATGGAATTAAGTGGTGCAAAGGGTGAGTGAGTGGATGAGGCTCTGGGAACTCTTGGAATCTCAGCCTGCCACTGGAACCAATTCCCCGAGGGCCTTGGGGATGTCACATCCACGGCTTGGGTAACAGCTGTACAAAGAGAGTTATGTTTTCCAATGGGAACATCTAAAATCTTGATTTTGGTTCCTCTTCTTTATGGGCCATGTGTTTTGCTTGATTTCTTTCAGATTTCATGGAAAATTTGTTGCAGAAAGTTCCCAAATGGCATTTCCTCAAACGGAACTTGGAGAATCAATGAGCAGATCCCTGCATCACCTGCAATAAAAACAAAGAAAAACCACCCCAAAAACCAAAAAAACCAACCCAAAACAACCCAACCCCCCAACTATGATGTATTTTTTAATGCATAAAGAACTGACCATTAGGATTTTGGGGTTTTATTCGTGTTTTGAAGGATAATGCCAAGTTCATCTCACACACACAGAGAGAAGGATGCTACTGCTTGAAGTTCAGGTTCCAGACAGAACTGGTTTCCTCCCTAACTCTGAATAATTTACCTTTTTAGTTTCTCAGTGAAATATTTGAGTGAAGTGGAACTTCTGCAGGATTTCATGAATAGAATTAGATGCTCAGCAGTGGCTGAGAATCAGATTGGGGTTTTTAGATAGCACCAGTCATAAAACGCTGTCATTTTTGTAATGGAACCCAGCAATCAGCTCTCCCTCCTCTTAAAAAAGGACCAAGATTAGGTGATTAGAGCAAATCTTGTAGTCCAAGTATGTTAGGAGGAAAACTCTTCAGGAATGTAGGAAGGCAGGAGATAACAGAAACATAAAAATACTCTCGTGAATAGGCAGGGTAATACCCAGGGCCAGATTTTGATCTTTATTAGACTCGCGTAAATCTGGAGCAGCTCCACAGACCTCAGCTCCGTCGCTTTGACCTTGCAGAGATTCCAGACCCGCAGCATAAATCAGCAGAGATAGCTTTGTGTCTTTGGGAGAGGTGGGTTATAAATACAGGCAGGTATTTATGCAAACACACGTGGCACAAAAACATCCCCGTGGTTGTTTTCATATGAACGTGTCCAACGTTGCGGGGTGCAACCACCAGCTCTGCTGCCTCTGCCCTGAGCTCTTCCCCCTCCTGACCTCAGAGTTTGTACAATATTACTCCTACCTTGCTGCTACCTCGACATTCGAGTGGTAGCAAAGAGATTTGGGCCAGGTATTTTTATTTTGGGTTTTCCTGCAGCTGTGTTAGGAGAGAATGGCTGCAAAGCATTGAGGGAAGCATCAGATGGATAAAGCGTGTGTGAAACCAAGATGCTGCTGTCGTTCTTACTGATGGATTATTTGATCTTTTCTTTCCTTCTCCTTTTGTTTTTCCTTCTTTTTTTTAGTTCTTCTTATTTTTTTCTTCTTTTTATTTCCTGCCAGGTGGTCATGAAGCCACCAAGCCTGATGTTTGCACCCTGTGCTGACTCCAGTGATAATTCACAGTAGATTTTCAATTTTAATTGTTGCCCATCCAGTGTTCTGAGCACGCAGCTCCATAAGGAATTCCAGGAATAAAGATTTTCCCTCCTAGTTGCTGGTATTCCCTTTTTCCCTGCAAGAATTTCAGGTGGCACAGGGCACAGACATCCCAGTAACTGCTGAACACCTGAGACTCAAAGAAGCAGGTGAGTGATGGAAAAACAATTTGAGAAGAGCCAGGGAGAAAAAAGACATTGGATACATGACTATGATGGATTGAAAAGAAATTTTATTGGCCCAGGTTTGAGATATTGACATTCCTGAAAGCTCTGTTGTGTCTTTAACTGCTGCTGTCTGCAAGGAATCGTGGAACCATGGAATGGTTTGGGTTGGAAGGGATTTTAAAGCTCATCCAGTTCCACCCCTGCCATGGCAGGGACACCTCCCACTGTCCCAGGGTGCTCCAAGCTCCGTCCAAACTGGCCTGGAACAATTTTAGGGAGGTCTCTGCTTTGGTAACACAGGAAGCAGAAATTAAAATGGGCAGAGGATTGGGAAACTGCTGTGAGAGGCCAGCTGGGAATTTTGAGGGAGAAACTGCTTCATTCTCATGTGAGATCTCTTATCTAAAAGCTTCAGCAAATCACAGCGGTTAAAAATGAAGTTACATAGAGATGAGTGAAGCCTTTGACTTACCCCTGATCTGAAGTTCACACAGAAAATCCGTGAGTATCCTCTCTTCCTGAAGCTGAGGGAATATGGACACACAGCTCAGGTGCTCTGTATTATCAGTGAAAAATACTAATAATGAGAATAGAGACAAAAAGGAAGAAATGGGAACTTTTTTGTCTCTGGTAAAGGCAAATTGTGTGGAGGCAGCAGTCTGGGTGCAGCCTATGGGCAAACCCTGGTAGAGCTGCTCTGTCCTCCTCTGAGTTCATTTCTTTTTTCATTTTTGCATCTTTTTGGTTTTCCCAGACAAGGGAAACCTTGCATTTTATTTTATTTTATTTTTTTTACAAATTCTGATTAATGCCCTTCTCAGACCCCTCCCACCCTCTTTGAATTTTTCATCTTAATGACACGCAGCTCAGATTTTCCTTTTCCTGGGGGAAATAAGCCTGTTCTGGGAAGGCACCTCCACACCATTCGTGCAGAGCATTTCCGAGGGTGAGCTGAGGGCAAAATCCCCACAACATTATTGCACCAGGTTTGTCATCTCACATTTCATAAATCCTTGAAAATAAGCTCCTGAAAAGCAGGGATAAAGTGACATTTGGGAACGGAGTGAAATCCCAACCTAAACGTGAACCCCAGCCATGGAGGGGAGTTGGGTTTCCAGCTCCTCCGTGTGTTTGGAATGGCTTAGGCTGGGCTGGAGCTGTTTGCTTAGCCCTGTTATGAACACAAGGCTTGAACTCCTGCCCCCCTCCCTCATAAATAAACTGATGTCCAGGCTAAAGTCAGATGCCCATCTTTCCTTGAAGTGACATCCACGGCTCACATCCGAAAAAATCTCTGGGGTGACGAGGGTTAAGAAACATAAATCTCAGAAAATGGTTTATTAATTCTGTGCTAGGGGCTCATGCCTATGAAAGTCAGCAGGATGGATTAGGCTGCCTGTGTGTACAGTAAGGAGAATTTTTTTCCCTTCCTCCCCTCCCACCCCTTTTTAATTAGAAGCAGATTTAGAAAGTGGGACTTTCCTGAATAATCATCCCCAGTAAAGCTTTAATCTCGGTCACCTCCGTGAGAAAAGAGTAGGAAATTGGTGAGCAGAAAGCAGGGAGACACAAAGGAAGGGACTGGCAGGGGAAGGACAGGTCACTGAAGTCACCTTTTTAAAACTGCGATTACATTGCATTTGTGGATGTTCTGGTGTCTTGTACAGCTCCAAAAGCTTTTCTCTGAAGCAATTTCCATTGCAAGGTCCCAGGAACCAGAGCACGGAGACAGAGCCACGGATATGGAGATGGCTGAAACCCTTTTCTATAAAAATCATCCAAGTGGGGCTTTGTTTTTATTTGTTTCCCAGGATGTGAGCACTTTCTGAGGCACACAATTAATGGTGTCTGCCAAGCTTCGTTCTCAATTAAAGGATATTTTTTAAAAAAGGGTCTTATAGGGAAAAGAGGAATAAGCAGCTCTGAGTCTGGGTTCAGAGCAGCCCTGTTGTGAATCCTGCTGCTGGTGTGGGAGAAATCCAGGCTGAATAACATCCCTGCATGGGAGAAACCCCTCTGAAAGCACTTGGAGATCTCACAGCAAAAAGAATAATAGGAAACCTTGGTAGCAGCATCACTGGATGTGTCTGGTGTGTGCACAGGGATACCTGGATGGCCTCCTTTGTTCTTCCCACCCTCAGCAGAGCTCCAGCAAGAGATCTGTGCCCTTTACCTCTGCCTCTGAATTGCACCTCCAGTGCTTCACTCTGATTAAAGCTGTGCTTGCTGCAAGCCCTGACTTGCATCACTGAGCCGAGGGGTTTTTAGGTGTTTTGCTCCATCCCAAAGCACGGTCTCCGTAAGCCCGGCCTTCTGGATCCCGCTGCTCCAGGAATTGCAGGAAATCTGCTGCTGGGAAAGCTCAGAATACTCCAAGGAAGCCGAATGTGGCTTTTCAAATGTCTGGAAATGGTTGGAGTAGCAGAATAAAGGATATATTTGTCACAGTAACTTCTGCTTTTTTTCTTTTGCATGTCCTCTGTCCCTTTAGCTTTTGCACTTGGGCAGAGCTGGGAGTTTTGCTTGGTGGGCAACCCTTTAAAGAGTAACATTTCCCCTCTGCAGAGTGTTCACAAAGCTGATGTTTGTGGGATGGACTTCTTCAGCCTTTAATGCTGAATTTGTTGCCTCACTGCACAGCATTTCCTGTCTATTTCCTGTCTATTTCCCATAGATTTCTGTGGATAACTTGCTTTTCAGCCTGCATGGATCCCCCAAGCTCCCCTGACTGCAGTGGATGAGCACCACTTTTTTTTGCAGACTCAAGGCCACATTTTGCTTTCCTTTCACATTCTAAATAATTGAATTATTAAGCACAACATTTTCCAGAAATCAATTGATGATGAGCTGCCACTTAAAGCTCCTGATGGGGAAGTTCAGGCCCACTGACAGGGACAGGAGAACCCAATGGGACTCACATTAGCACCAGAACTGGCGCTGAAACAAAGCTGCTTTTGGACCCCACTTCAATCATTTCCACTTGGAACCCCCCCAAAGCCAATAAAGCAAATACATTAATATGATTAACTTGAACCAATCCAAGAAAATGATTTGTGTATCCATCTTGGCACAGCTTTTGACAAGTGTGGGAGATAAATCAGAATAAATTTACTTTAGAGAACGGGTGTGAAGCGTGCAATTTTCTCAGTGCTGGGGCTGCATCTGACTAAAGTGGGGAAAATGCACCAAATAATTGTAAACTGAGAGAATGTCATGATGGTAGGGGGGGAAAAGGTAATTTTTACTCACTTTATCCACAAGAAATATTCTTCCTTTATTCACTTAGCACCGTTTGACCTTATAAGTGCCTCGTAAAACAAACCCATAAAGAGACAAAAATTGCTCGCATGAAATTAAATTACTTATCATTAGTAGCCACTGATTCTTCTAGATTAGGACTAAACTGTGATTTCTTACCTCAAAACCGCTTTTCATCTCCAGACATCAAAGTCTGCAGCACTTTTGAATAAGTGCTGGTGGGGCTTTTGAAAAGGGGAGGCAGACACAGCACAGGAAAGAGGAGCTGCTCGTTTCTCTCAGGGTTATCTTCTAAGATACACAAAGAGCCACCACTTGAACTCATCTGACTCGACTCCAGCCCCACACTTAATTCCTTATGATTGTTTTCCCCCTTTCCAAATAGGGGGGAGACTGGGAAGAGGAAAAATTAAGATATTTCCTACTCACCCCCCTTACTTTTTCTCATGTCTCTCTCCCTCCCTGCTTTTGTGGGGCAACAAACCCCAATATATTGGGTGATTCTGGCTGCTCAATTCGCTCCTTTTCTCATTTCTTTCAGTTTTTACCTGAAAACCCAATGCTATTTGTCATCTGAGAAGTCCCAGAAATTTTCTAGACAAAACTGTTTGTCTGAGATTTCACAGTTAACTTTGGAAGCTCTGAGGTGGATAAGCTTCTCAGCTCGCAGAAATTTGACTCCACTATTTGTAATACCAAATTTTTTGAAGTTTCTCAGCCCGTGAGTAGCTTTGAAATGAATCAGGGCTTGCACTGCAGCTCTGTAAGGTGTCTTTTATTCAATTAGAGTAGGTACCATGTTAACATTCTTCAGCGTTGTCATAATTCCTCTTTTTTTTTTTTTGCTTTTTTTTTTTCCCAGTGAGAATTAACTTGTCAACTGCAAAGAAGCTTCGAATTTGTCCATAAATCATTTTGCTGCAGGCTAAAATTTGACATGCTGTAGGTAAACACTCTTCCTCTGGTTAAAAAAAAAAAAAAAAAAAAAGACTAATATATTATTATTCTTTTTTCCCCTCTAGAACAGAGCCTCTGATGTCTCCAGTTTATGACTAAACCCAATTTTCTCCAAATTACACTGCACTGTGCTGTTACATTGTCGAGCTGCGCGATCACCACGAGGCTGAGCGCTGCAGCCAGAGCCGAGGTGGGAGCTTCTGAAATGTAGCAAGGGGCTCATTTTCAACTCAGATTTGTGCTTTGTGCTTGTGTTGAGCTGTCTCTCCTTCTCACCTCGGTGGAGGTGAGACTTTCAGGATTACGAGCAGGTCTTGAAACCCCTCCCCACGTCAGTGAGCTCTGTTCTTGCTGGATGCACCCCGGAGAAGATGCCCAACATTTCCAGGCTGGATTTCGAGGATGCCTCCAGTGCTGGTGATTTGCTGTTGAGGCTGAAAATTTTTGACAAGTGACTCATCCCCGCTCCAGCAACGTGTCCCATTTGATCCTGCAGTCCCAGAGGGTTTTTAGCGAGCAATTAGGAGGTGGATGTGAAAATAATTTGTACGTTTGTCTGTTTGTTGTTTGTCTCCAGCTCTTCCATAATCAGTTGCCTCCCTGCCTTCTGCTGGGGCAGGAGGGGCTGGAGCAGTGGGCCTGGGACCCCTCTGGGCTGGAGCTTGGGATCTCTGAGCTGGGACCTCTGTTCTGGTGTACAAAGTGTGCCCTGGGAAGGTGGGAGAGGGTTTGTTCCGAGCTGTCCTGCTGCTACTTGTCCTCCTCCCCCAACGAAAAGGTTTCTCCAGCAGCAATTACAGCATCGCTGCAAACAGGCTGGAAAGAGACATGATGTAAAAATTCAATTACTTCAAGCATTTCTGGGCTAACACTTGGCTTTATATAAACTCAGAGACAATCCTATAAGGCACTCAGGGCAGATTATAGGTTTGGGCAAAGCTAGAAAATTGCTGCCATTATATTGTTATTATTAACACCTTGTAATTAGCCCTAAGGAATCCTGAAGTTCTCTCTCCTGATTTGCCTTTAATGAAGGAAAATTGCTACCTTTGCAAGTTGGATGGCGCCCGCTCTGATTAGCCTTAAGTATATAGGACTATTATTTTGAAAATGTTTGTTGTCATGTGAATATTAGTGTTGCATGGAGAGGGGGGAGGAGAGGGGGGGCTCTTTTGTTTTTTGGCTCTGGGGAGTGCCATGGTCACTTCAGGGGTGGCTGTCCCCTCCAAAATGAAGGCTGGAAGCCTTGTCAGGGTTTCAAGAGCACGAGGTAATGAATTCAGGAGGCTCCTGTGGCAAGGGCTGCCAGCTGCCCTACCTGCTGATTGCATGGGCTGATGGAGTAATTGTTGCATGGAGATAGTTTTATGATTGCTTTGAGAGGCTGAATGAGATCATGCATGAGTTAGCACACTAAGTGCAATAAAAATGATTTTATTTGCATGTCCCAGAGCCTTTCCTGATTCCTTTACTGCTTTCACAGGCAACGTCTTCCCAGTGAAATCAAGCCAACATTAATAAAACATCCCTTCCATGCATCTCCACTCCTCTCCTCCCACATACTCTACGCTTTCATTACCATCTCTGGGAAAAAACTAACATTAAAGAAAATTCATCTGATCTTATCTGTAATTAATTTGTATTTTGATAATATAGAAGAAGAATTTTTGCATGTAATGACTTACCTGTTCATTATTTCTCTCCTTTGAACTCCTGTGACCGCTTAATAACTCATGCCAAAGCAGAACTGATTATGACATTTTCCCCACCCACCATCCAGGAAGGTTGAAGGTGTTGCCTCTCATACTTAGACAAATTGCTCCAAATAATGACTTTGTGCAAAATTAGTCATACATAATTGAGAAATTCTATAGATGAATAGGAAAGTAACTCGAGATGAAGTTATCATTTTAATGTTTTTTAAGTTAACGTGGGATTCGCCGCGCCAGTTCAGGCCAGCAGTCCACCCAGAACATCCAGCTGCCTTTTGTGGGAATGGGATCACAGCCCACTCCTGCTGGGAGCAAGGAAAGCTCCTCGTGGCACCAGGGAGGGTGCAGAAAGGCCTGGGGGGTCCCCTGGATGGCACCAGGGACCTTGGCGTGACAGCAGGAGCATCCAAGGGATTCTCCCCCCGGCTGGTGCTGGCTCTCAGGCTGCTGTCCCTGCTCTGCCTGTGACAATCTGGCTGTCCCAGCCTGGTGGCACTGATGGACTCCACAGCCAGTGGTCATTTCCCACATAATTTGTATCCATGTAAAATTGTGATGTGGCACAGAGTGTCCACCCAACACTGAGACACCCTCGCTACCAATCAAAATTCATTATTTGGCTTAAAAATAATCCCTGAGCCCCCTGGACACTTAGAAATGATGGTTTCAAACTCCCTTTTGCCATATTTATTATTCTTTTTAGAAATTCCTGTCCCTCTTTCTCATCCCTGGGAGAAATTCAACCTCCTTTGTGCAACTGTCAGATCCAATCAGCAGGTCTGTTATGAAAGATAGATCACATTTTGTGATAAAAGTATCGTAGGCAGCACCAGAGAAATCAAACCTAAGAGAAATAAGAATCAGCTCCCCATTCTCCTGTAAGAAGTGCAAACAAAACCTACAATATCCCATCAAAGGGGAGACACAGCTTCCTCTTTCCCCGGGGAAATACCACATTACACCATGAAAGCTCTGCCTTTCTGACTGCCCAGGCCTGAACAGCAAGACAAGTGCTCAGTGATCATAAAATTACCCAATGCCTCTCTTTAAGAGCTGCAGGAAAAGGAGGAAAGTTAAATCAAAGTCCCAGCGATGTAAATGGGATTATTTACAGCTTTTCTGTGCTAAAGGAGGAGAACTATAAAGTCTAGGAAGAGGTTTGGGTTCCTCACACAGGGGTGAAGCTCAGGGTCTGGGGTTTCTGCTCCAGCCCTTGTAAAGCCGTGGGTCAGTGGAACAGGTCAACATCTGAAGGTGTTCAGGTTTCAGGAGCCTGGCTCTGCCTCTCCCCTTCACCTTCCACTGCTGGATTTTCAGAAAGTGGCCTGGAGTTCGCCACACTTCAAACCCAAACACGCTCACTCCTTTTTCATTAGGTTTGTGACTCACTCCGTGCCTCGACTTCATTCATCAAAGGCCAATAGATTAAAAAAAGCAGTTCTTTTAGCCTCATTTACATCTATTTTGTATTAGCAGGGTTGCTGCCTCTCTCTCCTTTCCCTTGCTCGGATTATTGAACACTGCCTGTGCCACAGCATGACCCATCTTCAGTGCATCCAGGCAAGAAAATTGGGAAAGGGCAACACATTAAAGAAAAATCATATTTGAAACTGAAAAAGTTGTGTGTTCGATGTACTTCAAAGTTGGCAAGAGTGGTTTGTGGGATATTGGCCCAAGCCCTACTGGGAATGGAAAGCATCAGAGAGATTTTATTGAACTATCTGTGTTTATTGCAGTGTAACATTTAAAAGGTGCCTGCTTGCTGCCCACAGTGCCTTTGGTTTTATTTAATTAGAAGGAGATAATGAAGATCAAACTATCATCTCCCCACCTGCCAATCTCTAATCCCAGCAGGGCTGCCCTCAGCAGTTTTTTAAACAAATGCTTCACCATCAGGCTTCCATCAGGTTTTATCCTCACACCTCCTCAGGGTGATTTAACAGGTTGCATACAGAGAGTGGAACCAAGGTGCCCCATAAATCAAACCAGGATAAAACAGAGGACATATGAGCTTTTAATTCTTTGCCTCCATAAGATGCTTTTTAACATAGGATGGGGGAAGCCATGAGCAAGGCCAAGTCTGTGGTTAAACCCTTCAATAAACAAACCAGGCCTTATGATGATATTCAGATTTCTGGCTGGCTTTTATCAGTAATGGCCTGCATTGCCCGAATGCAGCCTGGTGGAGGGAAGAGAAGGGAATGGTGCAGGAGAAATTCCCTCAAATCTTCTTCACTGGAGCACCTTCTCACCATATTTTCCTCTTTTATTCCCCCTGTGGCTGCCAGGAGGGAAAGGATTCATGCGGCTGAGTGGGTGGGTGGCCAGGCCCGGAGAGGAATCAGAGATTCATCAGGAATGTTCAATCAGGCATGTTCTCAGAGCAAACCAGTGCCTCTGATGCAATTTAGTGTATGAGTTCTGCCTCCCCGAGCAGAAATTCTCCCTTTCCACAATCGGAGCTGAGCAGAAATTCTCCTTTTCCACAATTAGAGCTGACGCTGTGGCAAAGCAACACTTCCAGGGGTGTCAGTGCTGCAGTGGGTGTTCCAGTGGGGATCCAGAGCTCTTTCCAACCTCCAAGAACTCACCCTGGGGAGCTTGGAGTCATATTTGGGATTTGTGAAAGGCTCCTTTACAGCAGCCCCACAGCTCCCTGATGTGCAGCAATTCGGATGCCTGGAAATAGCAGAGTCCAGCCATGAATGGCTGTTCCTCTTGCCTACAAACCCACAGAGGATTTTAGCCCTCAGTTTGCACCATCAGGAGCAGCACATGGGGTGAGAGAGCCCAGCAGAAGCTCAGATGGGATTAAATGTTCTGTTAGAAAGGCAGAAAGGCCCTGTCCTGCTGTTGCACATCAGCACTGAACCACGGGCTAAAATAAATTCCACGCCATCAGTGGCACATCTCTCTCCCTCTAAAATCAAAGGGTCACCTGCAGATCTGTCCCAATGAGACTTCTGCAGACTGAAATCCTCTCAGTGCACAGGCAAACAAGACATTTCAGATGATTTTCCTACCATTTAGGCACCAACTCGATCTGCAAGAGCCACGTCAGAGGGTGAAGGAATAAAATCTGGATGCTGCTGTTCTGTGGGGTGGGACAGGGAGAAGAGAGCAGAGAAGGCCACACAATTATGTAAATTCTTCTTTCCTCTGTGGCTGGGGAAAGGACATGAGGCCCAGATTGATGCAATCCTGTTGATATTTGGCCCCTTGTCTTCTCTGAAGACCCAGCCCTGGAGTGAATTATTTCTTTGGGATCATTTTTGGGACTTGAAAGAAGCATGGCACGGATGGTAACTGTTCTTCAGTGTTGGCAGCTATAAAATTTGATTGAAATGATCAAAGCCAAGACAATAAAAGGCCAGCAAAGACTAACTGGCTGCTTTTAGTAAAAAGCTCTAAGACATTTTGTAAATTTAAAAAGGCCGCCTGTGGAACACAAAGGGCCTCTGTGTTCGTTTTCTCTCCCACTTGCTGCTGCAATTTGCTTGTTTCCAATCTCAGGCAGGGACATGCAGCCCCAGTGACAGAACAGTGGTTTCAGTGTGGTGGTTTCAGTGACACAAAAGCAGCTCTGGGTGCTCAGGATGAGGAGTTCCTTCAGCCCCTTCCAGCTCCGTGACTCAGCTGCACGGATCAAGAAAGAGTGAAAAAAAAACCAACCAACAAAAAAAAAAAAATCTCACAAAAGGCTTCTATAAAAATTTACAACAATTATTTTGCAATGACTAGAAGCTCCCGGGGATGCTGTAATTGTCACCCCCTGGTGCAGGGTGTGTGGTGGGGTGACCTTTATATGAGATGCTGTGATCTCTGCAAGCACGGGGAGGGGGGGAACTGCGAACAAAGGAATAGCTCTGACCTCTGAGGCTTCTCCTTTCTCACTGACAATGACCTCACCTATTTACACGAGGTGAGGAGAGACTTTGTGTGCTCTAAGTACAGGTGCTGCTCAGTTCTTTGGCATCACCTTCTTTTTACGGGCTCTGCATCCTTTAATCCTGGCTGGGCTCGGTCCCTGCCTCTCTGCTGGAGGGCCCTGCTTCCCTACCCTCCATCCTGGAGGGACTCCCCTTCATTTCCATCAGGAATTGGAGGATGGCCACGGTGTCCTGATGAGTATCTGTGCTCCAAGGTTCCTCCCCAATGACAGCTGTTAAGGACTGAGCTTTGTACTTCCTCAGAGCACAGCAGTCATTAACAGCACGCATAATGAGCTGCATCCCAAATTAGACCGTGCTCCTAATTGGAGATTTGGAGAAATATGGTCAAAGTACCTTGTAAAATAATTAGCTTTGAGTTCTGTATTCCGTGGGGTGGAAGTTCTCCAGCTATGCCCGTCACCATCATCCCAGACTCCAAGGCATCCATGATGTTTTTGATGCCATTTGAAGACAACCCAAACTAAGTAGAAAGAGAAAAAGGGCCAAGGTTTTTCTTTATGCAGGCGGGAAGGGAACACAGAGCATCAGAACTAAGGAAGAGAATCCTGCTGAGCAAATTATTTGTGGCTATTTATTGGGAAAAGTTTTCTTTTCTTATTTGTTTGTTGTCTTTTTTCCCCCTAAATTATCCAGGACCATTTTTCCCGCTATTTTTAAAAACAAATTTGTGCATTGTTTGATGATTAAAAACACATGCTCACAGCAAATGTCATCCTGGATCAATCAGAAGCCCAGCAGACCCAGGGGGTGGGATTTCAGAAGTGCCTAAGTGAGCTAAAACACAAATCCCAGAGAATTTCCACCGTACAAAACTCACTCCAAACCCTTATTAGTCAGAGGTTCACATAAACCCTGAAGAATGTTCGGTTTATAGCTCACTCAAAAGTTTTATTTGTTTTTTTAATCTTGATTATTATACCCGGCTATTCTTGTTCCTGATACAAATATCTGATACCTCCTGGAAGCCTCCAAAGCTTCTGGCCTCGGGAAGACCTCGTGGCAATGAATTCCCCAGGGCTAAAGGTGCATTGGCTTTGTGGATCCTGGTGGGATTTCACTTTTGGGGCCAGAGGAATGTGATGGACAAGAAGATGTCAAGGAATCCAAGGAAATGGGTGCAGCTGGGCAGTCTGGACTCAGCCAGGCACAGAAAAAGAGGATTAAAGAGATGAATGGCACAATGTCAATGTCTAAATTCCCTCTGGAGGCATCTTTGTCTCTCCCTTGGCTGTGAAGGGAAGCCAGGAGCAGCTGGGCTCCTGATTTAAGAGTCTAAATTTAGGGAAGAGAATTCAAGTCTAGAATTTTCTTCTACCTTTAGAGCCCCTGAAGTGTCAAGACAGCGTTCTCTGCCTTGAGGTAGAGGAGTGAATAAATAAGAAGTGACTCTACAAAGCTTTGCAAGCTTGGTGGGTTTCCTCAAGAAACAAACCAAGCTTCCTTCCCTGGCTCCTGCTGTTCCTCAAGAGGTTCCCCAGGAAAAACCTCTTCCCCTCATCTTCTGCCACCAGTGTTCACTTTTAGAGATTTTATTCCTCTCAAAATAACCCTGAACTGCTACTTTCACTTGCTGAGATTAAAGCTGAACCTGACTGACACGGGGATTAGAAGCAGAGGTTAAACCCATGTCAGACTGGAGATAAAGATGCAAAAGGAACAAATGACTTGACCAAACTTCCTTCTTTCAAGTGTTCCTCGGCAGCAATTAAGCTGAACTGTTCATTTAGCACGAGCTGAGGAGCTCCTGCAGTTCAAATGAGATGTAAAGAAGAGGTTTTCCCCTGCTGGCAACTAAAAAACCAGGAAAATGATTATTCTTTTTCTGACCATTTAACTGTACTTTGCCTTGCACCAGGCTCTTCTGTTTTATTTTGGCATTGGGAGTCCTTGTGATTTAAGCAACTGGCCTCAAGGTAAAAAAAACAATTTATAACAGGGAGAAAGAAAACTTTTGAATATACAAACCCTCTTTCATTCCTCACTTTCTCTAATGTTCCTAAACCAAATAATTATGCATTTTATATTTGAAGTTTCCCCCCTAACCCAAAGGCCAGAGAGGAAAAACAAAACCAAAAAACATGACTAAGAAAATAAGAGATGTATAACAATTTAGGCTGAAAACAGAAAGAAATAGAACGTCTGACTGGGGAACAATGGATCAAAGATAAGTAAATAATACACAGAACTCCCGTAAGCTCCAGCAGCAGCAAAAATAACCTTGAAAATAAATGAAACTGGAATACACAAGGTGAAAGTTTCCTTTAGGCTTGGGGAGGGTTGAGTTTTGACTCCAGCTGGCAGGAGAAGAACCTTGCCTAGCGAGGTGTTTTTTGAGGTCAGGGCTCTCAGATTTGGTGTTTGGAGAAAGAAGATCCAGTAAAGGGAAGGATGGGAGACCTCAAGGAATATGGCAATTCTTCCTATGTTTGAAGTCTCTGGCTGCTGGCAGGATCCTTTCAAGTCGAGCTGACACTGAAAACATGTTGAGATTTGACCATCATTAGCCCCAGAAAAGGATCCCTTTGGCTGTGTGTTACAGCTTTGATACAGAGTCTGATTGGAAAAGAGAGGGGATTTCTCCTGAGCTGCCTTTCCTCAGCCCTGCACCCCCAGAGAGCTCAGGGCAAAGATGGAATTGTCCCCCTGGATTCATCCCTCCCTCATCCCAGCTCAGTCTGGGGGCCCCCATTCCTATTCCCAGGCAGAGAGGGGCAGCTGCTGCAGGTTGTTGTGTTTGGCTCCCTGTGAGTCAGAGCTACAGCCAAGGGCTAATTTTCCTCACAAGAAAGAACCTTATACTTTGAGGAGCCACCCCCGGCCCTGTCATCCTGACCAAACAGAATTTCAGCTCTGCAAAAAGCTTAATGCAGCTTGCAACCATCCCTGCCCTCTACTGATGTGAATTCCCCTCTTCCTTTTCATCTCTCTCCTGTTTTTGCATGCTGTAAAATCCACGTTTTCCAAATTATGAGGAGTTCTGCTCCTGCACCTACCTTCCCACTGGTTCTGTGGAGTAATTCTGTATCCATCCATCCATCATCCATCCATCCCTCCATCCATCCATCCATCCATCCATCCATCCATCCATCCATCCATCCATCCATCCATCCCTTCAGAGTGCTGAAATTATGCTTCACTCTGCTTTAGAGGATTCCTCTGGTTTCTCACAAGTATCTGAGCATTTCACACCCTGGCTTTCCACGATACTGTGCAGATCAAGGACTGTTCTCTGCTTCTGCAGGATCTCCTGTTGATTTGAAATAGTTGTAGCCAGAGCTATTTACGTGTGCAAGAAGTACAGAGGGATCACTTTACCTTTTTCTGGAATAAAATCACTTTTGGGGTGCAGCATCTGATCACGTTTCTGCAATGGAAGTGTGGCAGAATCACACCCAGTGGGACCAGGACAGGCAGAATGCAATTTAATTCTGATGAAAACGTCAAACTCTCCTCCTCTTCCTCCTCCAGGGCTCCTATTATTAATCCTGAGGAAACCATCATGGAAGTTTTAAGAACTTCAATGGACAAACTTTGGTCTTTTATCTCATTCAAATAAAAATGCCTTCAGCTCTGCCATGCTTTTAAAACACCAACACAGCTGATCGGGCCTGGATTGCTCCCAGGAGAAGTCCACTAGGGAAAAGCAATCCAAAATCTAAATTTAGATGTCATCAATAATAAAAAAAAAATAAAAAATTCAGTGAGCTTTGTACCCAGCTGTGTGATTTTTACTCCTGGAGAGGAGCAATGACAGATGCTGTGCCTTTGTTGCTGGATTTGCCAGCCTGGCTCTGCCCATCTTCCCCTCTTGTTCCTCAGCTGAAGAACTGAGTGACAAGGAAAGAAAGTCCCTCATGTAACCTGTGGTGAGCAGGCACTTTGGAGAGGGAGCCATAAAAGTACTTTTAGGCTGTTTTATTTCGGTCTGATCACTGAGGAAGCACAATCCCCCCACCACACCCCAGGGTGATGCATCTCCTTAGAGAGGCATCGTGTCAGAAGGAAGATGTGACATTCACCAGATAATGTATCTGCCTGGGAAATCAAAAAACTGCACTGACACTGCCCCAGGAAAAAAAAAAGAGAGAGAGATGGAAACCTTATTGCGGGGAGAGGGGGAAATAGAGAATATTTCAGCAGGAGTTTTGTTTCTAGAGACCTGACTGGCTGAGAAAACAACTCCACCAAGTGCTGTTTAATGTTCAAAATGATTTGTAGCTGCCATGAAGGGCAAACCAAGCCTTGTTTATTCCCATTTATCAGCATTTATGGCTTCTATCAAATTCAGCACTTAAAAAACAAATCTGGAAAATGAACTCCGTGGCACACCTGTCCCACGCTCTCGGATACAGCCCTCCCTGGCTATAAATAGCCACAGTCCCAATGGAATGGATGAGTTTAGACTCCTCTTGATTCACAGAGAGAGAGGAGCTGGTCCAGCATGTTTGACCAAGCAGCTGGGGCCAGCCCTGGCAAAACAAACCTGCTCCAAAGCAAACCTATTCCAGGAGTCCCCATTCCACCCACTTCCTCCTCTCCTGTGTCACTGCCATGCCCAGTGCTGTCCCCCTTCCTTTCCCTTTTTTCCCACGTAGGGAAGAGAGTAATTACATATTTCATCACTCTTCATCCAGATTCATGACCCTCAGCAAAAGATAAATTCATCCTCCAGTGTGTTTTAAATTGTTCTGACTTACACAGGTTAGGCAGAGGTAGAAATGACATAATCTAACCCTTTGGGTAATTTGAGTTCTTTAAGAAGCCCTAATGTGTTCCTATTTATTTTTAAACAGTAGGTTCTAACAATAGCCAGGATTTTATTGGAAGGAATGGGAACTGAGACACATCACGCTGCCAATCTGGAGGGCAAATACAAACATCTGGAGTAACCCTATTTTAGTGCTGTCACTTGCTTTTTTCCTTCCCTTTTCCCCTTCAAACAAAATGTTATCCTTTGAAAACCTATTAGACAGATCAAGATGACATCTTCCCGTGACACAAACAAATCCAGAACTGCATCTCCAGGCCCAAGATCAATGGAGAAGCAGGGGCAGAGCTGCTCAAAGCAGCCCAGCTGGCCTGGCATTCATCAGCAGGATGGGCCAAACAGGCTTGAGAATCTCCAGAAAATTGTCCCAGCCCCAAGGGACACCTCTGGGCACTGCTCTGCCCTCGGTGTGATGTGGAGATTCCTTGGGGGGGAGAAATCAGCCTTTGCTGTCTTCCCAAAGGAATCAGGACCCACCTCCTCCAGAAACAGAGATGAGAGGGCAAAATAACTCAGCTTCAAAATGAGTATTTGCCTCATAAATGGTACTGGATTGCTCTGCTTCCTGCAGGGTTCTCCAGCCCCCATCTGGGAATCCTTGGGAAGGATTCCTTCCACACGAACAAGTCATTAACGCCTCTGCTTTTCCTGGTTTCACTTGATTTTTTTAGCCATTCAGCCTCACATGGACAAATATGGAGCAGCCAATTAAAGGATTACAGAATTTATTACTCAGGAAAGTTGTTGCAGTGCCTCGGTGCCTGTAGCGAAAAGCTGTGCCCCTGCCCAGTTCATCAGACCCATTGTATTTCGTGGATTTTTGACTCCATCTCAGGCAAACCCTAGAGCTTCACTTCTGAATTTACTTTGTATTTTCAGCTTTTCGTGTGAGACGTCTCACAACTCTGCTCAACCCAGACAAGACACTGACTTTGCAGTCAAATAGAAAGAAGTGGAATTTTTCATCACAAATATTTGAAGTTTTTAATTCTATTTTCTTGTCTGTAACACAGGAACTGACCACATTGGCTGCCTTAATCCTGTGGTGGGTCACAGAGAACAGTTTATATCAGTTTATATCAGTTTATATCAGTTTATACCAGTTTATATCAGTTTATACCAATGTTTTAGTGGGAAGGATTTCTCCAGGTGCATTTTTTTAGTGGTTGGAGCTCTGTCTCAGAGCAGGATGAGCCATGGGGAGCCCTGTTCTGCTGGAGGAGATCTGACTGTGAACATGAAGATCTCCTGTCAATATTTTTTGAGTCTCAGAACCTCTTTGTGCAATGCAGAACCAGACAAACACAATTTTAGTGCCCCAGAAGGATTGCTAAGCAAAATATTCCAATATTTCACTCCCAGCTCCAAAGCCCATTTTCCCTTTATCTTTTTCCAGTTGTGGAATCATTTGGCTTTGTTGTTTCCATCTGAAAGACACAGAAAGTCCATGGAAGAAGGGGCAGGAAAAAAGGGAATTTTCCAAAGTAGTAATGGATCCATCAGGCTCTTTTAAAAACAGAGCCCACCTTAACATTTCTCACAGCAGCTGGTCATTTTATCTTCCAGAATTTTGGAAAACAGCCTTTTGGGACCAAGTGTTTGCTGGAAGAGCTGCTGTTTGCAGCCAGGCGGGAGCAATCCAGGAGAGAAATGCTGGGAACACAGGGAATCAGTCGAATTTGCCCACGGAACACGAAGGATTATTCCAGCCCTGGCAGCAGGTGATGGTTCCTCAGCACTCAAACAGCACCACGGCTGCAGGCACTCGTTATTTCCCCATTAATTGCATTTTGGGAGCTTTTCCGTGCTGCACAACACTCCCAGCCCCTTGAAATGCTAATGGAAACATTTGAATATGTAGTTCTCCTGACGGCACACTCGAGGAGGGTTTAAAGCTGCCCAGCCGTCTGACTGCTGCCTATAAATCACTTTGCCTTGCCCTAGCGGTCCATTTTTCTTCTCTTTCGTGTCTATTTGCTGTTTGACACAGGAGCCTGTGCTGGGACTGCTCATTTCATCCCAGACACTGTAATACCCCCGCAGCCTGCCGTGATTGTCAGGTTGATTTCATTAGCACGATAAGATGCATAGGCTCCTTTTTATCTCTCGTGTTCTCCTTCTCTCTCTCCCTTTCTCTGTAATTTGGGTCTTTAAAGTCCCTGCTGTCTCCTGATCTACAGATAATTGTTTACTGTAATACAAGCCAGGAAAAGAGCTGATAAACTCCAGATGTAGCGAGGTCTTCAAATTCACTTTCCTTGCTCCATGCCCATGGCTATGGACCTCAGATAATATTTTGCTGCTGTCTGGGGTCCTCTAAACCTGCTAATAAAAAGAGGTTATTTAAGATGGACAACGATTGTCTCATGTAAGATCTCATTAAGGTTTCTTTTCTGTTTGGGGGGTTGTTTTGTGGGGTTTTTTTTTTTGGTTTTTTTACAAGCTTCTTATTAGCCCCAGTTTTTGTTGCCTGCCTGTATCTGCCCTGCACTGTACTCTTTGAAGTCTTATCGTGCTTCTTAGTGACAGGAGCCAGGATGCTGCATGTTAACCCCCATAGAGCAAAGAGATGAGACTTCTGTTCCCTTTAAATAAAAAAAAAAAAAAAAAAAAAAGAAAGAAAAAAGAAAATTACAATCACTCTTTTCTGCTGTGCCACAGCTTGTGGTTTTGATTCTTTGCACAGCAAAATTTAGATTTTAATGGTCAGGGGTTCATAAAGAGCCGAATTACTGCCTCCAGCTTCACCAGCTCACAAAACAATACCTTCCAGAGGTTTGATAGCAGTCCTCCAGTTGATTTTTAAATTACTGTTCCTGAGTTTTACATAGCTCTGAACTTCTCCCTTCTCCCCAGCGCTGGAAGGCAACGAGCTGTCAAAGAGGCTCCTATCTCCAGCCTCACTGCAAGGCCCAAAAATAGCCCCAAAGCCCTGCCTACATCTCCACTGTGAACCCAGTTTGCAGCCAGTTCATGAAAAGGTTGCCTATAAATATTTGCTGTGCCCACACAGAGCGTGGTGGTTGTGACATCCTGGCCTGGCACACCGAGATCTTCCCCTAAACTGGTTTGGCACATTAATTTTTCGCTGTGAATTCGAGACCACCTCACCTTGCCAGTGGAACCAGTTTGGCTGGCTGCTCCGTGCTGGGCGTGGCAGGACATCCCTGGGTGCTGGGGCAGGCCAAGGTGGAAGTTTTGGAGGGTTCTGGTTTGTGTTCAAGGGCTGTGGGGTATCTGCCTGGCCTGGGTGTGAGCCTTAGGCAATATCCCTGTGGACACAGCACAGCCCATGCACCCTGCAGACACCTCGTGGGCTCTCCCTGGACAAGCTGCCATGAAAGGGTAGGGAAATCTGTGCTTGTGGCACAGGAGAGGATCAAATCCTCAAAAAACATTAAAAATAAACCCACCACAAAAAACCAAAACCAAAAAGTAACAACCCCCCCCCCCCAAAAAAAAAAAAAAAAACCCCAAACCAAAACAAAACACCCCCCCCCCCCCAAAAAAACAACAAAAAACCCCCAAACCAAACCAAGACAAAAAAAACCAAAAAAACCAAAAAAACAACCAAAAAACCAAACCAAACAAAAAAAAAAAATACTATGGAAAAAGCCCAACATGACCAGACTTGCCCTTTAGTCAGAACTTGGGCTCTTCTGACCTGAGATTTCTGTCTTAATTGTGAAAAAAATCAAAGTCGAACTTTGATCTGTCTTAATTTTAAACCACCAAAACTCAATTTGGAGCTGCCCATTCCCAATTCTTGGGAGAAGGCTGAAAAATCTGAAGCTGGATATAAATTTCATGAAGGTGTTTTAATAGAATTCATTTGCCAGTGTAAACCCATCGAGCCAAACTCCTTGTGCGTGATCTCCCTGTAGCCAGAGGTTTTGGAAGGCTCCAATATCCCAGGCCAGATAAGGAGGCTGAGCATCCTCCAGAGGATGCCGCTTGCTCCTCTGCCCTGGAGGGAAGGAGATCAGCACCCAGCTGCCCTCCCCTGCCGGGGCAGAGCCGTGGAAAGGGGATTTTTCAGGAACAGGGAGGGAGAGTTCATCTGCAGATCTAATCTGGCAGGTACTGATTCTATTTCTCCCTGCTCTTCACGGTTTGGATGCCCCCAAACTCCTCCTTGTTGCAGGCAGCATTATCAGACTCCACATCCCCATTACATTCCCGGGATTCTTGGGCAAATATTTTGTTTTCACTTGGTCACAAAGGTGATCAGCCTTCATTATCTCAACAAAGGTTTTACTTTCTCTGTGGAAACACCTTTTTCTCTCTTTTTTTTTGGGCTGTTTCATTTCACTTTAGGCTTTCTCAAGGCAAGGAAGCCGTGCTGGGGTGGAGGTCTCTTTTCCAAGAGGAAAGACCTCAACTCAAAACCCAGACTTTGCTGCCACCACAGAGATTTGCAAGACCCATCTTCCCCATCCCAGTATCACCGAACCCCCTGGATTAGCCAACAAATGAAAAAGAAATGGATTGGTGTAACTCCTCCCTCATAACAATGCTGTTTCATTGCCTTGTAATCCACTTTTAATTGGGATTTGCTTCCTGGCAACTGCGTGTAAACAAGGAGATGGTCAAAGGCAGCGGGGGGAGGGCAGGGAATCACACAGGAATGAGTCCCCCCTCGGTCCAGCTTCCCCTCTATAAAATTCCACAGTCTGGGTTGCTTCCACCGTCATTTTGGAAAACACCTCTCCTTTCCCTCCTCTTCCCCAGAATTAAAAAGGGTCTATTCTCCTCCCCTCTCCGTGTAAACATCACTTATCTTGTTCTATAGGCAGCACAACTAGCAAGAGCAAGTACTCACAAAGTGCAAATTAGCCGGTGACAATAAATTGTCAGATTGCCTCTGAGGCAGAAACAAATGAATAGCTCAGTTTATTAATCACATGGCACCTTCACCTTTGATGTCTTGATGTTCCAGTTTTGGTGCTCCATTAAGCAACCCTGAGTGACTGCTGCAGCAGCCTCCACTAAACCAGAAATTTTGTTGGCAGCACATTTCAGGACTTCAAAGGCGGTAAATTACCTCGAGATTGTTTCATTAAAGAGCCCTTCCCAGTGTGAACAGCAATAACAGGAGAATCGAGATCAAAGAGCATCCATCTTTCTAGATTTGTTACATAGAAAATTACATGCTGAGGGTGTCTTTTTCACAAATCATGTCGCCTCCCATTTCAGCAAGAATGGTTCTAATTAGAGCAGAAGCCTCCCTGGCTGTGCAGAGAGTTATGATTGTCATTAATACACCACTGCAAGGTTTTTCCTCCTTGCGCTCCCCAGACCCTTACCCCATCCTCTGTTTGTGAGGTGCCTCTGGAACCTAATTAGAAACAATTATGCTGATTAACTGATTGCAGGCAGTTCTCTACACATTCTTGGGAAGAGCTTTTCCCGGGACGTATATTTGTTTATTTTAAATATTCTTTCATTTCCCTTCCCCCTCCACCCCCACGGGCTGCCTGGCTTCACACAGTGCCGGGCTTTGCTTGCTTTGGTAACCACCAGGGAAGCACCTGGAGCAATCCCTGCTGGAGACAGCAAGGGGCTGCTGGAACTGGGGCACCTCCTGTTTGGTGGCATGGACCAGGCACAAGCCAAAAGGACAAGGATCTATAACCCTAATGCCTGGTTTGGTTTAATTTCCAGCCACTCAAAGTTGGCTTCAGCCTCCAAGTCACGGGAATCTTCTGTAACAGTGAAACCCCAGCAGTTCCACTATAAAGGATAAAAAACCAGAGACATCACCTGTGGACCCGTCCAAATGACTGGTAACTCCTCAGAACATGTTTGGAGAAGCCAAAGGCACCAATCCCATGCTGGAATTGTCTCTTCCCATCTCCCTGGCTGGGCACGGTGTGGAGGGAGCCACCTGGGCAGGCATCACTCCACACTTGTGGCAATCCTTGTGAATCCTGAATCATCGTCACCTCACGAGAAATCCCTTTATCAGCAGCCTGAGGAACTCGTCCTCCCCACTCCCCTTCCTTGCAGCCACTCATCGCTGCCTTTTGTGTGTCTTTTCCACCACCGAGGCTCAGCTGGTGTCTCATGTGGCAGGTGCTCCATGATTTATAGAAACAACACCAGGGCATGGAAAATCCGACCCCTCATTGCCACAGCAACTCGGGCTGCTTCAGAGGAAAGCAGGAGAAACCCAGGAGTGGAGGCAGTCACAGAGAAATTTGTCACAAAAAAAGGTTATTCCACAGAAATATTCACCCACCCCAGATATTTGGAGGCTGATGTCTGCACCCAGACACAGCATTTTACATCTGTGCACTCTCTGATTGGATTCCCAGATCTTCCTGACTTAAATCTGATGGTTTGGCCACTTAAGAGACACCTATCACAACACAGGGCTGGGGAAAAAAGCTGAAAAGCTGCCCAAGTGGAATTCTCCTAGAAAAGATCTCCCTTTGGATGGTGTTGCACTCAGGTACTCCCTGAGATTTTTCTGGTGCCCTGTGAGGAGTGGAGACATCAGGTTGGTCAGAGTGCTTCAGGAAATTTGTACCTCTCTAACTGATCTCTTCCGTCAATAAGCAACTAAAAAACTTAGGAAAATCATAATAGTTCTGAAAAAAGAAAAAAAGGCAAATGCATCCATTTTCCTACAGATTAAGAGTTTCTAGAAAGTGAAAGATGGTTTCAAGATGCAGAGTTTGAGAGATACGGTCACGTCACTCTTGTGTTTTATGAGACCTTATTGTCAAATATCACAGGGGAAGCAAAACACGAGGAGCAGAGAGCCGTGGGAAAAAGAGCAATGAAGATTTTGGTGTGAAATCCAGTGGAATCTCTGTCCCCAGCTCTGCTGCCCTCTGAACCCAATCTGCTGGATCCTGTTCCACAGAGGAAGGATTGAGAAGAATAAGCAGCATGCAATGATTTGTTGGACTCTGGTGAAGACACACCACGCCTAATTTCATTGTAAAAGGAACCTACCCAGCCATTGATCAAAATATCTCTGTCAGTGCTGGAATCGAGCCAGAGCTATCTTGGTGTTTCCAGAAGGATTCGTGTTGCTTTCTGTGATATGAGGTCAGAATAAATTAAGCAGGGCCTCTGACAGCTGATTTTCAATGATAATCTTTATGTTAGGATTGACCTGTTTATTCAACCCAGTCAATCTCTCGTCAAAATGACAGCTCCAGAGCACCACAGATCATTATCCCCAAGGATGCATAAAGATCCTGTCACTTGAGACAATAAAAGCTGATTAATACAAAATTAGAAAACAAGACTGATGGAGAAGAAAGCCAAAAAAGATCAGACTCTCCACCTCTGCCACAACTCAGAGCATGTTGAGTCCCAAACTGCAGATGTTTTGTGCTGTAAAAGGCTTTTTTATTGCTCTACAGGTTTGGGATATGGGACTGTCCTGACAATGGGATGGGGTTTTGTCCCTTGCAGGGCTCTGGCTGTGCTCTCACGCCTGGGTGGATGGGCAGTGGCTCCATGTGAAGATGACAGAATTCCATCCTCATAAGGCATTTCTATATAAAAGCAACATAAAAGGCTCAGAGCTGATGCCTGGGAGATGCTGCTGTGGGACAAGGCTGCAAGGCAGAGCACGAGCTCTGTGTGCAGGGTTAGAACAGCTGGCAGCTTCTGTCCTGTGGTTGGGGAAGTATTTCAGTGCAGCTGTCGGTAGTAAAGTCTGAAGGGTGCTTGTCTGAACAGCTCCTGTAGAGATTGATTTTTGTTTATCACTCCTCTGAGTACAAATTTACACATGAAACTCAAAGGAAAACTGGTAGTCTTTCTAATTGTGGTTGAATAGACACACTGCTAATAAGTGCACAATATAACTGTAAACAGATCACAAATCTGGAAACATATTCATTTATGTTACCTTTGTTCTCCTTCCAGGAAATACAAGGATTTGATAAGTTGACATTGATTTAATAGTCTGAAAACTGGAATCAATCTTTCCTTCCAGCCTTTTATTTTCCCCTCCTGTTGCAAATTACAAACACATTTCTGCTTCCTGAAAGCTGGGCATGTATTTCTCGAAGACCTCTCCCCCTCCTGCCCCCTCTCCTGCCTAAACAAGAAATATCTCGTTAATTGAGGCTGGGATTCAACGTTTAGTGAAGGAAAAGAACACAATGCACTTAAGGAAATCCAGCTTCACTGTGGGTTCATTCTGCAGTGGCTGATTACTGGTGTGGTGATGATGATGGTGATGATGATGATGAGATGTTGTTTGAGAGCTGAGAGACAGTGATTGGCTTGGATAACCTGAAATTAACAGCTGGATTTACAGCTTGTAAATATTCCTCGTCGCGGATTCTCGCGTTGCCGACAAAATCCCCTCTTCCTGCCCAGACCCCGTTTATGAATCCCAAACCAGTGACCTTATCCCCAGGATGTAAGACAAGACCCTCTCCTGGAGTGCACACTGCATTTACTGAGGAGTCAATAAAGAGGCATTCTCAGACTTTTTATGTGGACCTAAATTGTACGTGAGTGTGACAGTCAAATTTACACACCCTGACCCACTGCTCCTTCATAAAACTGCGGGCTCCTGCTTGCACAAGTTTTCTCCTGCAGTGTTTCTCCTTCATTTCCCCCTCTGTGGCAAGGAAAGAGCTCTTATTTGGGGTTTGTGATGTGATACAGGCACTCAGTGCCAGCCTGGTGCAATTTGCCGGGAATGCAGTGGTGGGAGCATCCTTTTTGGGGTGTCCTCCACCAGCACCGAGTCAGAGCACAAAGAGACATCCCTGACCCTCTGGTGGCTTGGAAAAGTCAAGGATCCCTCAGGCTGCTTCATGCCAGCCTTGTGGGAATGGCTCTGCTGGGCTGCAGCCAGAAAAGGGCATGGAAAGATCAGGATAACACCTCCCACACAGCTACACCAGTCCCTTTGGAGCTCCTTTTCCCACTGCCAACAACTCTTCCTGGAGCACAAGGCATTGTCAGAGAAAGGGGAAATATTCCCTCTTCATGGAATGATTCAAGGCAGGGGGATTGGATCTAGGAGATCTCTAAAATCCCTTCCAACTCAGGCTGTGCTATAATTCAATTATTTCATGTTTCTGTGAAAATGTGGATCCATATTTCAATCTGTTGAAGAATATATTTAAATTCTGCTTCACTTTGGGTGACCACATAAATCAGAAGCACAGACACTGAAACAAGAGTGCTAAACCAGACAGTGATGGAGCTGTCCCAAAGCTGGGCTCCCGAAATGATGGGGGGAAATCCATGGCAGTGACTTTGGGAAACATTTAGGCCAACATTCACAGCTTTATTCAGTAAAGTGAAAGCACGGCTTGATTAAATGGATTTTGGATTTTGGACCATTGTGGGTCTCAAAGGCCTGATTCTGTTTTCAACATGGTCAAAGCAAATTAGTGGAAGGCAGCAAGGAGCGAAATCTTCCATGTTCCCTCTGTCCTCAACGAGCTTGTCCTGCTTTCTAAAAATGCAATATGTTATTGATATTTTACCTAATTATCTATAGCTGTTAATACCCAGATTGACTCAGCACAGTCCCTGCCAGGAAATAATGTAACAAAAGGGTATTTTTATAGGACAGAGGAGCCCGCAAGTCTGATACACTCAGTGGACTTACAAATTAGCATGATAATAAATTTATCATCTGTGGAGGTAAATGGAAACCAAAGCCCACAGAGACATCAGCGTGCGGTGAGACCGGTTTGCCAAAACAAAGCTGGGCACATTCTTGGAGAATCTGAATATTAGAAGATGTCTAGGACACACTGAGGGGAATTTCCAGACAAGATAAATACAGACAGAAATATGAGACTGAAGAATGGGGCTACTGTAGGAATTTTAGCCCTCAAAAATGGAGCGGGCTGTGGGAGGCACGCCCAGTTGGGATTCTGGTTTTCACAGGCTCTTTGCTTGTCAAACTTAATATCAAGTAAAATAACCTAATTTGACTTGGCAAAGGCACAGAGTGTAGAGCCTTGATAGCTGTGACAGAGGCTTTTGAAGCTTCATATAAACAGAGTTTCCCTTGCTTTGGAAGAGATGGTTGAATAATAAACAACTTTCCCAATCCTGACTCTGACTACTGAAAAGCACAAATTGTAAAGTAGCTCGTTGGCAAAGGAAATCCCTCTGCTCAGCCCATCTGCCAAAAAGGGACTCAGCACTGAGCTCAGAGCTAGGCCTAAGTTAGGGTTAGGCCTAAGTCAGGGTTAGACCTGACTAGACCTGGGTTAACCCTAACCCAGGGTTAGGCCTGGGTCAGG
The DNA here is from genome assembly GCA_013398115.1 of Falcunculus frontatus. Classification (NCBI taxonomy): domain Eukaryota; kingdom Metazoa; phylum Chordata; class Aves; order Passeriformes; genus Falcunculus; species Falcunculus frontatus. The sequence goes on from VZRV01006236.1 coordinate 289,500, forward strand.
GTGTGGCCCATTTTGGGGGTTTCTGGCCCTGTTTTTTTCTGATCCATGGCCTCGTGGAAGCTTGCTGCAAGACCAAATATCTGGTTTTACTCTCCTGGATCTTGTTCTTAATCTCTCTCGTGGATTGGGGTGAAATCTGAATGTGAAAAGAGAAGCAATTTAGCCATCAGAATATTATTATCATTATTATTATTATTATTATTATTATTATTATTATTATTATTATTATTACTACTACTACTACTATAACGAAACAAGCAGAAATAGGTTGCAGAAAGGATTACAAGCCCAGTTTGGAAGAAAACTTAGATCCAAGGCAGCAAGTATTAATGTGTTTGAGATGCAGGATGGGATCCTTGGAAATGGAGTAGATTTAGCCATTGGAAAAAAAACCCCATTAACTGGAGAGTGGTGATGGGGGAAAATCCCCACAAGAGTAGAGCTCTATCTTCTTCCATGATGTCCCAGTTTCTTTCCCTGGGTAAGAGTAATCACTGAATATGGAAGTACTGTTCTCACTGCAATTAACTTTCCAGTGAAAATTACTTCTGAATTTTCATTTATTAGCAATCAGAGCAAAATAGGAGTGGCATTAAAACGATGATGCAAACAAATGGTCCAAGAAAATCCCCCCCAAAACATGTTTCTTTCACCTCTTATGAAAAGTGGCGCATCTCTACCTCTCCCAGCTAGGAATAAATCATCACTTTTCCCTTTCTTCCCAAAATGTGCTGTCTCTTGCCATTACTCTCCCTGTCTCTGGCCTTATTTTTCTCTTCTGCTGCCAGTCCGTAAATGGAATTTTGCTCAAAATCAGAGGGAGCTCCGCGTCCCCTTTTGAATCCCAACTTTCAGCTCCTTGGTTTGCACGCTTTAATTCTCCCGATGCCTGCAACTTTTCTCCTATTGATAATTGATAGACTGTTCCTTCCTCCCCAATTTCCTTTATTAGCTCCACCAGGAAGTTTATTGGTGTTCCCTGCGTGTAACTCAAGCCGACGGCCAGTGCCACGCTTGTTTCCAGCCCTATGTAAATTAATCCTGGCCAGAAGTCTGAAGGCAAAGATCAGGGAGCCCTAAAGCAGGGCAGAGATCTGGTTACACGCCAGAGGCCTCCTCTCCAGATGAAATGAGAGGAATTTGGGGCTGCAGCACTTCCGTTGGCTCCTAATGAACTGGGGAGGCTCCTGCCTGCCACCAGCAATGATCCACACACAAACAGCTCCTCACACGCAAGTCAGGCCTGCAGATCGCAGCCCATTATTAATTTTATTCTTAATTTTATTCTTTTCAGTGTCCCCTGGTTGCCCTGCAAGCCTGAAGGCCAGCCGTGGAAAGCTGGAATTATAAACTGCCCATGGATGCTGCCATTGGTGTCAAAATGGTCTTTTTGCCAGAGAGAAACACAAATTGTGGTCCCCTAAACCTGGTGTGTGTCTGTGGACAGCTTCAGCTGATTTACTTTTATGAACAGAACTCAGGAGGATTCCTGGGCTGGCACAGCTGGATTTGAGAGGTTTCCCTTGATCATCAAATCCAAACATTTTCTCTTGACATTCCTGCTTTGCTGGAGCCAAGATGCTGATAACTGTGTGTGTGTGCCTTTGTACAGATAACAAATAACCACAGGAGTTTGTGATGATTTACCCACTATCCCTGGTCCTCTACTGACACACACGGGAATGGAAATATTTACTGAGGAGTAACAGAGGGAATTTAAAGCCAGGCTGTGAAAAGCAGTGTATGAGAAGCTCCTCACTCCAAATGTGGGGGTGTGGAAGTCTGTCAGATGTGACAATTAAATGCTAACATGGTGTAACATCATAATATGGGCACAGAGTGTTTCATTCCAGTGGCAATCCTAATTATAACACTACTTAGGACAGGAAATTGCCTGTTGGACTGCTCTGCCTGAAAACACTAACAGAAAACTCTGCCTGTGTTTGCTTACACAGTGAAACACAATGCACCGACCCCAAACAGCAATCCTTGAGATCCCCTTCTTTCCTCCAAACCTCCAAACCCCCTCCAAACCTGCTCCTGGCAGAGGGAAATGCTGTGATTTATTGGCAGCATGAGAGTGAGGCAAGAGAGGTTATAAAAGCCATACGATAAAATGATGGCTCAATCAAGTGGCCAGAACATGCTCAAAAGCAGGCTGGAAGGGCTGTGTTCCAGGAGAAGAGCCCTGTCACCACTGTGAGTGCATCATTCCATGGGAATATCCATGGCTGGGAGCTGGAAGGGAACAGCACTACCTGGATTTGCCACAGTGGTTATAAACTGGGAGCTCCCCATCCCCTCTGGATTTTCAGGAAGCTTCCAAAAAGAAACTACCCATATATTTATGAATTAAAATGGTTTCAATTCCATCTCTCCCAAAAGGGAGATAAATATCATTTTGATGTTCTGTGCTGAAGAAAAAAAAAGATGTTGTGTCTTTTTTTTTGTTCCTTGAGAACAGACTGGAGCAGACTTCTTTTTTTTCAGTCTCTAATATAACACATTTGTTTACCCTTCAAATCATGCATTTTTCCAGTTAGTGAAATGTCTGGAGGCCTCCAGCTTGGACCTGGGGCAATGGGATGCACTACTCTGGTCTCTGTCTTTTTTAGTCCTTTTCCCTCCACGACTCTTGATTACAGAGTAGAGAAAATCCTGATAACCACCAAAAACTCAGCTGCATAACAACAAATTGAGGCACCAGCTCAGAAAAGTCCTTAACCACATGTTAAACCTGCTGTTTAATCACAGCCAAAAAGAGCAGACAAAGCACACAAACAGAATAATCCATGGGCTCGAGAAAGTCTCTGCTGGGGGTTTGGTTTCTCAGCTGTGAGCGTGCTCCCGTCGCTGTGCTGACCTTCAGCACCCACAGAAATGCAATTTGATTTATGGGCCCAGAGCTGCTTTACGAGGCTCTGCTGGGACTCTGAGTCCTTCCCGACAGCAAGCCAGGGCTGAGCCAGCAGCTGGGCTCTGCTGCAGGAGGGGAGAGCGTGGCTTTGGCACTGACAGCTTTATTCCCCTAAAGCATCCCACCCAAAAACTGATTTTATCCCAGGGCGAACACTGTGTGCTGAATAGGGCTGGGGATGCCATGGCCTTGTTCTGTGGCACCACTCTCAGGGTTTCATTGTCCTTTCCTGTCACTCTGGAAAGTAAAAAACTTCTAGCAACCATTTACTGACATTTGATTGTAATTGAAGCACTGCAATCTGCTGAAGGACTTTGTTGGAGGGAGAAAAGCAACTGGCACAGGTCTGGCACATCAAACCTCGAGGTTTGCTTTGACTTTACATCTCCACTGGCTTCTTTCTGCTGATCTGATTGTGCCAAAGGTTAACATTGCCCAGTAATAAACCATATCCATTTAATTGGGCAGATTAGCCCCAGGGAAAACTCTCACTTGTGGTGCCACAGGAGCAGGATCATCCTCCAGTGTGGCCACGCCAGGCTTTGTCCTTTTCAGAGGTGATGGAAGCTGAGGAATCTGGGGCAGTATGAAATAGTACAAGCCACAAACTTCAACTCACCCAAAATCAGTTAAAAAATCGAATATTAAAGAGTGTCATCAATAGGTGCAGAAGTCTTGAAAGAAATATTGTATTTTCTTTGCTTTCAGTGTTGCCAGACCAAATCTTGTCTAGTCCACTTAGAATTTCACTCCTGGCTCAGAATCCTCAGGACAGATCATCCCCTTGGTGCTATGAGCAGCTTGCAGAACTGAGGAACTAAAAAGGGATGGGAGAGAACGACTTTCCTGTTGTTTCTTAGGACAGTTTTATGCCTTTCTGACCTCTTTGTGTGACTGTGAAAGAGATGCAAGTTTGAGGACACGGTTACCCAGGAATGGCTGTGTGTAAATCCCATTTCTAGTGGTAACAGATGAAATGAAACACCTTTGCCAGGGACAGAGCAGTCTGGATATGCACATTCTGTCTTATGCCTAATTACATTTTTCATGTACACAACTATTTCTCTTTAATCATCTCTGTCTCCTCCTTGCCTCTGCTCCCAGTTGTCACAATTCTGCTTCTTTAGCCTGCATCAGCCCTGCTAAATATGTGCCACGGCTTTGTTTATGGATATATTTTACTAATTCTTATTTATTAAAATAATTGCCTTAATTAATCCTAATTGTCCATTGTTAATCACTCAGTAATACGCTTCCATTTGCTTGTACATATATTTTTGTATTAGTCATTAGAAAAGCAAGACATAAAGCAAATGGTGTAATTACTCACAGAACACTGGGAGCTCAACCAATAAAAATCAAAGGGGAGAAAATAAAATGCTTTCAGCATTCCTGTACAGTAACTGGGACATCCTGTGTCACAAATGACTTTATGAGCTGTCTGGAGGTGGGATTCCCTCCTAGAGCCTCAGGAGGCTGAGAAATGAAATGAGAAACCCTCTTAGAGCTGGGATGATGTTTCCAAATTTGCCTCTCGCTGTTTGTCAGCAAGACCAGGACAGAAGGGAAAATACCCCACTGAACCATGACAGATTCCCTGGGGGAGCCTTGGAGGGAGTGAAACCGGAATAAAAATGTCAAAAAAACCTCAGAGCTTTGTTTTTTCTGATTTTTGATTTTCTCTTGGATGGGAAAAGTAAAAACCCAACCAGCTCCTATTCCATGGCAAAAGCTCAGGAGGGTTTTTGGGTGGGTGGTGACCCAAAATCATGACATAACTCTTTCTGTTTGCACTGACACCGAGCCAGGGGTGGGAGAGGAGCGTGGGGGCGAGGGAGGAGGAGCCCTGGGAAGAGGGATTCCTGCAGGGAGCAGGGGCAGTGCCATGGCCCTGGTGGGTGCCTGTGTCTCCTGCAACCCTGGCCTTTCCCTGGAGCCAAATAATCAAAGCAGAAAGCAGCTGGGAGGGAGCACGTGGAGGCTCTGCACAGCCACAGAGAGAAGTTCTGGAGAAATGTGGCTCCGGGGCAGTCCTGGGCTGGCAAAGAGACTCTGCCAGCACAAACAGAGACTCCCTTGGGCACGACTGTCAGGACATGGGGATGAATCCTCTGGGCACGGGGCCTGTGGGAAAACTCTTCTTGTTCCTATTAGCTCAAAAGTAGCTTTCACATCCTGCAGAACTCATCTCTGCTCCACTAAATAACTCTGAAGCAGTTCAACGTGAGCCCAAAACAGAGAATAAACTCCCCAAGTGCTTGTTCTGCTTCCCTGGCCCAAAGTGAGAGAGGAAGGTGGCCTTCAGTGAAGCCGTGCTCTGCTCTCAGCTGAGAGCCTGATCCGTGCTTATCTGGAACACACTGATCCCTCTGTTACTTTGGGATATTATAATTGTCCTTAGTTAAATGAGATTCACAAATGATTTATTCAACAGTTGCAGTTCCCACAGTTCCAGAGCTTGTTGATTTCATATTCCCTGGGTAAATTATTTGTGGCTTAAGCTGCTGGCAAAGTCCCAGCAGTTTTAAGGAAGTTATATTTTGTCTTGAATAAGTGGATTTTCCTCTCTGGCTGGCAAGGTTAAATATCTATTGATGCAGTGGCAGTCCCTTTTCTTTAGGGAAGTGAACCATTTCTCAACTCCAGACGTGGACCTTCTGTGGCCAAGGAAATCCCTCTGCAAGAAATAGGAGCTTTTTCTCCCCACATCTCTCTCTCTATTTTTGTCTTTGGGTCCATCAGATCTTCCAGCAAAAGATTATAGTGACAATTTTCAGTGGCTCCTGTGAGCTGGGAACCTGACCTGCTACAAGAGTTGAACAAATCCACTTCTGGCACATCTATGGAGTCACACAGAGAAAGGTTTTGTGTGCTGAGTCTTCTCCTTCCCTTTTGGTGCTGGTTTTCCACACCCTGAGAGACTCACATTGCCTGTCCTGATCAGGGAAGGCAGCAGAGGGTCACAGCAGGATTGGACAGCCACCACAGGTCGGTGAAATCCTGATGTCCCCTTGTTTGGTCACAGATGTCCTGTGGCAGAAACGTCCCTGCGTGTGAAGGGCTGATCCCGTGACAGGGATCTGCCGCTGGGAATGTGCCTCCTGAGGGCACCTTTCCTTGGAGACACCCCATGGATCCACCAACCCACCCTCCCAGGTGCCCAGTGGTGGGGTTGGAGCTGCAGAAGGCAGCCCAGGAGTGGGCAGACCCCAGGCTGGGCCCCAGAGTGGAGGAACACCCTTTGTCACACATTCCCAACCCCAAAGCCACTGCTCCTGTTCCAGGATGTAATTTTAAATCCCCAAATTTCTTATGGATCCTGTGTGATGGAGACCACGTCTCTGCACTCTGATTTCAAGCCTACAGCCCAACTGCTGCTAAATGTGTCAGGTGAAGGAAAACACAGGAAAGGGGAAATTTTAAAGGAGTGAATTAATGGTTAAATTAATGCTGCAGCTCCTCCTACAAATCCTCACAAGCTCAGCAGGTTTTTCTCGTTTATCCACCCAGCCTGTCCTGGAAAGGCACCTCCCACCTCCTCCTTCTCTATTGCTGTTGCTATTAAGAGAGATTTTTGTAGTATACAAAAGCTCTGATTGTCCTCTCACTTATACTAATTTTGCAATTGTGTAAATCCATTGACCTGAGTAGAGTTATTTTTGATTGACACTAATACATGCTGGAGGAGAAGCAGGTTTTAAATGTCTTTGAAGGCAGGCAAGCTTGGAGAAAATAGTTTTAAGCTCCATAATCATGACAATGTCATTTTGTGCTATGCTGTTCATTTGTTATTTGAATGATATTTCTGAAATGTTCATTCAGGTCAGATATTTGTATGCCTATTTTGTATTACTGTCTGAATTTAACTTAGTTTGGTTTTTTATTTTTAATAAATAACCTCACTTCAAAGCTATTTGAGAAGTTTTAAAGACCATGAAGCCAAAGTGAATGCACATGAGTGGCTCGAGTTCCTAAAACTTCAATTTCATCCAGGATTTCTCTTACCATGAAATTAAATGAGTCATTTCTATCTCGCTGTGTGATGTGATCATTCTGTTACATGATGCAGTCAGACAAGAACCCTGTCAATGATTTACAGCCATCTGGGCTCCCCTTAAATCTCTGGAATATGCAGTTTCATATGGATCCTCCTCAGTTTAGTCTCTTTAATGAAGTATTCAGCTCAGCTGAGCTGTGGAAGTGCTTTGTGTAACCACCAAGATGAGTCATTGCAGTGCTAGAATTGCTCTTTTCTATTTATTTCTATTTTCTTGTTGCCATCAGGGGATTTGGGGCTTTTACAGCAACAGAGATCCCTCCCCTCCGAAACCTTCAGCTTTCAACTCCCCAGTGTGGCACTGGGCAAAGCCAAACACTCAGGAGCTTTCATCTTGAGTTATTGAAGCAGTTTCCTGAAAATCCTTCAATAACATCAGTTTTGTGGGCAAACTTTTGGCCTCACGACTGCCTTGGCTTTGGGCAGGAATTGCAACCCTTCTTTTTCCCTGTGTTCTGCATGATGAGGGTGGATTTCCAAGCCTGTCCAAGGCTGTGGCCTTTTGCACCCTTCAGAGGCTGTGGGCTCTGAAAGAACTTGCCAAAATCCTTGCTGATGAGCCAATGGATACATATATTGTGTATTATAGATGTGAATTCTGTGTCAGCTGGAAAACCCAGATGAAAATGCCCAAGCTGTGCTGCTCCTGTGACCTGCACTTCAAAAGGAGCAGCTCAGTTGCTCAGTGCTGTTAATTTTTTTTTGTCTGACCAGTGCCCATTAGTGCTAAACAACAAAGTCAGAGGAGATTTCTTCTATTGAGAATAATGGATGTTCTCGCCTCGAAAAATAATGTGGCTCTAGCTGGTGTGAAACTATTAGCAGGGTTGCCTTACTGCTCACTGCAGTTAGAAGAGATTATGTTAAATGTGGCATCATCCCCTGGAAAAACACACCAAGGAACATTTGGGGCTGTTCCAGCCCTGCATTAGCCCAGGTGAACTTGCAGTTAGCCAATATTATACATACGAGTCTAAAATAACTGTGCAAATTAGGTGCATAATTACATCCATAAATTGTCAGAAAATTTGGCTTTTAAATTGCACATCATAAACAATAATAACCCACTGAGGTGATGGTTGTCAGTTTACCTCAGCTAAAGTGCATTTCTCCTTGTCCAGCAGAAGAACTGAGGGACAATCTCTAAACTTAGCGGGGAACAACCTTCAAACCAGCAAGAAAAGTGCTCACAAAAAATGCCAGCAAGCTCTGGATGTCACTGCTGTGAGGATGGCAGGGCCACTTTTATGTTATAAAAGTGACGTTTTTGGTAGCCTGAGTCCATCAGCTGCTCTGAACAACCTACATTCAAATAACACTTACTATTCTATTCTATTCTATTCTATTCTATTCTATTCTATTCTATTCTATTCTATTCTATTCTATTCTATTCTATTCTATTCTATTCTATTCTATTCTATTCTATTCTATTCTATTCTATTCTATTCTATTCATTTATTTATTTATTTTTGAATATCCATAGCTAGAAATGTGATTTAGAATTATTATTCCTATTCTTACTAGCCCAAAACCTTCAGAATGGGAATCTGACCCAGTGAGCAATAATCTCACTGGGATCCTCACCTCAGCTCAGTGAAGAATGTCAATGAAATAAAAAGAAACTATTTAAAACTTAGCTTTAATATCAGAATACAGCTGCTACTGGTCCAGGACAGACAGTAATTAATTTAATCACTCGTATAAAGGTCACTTTGGAGGAAATTTGTCAGGGGGGACAAGAACAGAGAGAGCTCTGCCCACCCAGAGGAGTGATAGAGGATAAAAACAGCACTTAAAACACTCACCTCCAATTAGTGCAATATTGTCCATCTTTTAATAATGAGAACAACACACCAGGGAGGTGCACGAGCTTTTAATGACACTCAGTAAATGAGCTGCCTTGCAAAACACTGCTCGTCCTTTTGTGCCTCTAATGGCTCGACAACTCTTTGTCCAGAGGGCTGTGAAGTTTTCCCGGCCCGGCCCGTTAATCTTAAAAGCAAATAATGCTTTTCAGAGAGAAAGCTGCTCGGAAAGAGTCTCCCTGCACTGCCACAGCCTGAGCCAAGGGCTGGGGCAAGGTCTGTCAGAGCCCTGCAGCAAGAGAGTCACCCATTAAAATTCATGAATCTCAGCAGCTTCTGAAGGCAGCCAGGTTTTTGAAAAGCCCAGCCTTGGCCAGGTGTGGATCTCTGGGGGTTTTGCTGGTCAGGAGTTTGAGGATGCTCTGAGAAGCATCATCTGATACGAAACTGACACTTAGGGTTTCTCTGTTCCACTCACAGGACTGTGCAGTGACCTCCTCGTTCAGACCTGACACTGGCTCTAGAGAAGGTTTGTTGGAGAAATTTAAAAGTGCAGAGAATATTCCAGTTCTAGATAGGCTTTAGAGTTTCAAACACATGCATTGCTAGATCTGGGCTCCGAGTCCAAATCATGATTCACATGTATTAATGGGAAAGCCCATAATAGCATCGCCCTGGGTGTGTTCAGACTGATAGAAATTCTAATGTATTTTAAAATTAAATTTGACCTACAATCCTACTCCAATCTCAGATCTGCACAAAGGCATTAATTGGACTTATTCAACTAATTGCTCATTATTAAACCAGCGTAGAGACTGTAAAGACTTGGACAAGCAATTATTTTATAGAGACGACAGCCTGAGTTTTGGCAATATTATCTGAACTGGGATAAAAGTTCTGAAACCTTCAGAAGCTGAGCCTGGGGCAGCCAAGCCTGTGGAGCCAAGAGATTATGGCAGTGTTCTCATGGGGTTCATTTTGTTACGCAGGATGAAATTAAGGCAGGATTTTGTGATGCTGGATCAGGAGCTGTGTGTGGCTCCTGCGTACAGAAATGTGAGGTTGCAGCAGCCCCTCCAAACCCAAGCAGCTCTGGGCTGCTGCTCACTCAGTACCCAAATGCTGAAAGAGATGAGGGCTCTAACAGCTCCAGAAGCAAAAGATTTGATTTGTCTAGGGAATGGAAAACAAATTCAAAAAACCACCCAGTGTCTCCAGCTCAGGATCAAGGCAGAAATGTTAATTCTTTATTTTAACGTGTGTTCACTATGAGTTGCTGACAACACTCCCAGGTGTAAAATAAAGTTGGTGATTTTACTTTGTGTTCAGATAACGCCTCTGTGTGTCTTTGTGGGGCTGGGACCTCTCAGAGAGATGAGGACCAAACCTTTGGTCTGTTTTGGGGGTTAGAGATGGTCCTTTCATTGAGGACAGGAAGAAATAACGTTTTCTTTTCAAGTGAAACAGTATTTCAAAAGTTAAGTTTTGGCAGCTTTAAGGAATAAATAAAAACTTAACTTTTAGAAACTTTAAGGAATAAATAAAAACTTAACTTTTAGAAGCTTTAAGGAATGCCCAGGGGTCTGCACAAGGATTAAAATGTTGAAGGACTTGGCTCTGATAAGATCGGCACTGCCCTTCTGACTGTTGCACAGCTGATAAATGAGACATTTAACTGCACTGATACAATCTTCAAGTGTCTCAAAGCAAAAGCTTTGGCTAATTTTTCATCATAACACAACAAAATCACTTCTTTTCCACCAAACCTTTTGGTTCCAGAGAACCAGTATTTCCCAGAGGAAGCCTCCTCACCTGGAGGTTGTGTGGCTGCAGTGAGAAACACGAGTTGCACCTGCTGGTGATAAACTCCTGTATTTCTACAGCTCCATCCCGCCCTGAGTGGTCAGAAGGTATTTTCTCATTTGGCAGTGAGGAAACTGAGTCACAAAGGTGCTCAGGGATTTTCCTAAGGGGAACAGGAAGTCTATGAAAGGGGTAGGAACCAAATCCCGGCTTCCCAAGCTCATTAACTTTGCTCTTCAGATGTAATGACTTCTTACTAAGTGGACTCAAAATAATTTCTGCCTCTCCAAGCTCTACCTGTGCTATATGTGGGGACCCAGCTGCTTTGAAGCGCTTCAGAGCTCTCTGGCAGGAGTTTAAGACCATTAAAAATGCAAAAACTCAGAACGTTTAAAAGTGGAAAGCTTTTTTTTTCTCTGCAGCCTTTCTTTCCTTTTTTTCTTTTTTTTAGTTTAACAAGTTCCAAATGTTCTGGGGTGTCTATTTTTGTTGAGTTTTGGACTGAAAGTGTTGTTCTTGTACATTGCTACAGTAAAAGTGTTTACACAGAAAACAGACTTGTCTGGAAAAGTAACAATTTGTTCACAGGATCATATAACATATTTTCCCAAATGGGCTCTTGGGAACGAGAGCAACCAATCCGTCTTCTCTCTGCAGTGAATTTGCAATCTCTGATTTCTCTTTTCACCCATGAAATCTTCATCCTGCTCCCAGTGCCAGCTCCAGCCTGCCCTGCTATTAACAGCAACAGCAATAAAGGCAAAATAAACTCCTTTTAGTGTGCAGGGCCTGTGGAGAGCAGCGCAGAGCAAACAGCTCATTATGTTTGCGTGTCAGCATCCTCAGGAAAACGCTGGCAGCCCCGGGAAAGAAGGAAGAATCAAAATCCCATCAGAGAAATATTCTTTGCTCTGTATAATCCTTCTTTGCGACTCCTGAATTTAGGCTCCTTTATTAAAGGGAAGGAGCAGTGCACATGCAAAGCTGCCCGTGGTTTCCCTGTTTGTGCATCCAAGGTATGACACAATAGGGACAAATATCCGGAGGCAGCTTCAGAGACATTGAGTCTAGATCTTTAATTAATAGCTGGGGATCAATTACATAATACCTGAGCAAATAGACACGTGCATTTATTATCTGAAAACAAGAACTCTGCAATTATGGCCATAAAGAAAATGTCAGAAAACAAGAAGCAACAAATACCCATTGTGGAATTAATAAGAACAGTAGTTCCCCTCCAGTGGTCACTGAGTAAGCAAACATTCTGGTTAAATAAACTGAAATGGAGCATATCTGGGCAACACATTCAGGTGCTGGGTCAAAGCAGAGGTTAAATAAAAATTTGTTTTAAGGAGACCCAGAAGAACACACTGTGAGTCCCTACCCCACGCAGCACGTGTTGTTAGAGGGGCACTGGGCACTTCCCTGGGTGCACTGCGGGGCTTTGAGGTGGAGCTGTGCAGAAAGCAAGGAGCTCTCGTGTTTCCCCGGGCTCCTTAGCAACTTCCCTGCTCACAATTCATCCCTGGCACCGAGGGTGGATCAGTGCTGGGCAGCCAAACACAAGGGAGCCCTGCCAGCACCATGGTGACGGGTGACCCTGGCACAAGACACGGCCTTTCCAACAGGGCAGCTTGGCAAGGCCATGCTTGCTCCCTGTAAAGCAGCCACCTGAGGTTTCTGAGGTGCTGATGCTTAATTGGTCATTACAATAAAAACAAGAGCAGTAATTCCATATTAAACTGATGCCTCAGCAGGTAACCCCGATTTAGGTCGCTTCATGATGTTTGCGACTTCAAATGCATTCTTGGGTGTCTGGTGCATAGTGAGGTGCACCCAGCCACTTCTGAGGAGTTATTGTTGCTGCATTTTAATAACAAAACACAAACCGACCTCTAGCAGCTGAGTTGGGAAGATTTACAGCTCATACTCTCCCAGCTCTGTGGTGATTAATACAGACAGTGATTTTGGGGGCCCTGTGTGCTCATGTGAGGAGGAACCACATCTTGACTCTGGGTTCCCTCAGCAGGAATGATTCAGAGAGGTAAATAAAGGGGGTTTGTCACTCTAAAAAAGGCTCTGCCCAACCTGAGTGCCTGCTGAGGCTGAAGGGAGCCCAGCTGCACACAGAGGTGTAAATTCAAGCGATCAGCCCCAAAAAGAGCTGTGCTTTACGCAGATTTCCCTCTCGATTATACCCACAGACATCCTGCACAGATTTACAGACACCGGTCTGAATCTCTCCTAACTCCACATCTCTTTACATTTCCAATATACTTAACTAATCCAGTAATTAACCATAAAAATAAATGACTTGTATAGATTATGTAACAATAACAATGCAGCATGAGTCACTTTGCTTTGTTCTCGCTCACCAGCGAGCACCAACCCGGGCTCATTAAGGAGGCACCAGAAGTTCAATATGGAGAAAACTCAGATCTCAAGGCGAGATAATTTGGCCTCCATTTGTTTGTCTTTGTTCTCTTTTGTTTCCAGATTAAAAGGGCACCACGTACTTTGAGTTTCTGCAGGTAAAACAGATGGGGAGCTGCTCCTTCAGTGACAACTGAGCAGAGATGGGTGAGAGCCACACAATAGCTGCTCGCCCTGTGTTTGCAGTTTCATTTGGATGGCAGAGCTGGAATTTAATTTGCCCTAGGACAATTAGGAAACTGACCCCACTGACATGCAGACAATGAGAAACAAAGTCACCGATCCTCTGCCACAAACATCCAAAAGCTTTCATGAGCAATCAGGAACTTATTGTGGAGAGGGCACGATCTCAGGCTCTGTGACCACGCAATCAGGGTAATGACTACTCCTGGCTCTGGGTTGATCTGACCAGCCTGTGTCTCCTTGGGATCTTTGGGAATGGCACAGACCCCAGATCCTTCATCCCTCCACACAATCCTGTGTGCAGAGGTGGGTAGAAACAGCTTCATGGACACAGCTGATCCATCTGTTGAGTGGAGAAGGATGATTGGAGCTCTTGAAGTGCTTCCAAGCCCTTGTAGGGAATAAATCTCCCGTTTGTGGATGAATACGAGATTGCACAGCCTCAGGAAGACCCAAATCCCCCAAAGCCTGGGATGTTTCTGGCAATGTCTGGCTGGTGTTGGGGAGAACTGTTGGACAGCAGTGGGACCCTGCAGAGTTCAGCATCAGGAAGAGTTTAGGCATCAACTCCTGTCCTTCCTCTTCCATCCCATTCCTCTTTCCCATCCTGTGGGTATCCCCTTCCTCACTGTGCCAGAGCAGGCATTTTGGGACTTGGTCATGGAACCAGACCAGGGAATTCACTTGAATTAGGGGAAAACTGAAAAAGAATGGCCTTTTTATTTATTTCAGTCAAATATTTCCAGTTTCTTGGGGAAAACATAACTGAGGAAGCTGCAGGGCAAAGGGATGAGCATCTGAAGGCAGAGAAAGAGAAGAAAAGATGTTTTAAGCCAGGATTTCCACTCAACCTTTTTTTCATGGCCTGAGGAGCCCTAGTGGAGGTTGAAGCTGTGAATATTCCCAGTAAACATGACTTCAATTTATATTTGTCTCCCTGCAGATGCTGCTCTCTCAAGTGTTGCTGAGAAGGAGCCTGTTAAAGAATGAAGCCTGTTTCAAAATGGAAATTCCCAACAAGAAGCAACCCCAGAAATCTTTCCTTGGTGTCACTGACTTAAAATAATTCAATGTTTGCTTAAAAAACCCAGGACAAAGAGGGAAGTGCTACATTTTCACTTCCAACCAAAATGAGAATTTATTTATATGTAGAGATAAACCAGCTTGGTGATGGTCAGATTAAACTTCTGCATCAACTTCCAGTGAAGCTTTCAAAGGTCACTTAATATTCACTGAAAATGCAGTTCTTAGGACAGTTCATCACCAAGACAGCAGAAATCTCATTGTTTGTTGATCCCATGGGTTTTTCCACCACAAGGGGAGGCTGATTTTCAGTCTTGATTTAATATCCTCTATCAAAATCAGGTCACTTGAAGGTATCTTCATTTAATCATCTGGAAACTGAAGTGCCCAAAGTAATTTGTTATACTGAAAATGATTGTGCTGGGAGCTGACTTGGATCTGAGCTTGATTATAAAATATCAGAGTTTGAATACCTAAACTCCAAACCTGAGAGAGGTTATCAGACAGATATTCCTAAACCTGATCTCTCTTACCTTTGTTTCATCTGCAGTTCCAGCTCTGCGAAATCGCAGTTCTCTGAATCAGAATTACTCCATATTTTATGTAAATGAAATGACATTATGGTGCCAGTTGGCTCCTGAGTCAAGCTAACTCGCAAAGAATTTAATTATATCCATTATTAAATGTTTGTGCTCCCCGGATCCAACTCCTTAAAAACAACAATGATGAATTTACAGATTCCTATTCCCATCTCTCCAAGTCTGGCAGGGGGTGGAAAGTTTGCTGAATTAAAAATATTGCTGTTTAAAGTCTTCCATGGATCATTTCCTTAGACAGTGAAGTTGCTCAGTGTCAGAGCCTTATGGTCCCTGTAACTTTTCTGGTTGCTGAACTCAGAGCCATTTTCAACCATGCAGTGGACTCTCACAACATTTATTATTTTTGTTTTTAAGCTCTATCCCTCAGCCACATCAGTGGGCAATCTTTCCCTTTTTTTTTTTTCTTTTTTTTTTTTTTTTTTCCCAAGGCTTGAAAAGGAGAATTGCAGGAGTTAAGAGATGGGAAGAGGTGACTTTGCCAGAGTTTCTGGCTTGGCTGCAGTGTGCAGTTGTTGCCCGGGCGATTTTGTTCATGGGAGGTCTTTCCCTGGCAAAGCCTGCTCAGCTTCATAGGCGCCACAGCTACTTCATTATTTCATCAAAGTTCATTATGCTGGGGAGGGTACCACCAATAAAATGAGATTACAAGTGTCTCCAACGAGCCCTTAAAGACATAACTCCCGGTTTTACCTTTTGCCACATCCCTGTCTGTGGTCCTGTAATGCACAGAGAGATTTGCACCTCAGATAGGAACCATCCCACAGCTTAATTGAACTGCAAAACTCCTGGAGAATTTGATTCAATTTGTCTTGCGACAGAACCTTCTTTTGTTTTCGGTGGAGACAGAGTTCTTCATCTAAAACAGAAATCAGAACAGTTTAATCACATGTTTTCAGGGAGGTGGGAGTATTCGGGCTAAAAGAAATTAAGCCCAGCCTAGATCTCTATCAAAGCTGATCTATATTAAATGTTGATCAACGGTATTTAACGCTTCAAGAACTTCCAGGGAGGATTCATTCCAAGTGGAGGGGGAATCAATAATCAGGGAGCATTTAGAGCTCTGGGTTTGGTGATCAGATCTCCACACTTCGCTTTATGAACTGACACCTCCAGTGTTTTCCTTCTTTTACATCTGTCTCACCCAAGTTCAGGATACATTTGGCCTTGATGTAAAATGATGGATATCCAAAGAAAGAGAAAACCGGATTCAGTGGGGGATCAGTAGTTTTGTTCCTTTCCATCCTGTCCACATAAGTTTAAAAAAAGTTATTCCCAGTTGGGAGAACCTGGTACTCAATTTCTGCTAAAAGGTAGAATTGAACACCATTAAGAAGCATTAAAGCACCATTAAAACCTCAATTTATTTCCACATCTTGCTGGGTTTTGCATTGTTCTGGATATCAAAAGTCAGATAACCACTCCAAATTCCCCTCTGTTCTTAGGGGTGAATACTCCAAATATGAATGCTGAAATATTCATTTCCCTGATCCAACAGGTACAGGAGTTCTTCGTCTGGGAAGTTGATCACTACATAATTTATTTCAAGGAAAGCATTTTAGACAAGCTTTAAACTGAAAAGTTAAGTTTTGACAGGTCATCATCTTTCTTGCTCAGTTTTTTTTGAGATAAGTCGATATATTTTACTCCAAAATAATGAGAAACAATAAACAACCTGACTATGCTGGATTTATTCTGCTCCAAGTTATTTTTGTGTTCATGTAGAACAGACCTGGCATCAACAGATTGACTCCAAGGTTTCCCTGGCAAGGCTAAGAGCACGATTTTACCTATTTTATGAGCTAGGTGAAAATTTTATCTAGACCAAGATGTGTAGGAAAACTCAGGTCACACCATCGTAACACCATCCTTTTACCCCAGCTTTCAACACGACCTCCTGGAATTGCATGGAACAATATTACAGAAGGAAAACCAGCTTCAAATGTCACTCTCTGAAACACCTCCACTACCATTTATTAGCCCAAATTGTCTTGTGCTTATAAATGACACACCTACAATGACATTTCGTCTGAAATCCAGTTTATTAGAATGGATTGTGCATCTGCTCTAAATAGATACACGGGATTTTTTACGCTTTCTCTCCTTCCAGTGCATCAGACTCCTCAGGCTTTTCTGAGAACTCTGAACAATCCTATTTGGACAATATTGGACAATTTATATACATCAGGAAACACAGAGAAATCTCTGCCCTCCAGGGCTGCTGGTCTGAGGTTGTGATATGATTAAAGGAAGCTGAGATCTCACGAGCAACTGGAAAATAAAGAGCCCCAGCAGCTCCGAGAGGGCACATTTGTTGTGAATGCAGAGCACAGGTCTTTCTCTGAATGACTGGGTTAACCACAGCTATTTCTGATTCCATTCTCACTGTTTCAGCTCCGAAATGCATGTCCAGACAATGAGGCTGAGCAGTGACAGAGAGGGAGCTGGAGGCTGCTCCACTGCATCCACCAGCTCCAGGTAATGTTCGGGTGAGAATGAAAATTGGCATGAATTCCTGAGGCAGTGAATCACTGTCCTTGTGGGCCTCAGTGTCTGCTTTGAATCATTTGTTTACTAATATTTGAAGCACGCTGGTATTTTCCCATATTAAAAGGGTTTGCTCCAGGAATGCTTTCAGTCCTGGAGTCTCAAAAATGCTGGATGCTCTTTGTTCCAGTGGGCACCAAACTCTCACCATTATCCATCTGCCAGGGAGTGGGGATAGGCTGAGATAAAACATCCCAGAGGTCACCTGGAAACATGAACCTGGCCTCTGCCCTGTTTTACCCTGTAAAATGGCCTTCCCCAGATGTGGTAAGGCAGGTTTTTCCCTAAGTGTCTGACATTTATCCCATGCTTTATCCCACCCTCCACTGCTGCCTTTGGACAGGGTGCACTGGGTGAAGTTCATGGCCTGCTCACAGTTAGGCCTTGTATCAAACAATAAATCTCATTTTACCTGTACTAATAGAAGAGAAATGGAAGCTGCAGTGCTGGAACACCTTTTGGAAGGCTTAAGGTAGATTTCAGCCCATTTAATGCCTCCCCTATTCCCTAGTTGTCCCATGTCCCCCGAATTCAGGGAGCAAGTGAACACAGAAGTTCATTTCGCAGATGCTGCCTCAAGATCTCAGCTGTGTGACTTCAGGAGACCGTGTGGAGAAGATGGCACCCCCAGACAGACACTAAAATTATTTGTGTGCCTTAAAATACAAGTCCAGTACTGCCTGATTTCCCAAAGTCAGGGATCTATTTTCTTAACATCTTGGCGTTACTGCCCCGTTCATTACCGGATGATCGTTTCTCACTCTGTTTTCTCAATGTATATATTTTTTTTATTTGCACAGGCTATAATTATTACAGCCCAGCTTCTTCTTTTTCGTTTTGATCCTTTGTAAACCCAGTCATTACCCTGCCTCAGCCTGGCTTCCCGAAATGTCAAGATTAAAATGGGGCATGAAAGCTTATGCAAGAATGAGTCAGTGGAGCAATTTGAACCAATAAATATCAAAGCAGTCTCTAAGAAGCAAGCAATTCATTTGATACCACATCTTTCAACAAGTCTTTAGAGGATTTTCCTCTGCAGGGTTACACCCTGATATTTACGTCTTGATCTCTGCACTGTGCAAAAGTCGGAGTTTGCCTCATTAATGTGATGCTCCGTCAGGCAAAGAGCTCTGTCTGCAAAACTCATCCCATTACCCTCCCCTCTCAGTGCTCAGCAGCACTATCAGCCATCAGAAGAAATATTCCACATCCCTGGTTTGCTCGTCCGGCTCTGCAATTAGTGCCATTTTATTAGTTAACGAATCAGTTAATGTCAGAAAGAAGGAATGTGCCAATATCCATTTCTGTTGGCGCTGTAGGTAAATGAGTTGTCAGGACAAGAACTCTGATATAAAAGTGCCAGTCAGAGGTGCCGAGTCTAACAGGGCACAAAAACAATGGCTCTGTTTTCACAGCCATGTCCCGCTGCTGCTGCTTTTCTCCTCACTGCTTTCAATCTGATGAGTGTAACAACTCCTGCCTTTGATTTTTTGCCATGGACTCCTGCACCATTGTCTTTTCCTCTTACGTTAGCCCCTCTCCTTGCCAAGGCTGTGTTTTATTTTGCTCCTATCCAAGGACCATTCAATAAAAGCCAAGACCCCCTGAAGCAAAGTGCAGCGCTGGAAAATTCCAGCTCTTAAGAGCTCCTTCAAATCCGAATTTCTCAAATGGAGTTGCTGCCTACAAAAGGCCCAATTAAAACCCGACTTTAAATGCTGCTTACTTGACTCAGGATGAGGATGGAAAAATATTGTTTTCCACATACCAATCTCTGTTTATTAATAAACAGCCCGTTCACTCAGCACAAGGTGTGTCCTGGGCCTCATTTGCACCTCACAGTCATTGACCTCAGGTGTTTTATTCTGTGTCTCACAGCTTTTACTGCCCTTTATGGTCTGTTCCTCTGTATCTTGAGGTTGCTTCAAAGGGATGACATTTTTGTGACCCCTCCTAATTTCTCTCTGCTTTAATTAATAGACAATGTAAAATAGTCCGAATTGTTTCCTGCTTGCACTTGGATCCCATGCAAGCAAATTACTCTAGATACACATGAGATATTTTATAATCAAAAGCAAGGAAGAATTATCTATGAGAAAATCTATTTCCTCAAGTGGAAATGTTTGAGAACTCCTGACACAGGATCCCTTTTGCAATATGTAAGCTGTGATTTATCCCATCTAACAGTATCACACATCTAATTTCAACCACTTTTGCACAAATGTTTGCTTAAAAAAAAAAAAAAAATTCCTATTTCAGGATTTATTGCAGTGTTTTTCATACCAAACCCCAAATCTCATTTAATACTATTTGTAAATGTTGCTTTCTAGGGAAAGATGTTCAGTTTCTCTTCCTCTGCATGTTTTTCTCTGCATTTCCATTAATTGTTGAACACATGAATTAATTTCAGATATATTTTACAGAAAGGTGGAAGGCTGAAAGGTACTGATCCTCAGCAAGTAGTGAGAAAATGAATAACCAGGAAAAAATCCCTATTAATGAAAAAATGGCAAAGAGAGCTTTCACATGTATTATAACTTAAGTCCCCATTCTTAGAAAATGAATTTTTTTTCTTCATGCTTAGAGGACTTCTTGGTTAACAAATATTCCAGCACCATGAGGGTTTAGGTTTCTTTTAGGGTAGAAGAATATTCAATATCCAGTTCAAGATTAAAGGGTGACAAAACCTTACAGCTGAGTAACCCCTGGAAGCTGAATGTGCCAGAATCGAGGGAGAGGTGTCCTGTGGACACTGGATGCTTTTTCTCAGTCTTTGTTCACTCTGTGCCTCACATCCCACCCAATAATTAGTGCTGGCAGCTTCATGGTGGTGCCTTTGCTTTCCCTCTCTGTTTACCTGTGATGGTATCACAAAAAGTGTGTACATTTCATCCTCTCTCCTTTATTTTTATGATTTGGCTCTGGGCCTGGGGTGCTAACACAAAATCACTAATTGTACAGCACCAAGCCAAGGCCTTTGAAATGTACTTTGTAATAAAAGAGTTTTGTTATTTTATTTATTTATTTTTAATCATACAAGCAGAAAGAAATATGAGAAACTGATGTGGATTTCTTCAGTTCCACAATTCTGATAAGAGCTACCTGACTTTACAGAAAATGGCAGGGGTGGAAATAATGTTTCTGCCTTTTAGGAAAATCGATCCCTTCCAGGGAAATTAAATAAAATCTCACCTGAGCCATTTTGAGGAAGGAACAAGTACCTAAAACCAGGGAGTCACGGAATGGTTTGGGTTCTGAACAAGGAAAATTTGAAGATAGAAGTCAGTCCTACCTTGCCAAATCCCATTGCTCCAAAGATGGGAATATTTCAAAGCACTCAGTGATTTCCTCTGTTTCATAAAGTGTGGAAGGACACAGAGGGAGAGACTCACTGGTATTTGTGCACCAAAAATCAGGGAGTTAAAGGAAATACAAACATCTCAGCATCTCCTACTGAATTTGCTCCTGTCACAGAGATTCTTCAGGATGTTTCAAAAGCCTTTAAGAAAAAAAAAAAGTAATTATTTGTGGCAAAGTTTGCAGAGAAAAACCTCACCTGTCTCTGCCTTGATACTAAAAGGGGGTGAGTTGATTTCTCCTGGCTGAGCAGGAGGGCTGTGATGTTCAGAGGAATTTCAGAAGGAACTGGGAACCTCCCAGAATCCTGGATGGGCTCAGAACGGCCAACACTCACTCATTTTACTCTTTTCCCTTCACTGTATTTTTGAAATGTTTCTTCCATCTGACTTTCAGGACTTGCTGTGAAAAGAGGGGAAAGAATCCTTGAAAACAGCAAATCTGAAGGCAAATGATTATTTTTGCTCTGTATTGAGAGTTAAAAAGGCATGTGGGAAGTTCAGGGTCTCCCTCTTTTCATAAATACCAGAAGCACTTAAAAATCCCTGCCATGAAAATGCTTTTCACCGTGAAATGATTGAACTCGGATGCTTCATGTGAGCACAGGTTCATTCATTTTCTTGTGCTTGTTAAATCTTTCTCCCTGTAAAAATGCAGCAATTACTTTTTGATGGCAGAATTAACTTTCCAAAAACTTACGAGGGAAACAGTTAATCTTGTGGAACTTAAAATAAAGAAGGAATAGATTCTTCAATAAATCTTGCCTTCCACATCTGACTTCCCTTGTCCAGAAACATTTACTAGAACATTCCCCATTAAATTAAAATTCATAGAAATCTCACACAAGGGCTATATTTGAATTCATTTTATGGCCCTAATGGTCATTTTTTCCCATGTTTTTCTTAGCAACTGAAAGTTGGTAGAAGCTGCCAAAACAGCAAATACAGAGAATTCCCTCGGGAATGCCCCACGAATTCCACTTCTCAGACTGGCTGCCATTTCCTATTGATCTCAGCCATGATGAAGTATTAATTTGTACACAGTTGAATGCCCATGGTTTTTTTAAAAAAAATCTAATTTAAATAGCTATGAAGCCTTGGCAGCTCCTAACAGAGATGAATTTTTGCTTCCGTCTCCTGTGACCCAGCTGTTGGCTTCAGTTATATCATGGACAAGGAGCAAGATCTCAGAGGTCTTTTACCTCCGATCAGGACTGTCACAGGAGACCCCTTAATATAATTAATCTGAAGATTTTATCAACCTATACCTTAAGAGTTAAACTTGCAGCTTTCCCTTTCCAAATAATTCAGAATACTGCTTATTTTCCCTTTCCAAATAATTCAGAATATAAGCTTATGTCAGGACGTCAGTGCCCAGCAAGGATCCTCCTCACTCAGAGCTAAGTTCACTCCTGGATAATTTATTCCCATTCTTTCTTGTGTTACCATCGTGCTTTAATGCCCTTCCCTGCCTGTAAACTGGGATGTTTATAAGGAACAATCATATCCTCTGCCTAAATAAATCTTGCTTGATTTACTCTGATGAAACATGGGAAGTTCTTTTAGTCTTTTCTCTGATTATCTCAGTAGAACAAGAGGTCTTTTAGTGACAGCAAACATTCTCTTGAGAGAAAATGATAATGGCATTTGATGATGACTTAAAAAACCAGCTACTTCACATGAGAATTTCTTCTGAAGTTGGCAGAGCCAGGAATGTTTGCATGGAATTTCCATACCATTAATATATGTTTTCTTTTTCTGTAATTTTAACCTTACTCTTGACCTCTTGGATTTGAACAGATTTGCTGTAGTGATACAGTGTTTTTAAGGCGATTGGTATTACCCTAAATTGCTGTTCTGTAAGGTCAGCCTTAACCCCAATTTAACACAGCCTTTTTTGGCTTGTGAAAAGCAATAATAAGGAATTGACATTTTGCCAATTACACTTTATAATCCTTGGAGATAAACCTTGAGCCAGCGCCGTCGTCTCGGGCCTGGCAGAATCAATTGCACAATTTGTGGATTTCTCTGTAAGAACTTAAGTCGATGAATTATCATTGTCCACAAATGACTTTCTAAATCAAACCTGAGAAGTGGAAGAGATTAGCAACGATGTCTTGTTAGTAACATGAGCCCTACGAGCTCCTGCTCCACCCAGAGAGGCCTTTCTGCTCCGGCCTCATGCTCTGCATTGCAAATCAGATCAAGAATTTTGCTTTACAGAGCCCCACTTGCTTTGGGACCTTCTTCTTTCTTCAGTGACCTGCAGCTGAGAGAGGGGGAAAGCTGTTTTTGTTCCCAAACACAAGTTTTGGATGAGCAAGATGTGACTTAGGAGCTCTGCACCTGTGCCAGTATCCCCGAGTGAGCCTCCAGCCTGAGCAATACCTGACAACGATATTTTGGGTGTGCATTTAACGATCTTAGTGATGATCTGGCTTCGAAACAGGAGAAGAGGGCTTTTTTTCTGAGATCTGTTTCTTCAGCCACCTTTTCTCAGCCTATTTCTCTTTTTTTTTTGGTCAGGGCAGTGAGGGAAACCTGTCTCTCATTATCTTGTTGTACACTGGCCACCACCGGGGCCTTGATCTCAGCTGGGGCCTCAGGCACCACAGCAGTACAAATACTAATAGCACAGGGGAGCCCTTTGGTGAATATTTTTTGTTATAGGTTTTTCTAAGATGCTTTAAGGACTCATTTTCTGATGGGACTCTTTTACAAATTTTACCCACAAATCAAATAAATACGGCAGTAGGGAAGAGGCTTTAAAAATGACACCATTGTGGTGGAGGAGTCAGACAAGCACATGGCAAATCTCCTGATGCTGCTCAGTTGTAGGATGGATTTCTATGAATACAATTAGAACAAAGCTGCTTTTTTGAACTGCCTGGTTATGAACTGGTTGTGAGTAATATGAGCTCGGTGTGAGCAAGAACATTAGAACAAAATTAATCATCAATAAATCACTCAGCAAATAATTCTCTCTCTCTGACATCCTGATTCTTAATTACCTCGCTGTCTTTCATTTGCTAATGGCAGTTAAAGCCCCAATCAATTGCCTGGTAGGGAACCTAGTGAAGAAAAGAAATATCTGTGGAGAGAGGTTGTGCAAAGTGAGCAACATGTGATAGCTGAAAGAAAGAGTCTGAGGAAGGTTTTAATAGCTTTTTTCCTTCTTTTCAACCTTCACTTTACTGGATTTCAATGATTTTCTTCTTCTACTTCTTCTATTTCTTCTCCTATTTTCTTCTTCTTTCTATACTTTGCTGCACTGTCCTCGGTATGAGAGTGGTGGAATTGTAGTGGCAGAAGACAAAAAGCACTTCATGGATCCTACTTTCTTCTTAGCAGTGCTTGAATATAGATAACAAATATTTTTGGAGACTCACTTCTGAAAATATTGGACTGTCAGGGCAGAGAGGCACTTGAACAAAAGGTGGGGGAAATTCTTGGGAGCAGCAGTTTCGTGAGTGATGCTTCCTGCATCCAACATCTTATTTTCCTGGCTTCATATCACATTGTGCCCTGAGGCAGTATCACATCTGGCAGCTGCCTGCCTCCACCTCACTGCTGCAACAGCTTGAGGAAAGAGGAAAATGCCCTGATTGAAAAGGCACCCCAGAGGAGCAATGGCTGTACGTGTGTTATTCTGTTTTTCACACTCCCAAATCCTGCAGACAAGATGCTGCGCATTGAAAGGAGCTGGAGTAAAAGTGGAGTGGCTTTGCTTTGGGCCAAGCACACACTCAGGGTCATTACACTGATTAAAAAACTTCCCTGAGGACTGAAGGGACCCCTTTGCCTTCAAAATACAAATATACCCCTTGTGCTTCCTACCTGTATGGTAGGAAAGCAAAGGGACCAAACAGATTCATTACAATAAAAATCCTCTTCCTTTCTTTCTCCCCAGAGAGCACAGGGCTGCACCTTACAGATCTGTTTCCCTTCCAACCCCCTCAGGATGGCTGCCCTGTTTCTGTTGGTTTCTAGGCACCTTTCCACCTCAATCTGCCTTGCCAAAACCATCAGATATCTCTGTCATGTGAACTAGGCAGCGAGCCAGCGGGTCAGGGCTTACACAATTTGTGGCGCCTACTTAAAGTGTCTGAGATTCTTACCAAGCAGTCTGAACCTGGGGGCAAAGTGTAATTCTTTCCCTCTCGCCCCTATTTATAAAATCACACAGAGGTAAACCATGGCACTGGTGGGTTGCTCAGGCTTTTTATTTTTCTGTGGTGGGGAGCTCAGAAAAATCCTGCATCTCTTTGACTGCAGGTTAATCCCTGCTTTGTGGTGAAGGTGCAAAGCAGCTCGTGTGATAAATGTCAAAAAAACCCCAGGTTGAGTTAAAAGGAGCTGTCTCTAGAAACTGTGTGTGAGAGCCTTACCTAGGCTTTAATTACTTCTTTCTCAGGCAACATTTTCATTGGAGATTTCCTGTCACCAAAGGATTTTTAGCCACAGCGCAATACAGCCCGGCTACATTGCATTTAATTACAAATACACACCTTTTTCCTAAGCACGAATGGTATTGTAATGCTTTAACCAAGGTAAATGTGGAAAAATTGAGTCGGTCAAAAAATGACCTGGGGAGGAAGAATTTTTAAAATAACAATTCTTCCAGTTCCTGTTGCATTTTCTTCCTCTTTGGGTGCTGTCTGGTGACACATAGTTTTGCTGTGCTCCTCCTCAGAGCATTGCCACACCATTCCTGCTCTGACCCAAACACACCCACGCCCTCAGCCAGCTTCTGTCTGTCTTCCCAGGCTGAATTTTTACACTTTCTCCTGTGAAACACCTACCAGCCCGTTCCTTCATGGCTTGAAAGCAGAATAAAATGAAAGAATAACCCTTCTGCCTGCCTGTCATCTTCTTCCTCTTCTGTCTGAGACCACAGGAGGAGATGGAACATAATGTTTGTTCTCCCTGATTATTATGGTTTTAAACATTTATTAAATGTTCCAGGCACACTCGAGCTGGGTTTTGGTGCTGGTGGAGCTGGGATTTGCTGGGGCAGCAGGTTCTGAGCAGCCCCAGCCTTGCTGCTGATGTTGGGTTGCCCCTCCAATGCTGCACAGCAGCAAAAAAATGCACCAAAAAATGCCTTTTCTTCTCCCAGGAGCTGAAACACACACGGCTTGACTCGGAAGGGATCTTTCCTTACTCCCCTTCCTCCAGGACAGAGCTGTGAGACGTCAGCCTGGGCCTCTCTCCCCATTCCAGAGGCAGCAAAATTGGGTTTTGCTGCCAAGTCAGGGAGCCCCAAGATGCCCCTGGGTTCCCATCCCTCCTCCCTCTGGATGGAGCCTTTTCCTCCTGTCCTCACCTCAAACACATTGGGTGAAAGTGAATCCCCACCTAGCAGCCACTCAATAATTGGAATTTCAGCTGCTGTACATTGCCACACTCCTTTTACACATGCTCAATACATTCAATCATAAAAAGAGCTCATGTATGGAAAACACATGCCTACTGTGGGCAGGCCAGCATCACAGCTCCGAGTCAAAGAAATTGTGGATAAACCTCACAATTCCAGGAAACCTTTTCTTTAGGATACACACAGAACATATAAATGAAGTTATAAAAATCAGCTGTGCACTTTTGCTTCATTTCATGCTTTAGTTGTTTGGGTTTCTTTCACCCAAAAATGAATATTTCCCCAGGCCTCTAATAGTTTATCCCTCAGAAATACATTTTTTTTCCTCAGCAGCATTAATTCGTGCACCAGAGCTGCCTTAGCACTGGGACACTGGATGGAAGCCACAGCAGACTCGTAAATTGGTTTCTTCAGACATCTGCAGGAAAGGATCACACTTCCTCAGTTTTCTAGGAATACATAACAGCTTTTATGACTGGAAAAAACCACTGGGAGATGGTGAAAGCTGGGCCTGCATGAGCTGAACGGGGCCTGGACAAGCATCAGGGTGTGGGGGCTGCTGCCAGGATGGTGTTGGGGGGAGCAGAGGGGAAAGAGGGATTGAGATGGATTCTGGGCAAATAAAATGGGAAATTCAGCAGGTTGATATCCAGCACAGATTGTAGAGGAATGGCTGGTCTCTCGAGGGCACTTAGAATCCCTCGAGGGCACTCAGAATCCCTAGAGGGTCTGCATCCTTAGAGGGTCTGCTGCAGGGCCTGTAAGAGTCTGCACAACCAAGATTGGTATTGAGAAACTAACAAAGAACAATGCTACTGTTCAGAATTAACAAAGAACAGTACTTTTATAGAAAAAGAATAATAGCCTTTGAGTTATAGAACTGATGAAGAAATACAAATATTAATAAAGTTAAAAGATATAAAGCATATTAACAAAGAATAATAGTGCTATTGAGGAACAATAATTCATTGAGAAAACAGTAGTCTCTTGAACCATATATCCTTGGGAAAATACTAACTCAATACAATGTATCTTATTAAATGGCCTAACTAACTGCAAGATGACAGCTGCAGAAACTGTGGCTAAGAGAGAATAGTAAACATGATTACTAACAAATAGGATCAATAATAAGGTCTAGGTAACTTGTGTAATAAGAATAAGAAGGTACATGTTAAAGTATAACTGGTAACTTAAAATATAGAGATGCAGAAAAGCTTTATAGACTAACTTTGTGCTAGGCCGCACGCCATATTGTATACGTACAGGACGGTGCTAACAAGTTTACAAAATCACGATAACAAGGAAGGAAAAGAGCTGAGTCTTAGCGAAGAACGATGTATCTTTTATAGAAGGACGCAGGACAAAGAACCCCTGAAAAGAAGGAACTGAGAAAAAGATGACAATCATCTTTTTGACGTATGATGCTAAGAACCAATGAGAGAGTTAATAAAAATCATATGATTGCAAAGGTATAAATATATGCTATTCGGGAATAAAGTCGAAGTTTGTGTTATCAATGACATTGATTGCCGTGCATTCTTCCCACTCACCGCAACAGATGACCTGCTCCATCCCCTTGTTGCTGGTCACAGCACAGCAGCACTGACACCCCTTTGTGCCTTGCCAGCCCTCCCTCTGTCAGGGCACAGGGAGCACCTGAATCCAGCCTCCTCCAGGCTTCCATTCCTTCATCTCGGGATCAAATGGCTTGGAAAAGATTTACTTGTCTTGTGCAAAGGTGTTGTACTGCCATAGACACTCTGCCCCGAGGGATTTAGGAGGGATTTACAGGCTAATTAATAGGGAGCAAAGGCTGACTGGTAGAAATGCCAATTTAATGGCCAGCCTCGAGTGCTGGATGGGACAAAAAGCTGAAGCACACAAGGGCTGGCTGCACACAGCATTTCTGGGCAGCTCTGTCCCTCAAGCATGGCCAGAATAGGAGCATAAAGTTTTACTAACTCAGCTACAACCGGAGTGTTTGGAGCCAGCAGTGCAGGCCCGGAGTTACATCATCTGCTCTCATGTTTTTCTTACTCATGCCCAGAAGTATGAGGAAATAGTCTTCTTCAAAAGAATACTTTGCATCTCAATAAGCTGCTTCATCCAAGATCTCAAAGGGCTCTATATCCAGTCATTAAGTGCAATTCCTATCGCACTGATGCTCATGGAGAAGCTGGTAACTGAACTCAGAAGGATGCACCCAGGAGACCTGACCCCCCTGCACTCCTTCTTAACCTGCAAATTACATTTTCCTTAAAAACAAATAAATGACCCTAAAAATCCCTAAGAAGCTTTAGTTACAGAAAGAACAGCAAGAAGCACGGTCTGGGTTAGCGATACCACAAACCCTCGTGCTTAGGCTGGAACTGTTGGAAATATTCAAGAGCCTGTATGGAAATATAACTGCAACCATGTGGCTTTGGGAAGTCATCACATGCCCAGCCTGTTACTGCCTTCAGTAGCTGGGTGCAACTCCTTCAGTGTTTATAGAAACAGAAAGCTGGCTGGGAAACAAAGCTGCGTGAATTCCTGGGAGTACAACACTTCTCCAACGTCTGATATTTCCTCTTTGCTGATATGATGATATCTGAGGCTGGAAGCCTGGAAAGTCTGGCACATGGTGCTGGCAAACTGGCAGAGTATGACAGTATTCTTTTGATTCTGAATGCAGATACCTGATAGTGTGCAACTGTTTTAATCTTAATAATAACTCAGTGTGTGAGGATGGGAAACCAGAGGAGAAGAAGGAATTAACTGAAGTCAGAAAACTCTCGCTTTTGTTCCGCTCCTGCTGTTTTGGTGGTGGGAAGGAGTAGTAAAATTCCTTCCTTACAAGGCTGGCAAAATTGCGGGGTAGAGTCTGGGAGAGGAGGGTGGAGAATCTGGAGAGAAAAAGCAAGATCTGTGTATATTTCAGATGAGCTCACCCCAGAGATTCCCTGGGACAAGGTGTGCCCACCTGTCAGTGCTTCAGCTCCGGACAGAGCAGGACACTGTGACTCTAATGAGCCTTTGTGACTCCAATGAGCCTTTGTGACTCCAATGAGCCTTTGTGACTCTGTAATGAGCCCTTTCCATGGTCTTGGGCTACAGTTTTGAAGTCAAAACTTCAAAATAAGGGTCTGCCTGCATTATGGTTCCCATGTGCAGACTGTTTAAAATGATGACCTGTCACTGCTAAAATTCCTGAAGAATGCAGGTAAGAAAACCTGTTTGTGTCTGAGCTGTCCAAGTTTGCCTCAGCCATGTGAGGGTTTTACTCCCAGATCTGTCACCGTTATCAGCATTCGCAAACTCTTTTTCCACGTTCCCAGAGGACTCCCTGTAAAACAAAACTCCCACATTTATGCAGATTACAATCCTGAGTACTTCCAGTTCCTTTGTTTCTGGGTTACAGTGGTACCAGAGCTGTGTATTGCACAGCAGTGAAGGGACAGGCCATAAAATAGATGTGCACTTAAAACATGTCTCTGTGCCTTCTTCAGCCAGCAATATGATAAAGAATTTGATTACATAGGTATTGCAGGAACTTCAAGAAGCTGGGAACCCAAGCCTTACATTTCTATCCTCAAGGGGAAAACAGGACATTTGTCATCATTTCAGTGCCACAATCCCTCACCATTCTCAGTGAGAAGGCTCAGCTTGGGGACCAAGGTATGAAAACCATCTCCAAATAAGATTTTGAAATTCTCTTCTTAAAGAAAGAGCCCAGATTGATGTCATGACATCCCTGCTAGTGTCTGTTTTTTCTGACGCCTGACACACCCTTAAAATGAGTATAGAGGGGAAGATAACTGAATGCAAATGTCATGTTTAAATCCCAAGTGAATAATCCCAGAACCCGGAAATCCAACTATTTATATAGGACTTGTATAATGATTCCAAAATCTTTGTCCCAGTGCCTGGCCAGAATCTTAACACTGAGAAAAATGTCAATTTTTTAGTCCCACTGGCCATTCAGTGCTCTCTTTGTTGGCTGACCTTGAGGACTTTCTTTTAATCTCATTGGTGTTAGACACAGGTTCCAATCTCATTCTTTCCTCTTCCAAACCCACTCCTTATCATTACTCTATATTCTAACCCAGACTGCTATAAAATACAGTTTTGGTCTTGTTTCTCCCCTTTCTTTTTATTTTTAACTACAAAACTCAATCAAAGCTTGACAAATAAAAGTTCAGCTGCTTGATTGATGCAAAATACGACCCAGTGGCAGATCTTAAAATGAATATACAATATTTCAAGCAATTTTCAAGGCTCCCCCTTTTTTAATGCAGGAAACCAGAAAAGAAGCAAAGTGAAATGAAATGGTCCCTTCATAGAAAGACTCCCATCTGAAAATTGTTTTAATTCAGGGCAGCCGTGGGTATAGTTTACATAATAAAAAGCAGTTTTACTAAAGTGTCTGTGGTTATAGTTACCCAGTGTAGAGGTCCTGATCAAAGCTGCCTTGCAGCCAAAGTCATCAGCATCCCGACAGCGTGCTCTGGTAAAAAGGACTTTCTTTCTCAGCTGGGATGGCTCAGACCCACTCCCAAGAAACCCAAAGCTAAGCAGAAAAGATGGTGTAAAAACCAAAGACACCTTTTTTGCTGTTTCAGTATTAGGAGTTAAAGACAGGGAGAGCTGGGATGGAGATGTGGATGTTTAGGAAAGTAACTGAGTTTCATAAGCAGCAGGAGTTAGGGCTTGGTGGGAGCAGCAGTGAAAGTGGGGACTGTCACTGCTCCTCTGCTTCCCTTATCAGCTGCAGGGAGAGACAATTCTCAGATGGAACATGCCCTGATCTCTGCCAAATGTATTTCAGAGCTGAGGATATAAAGGCAGAACGAATTCTCCTGATCCCAGAATTGACTCAGAATTTCACAAAATTTGAACAAGTCGGGCTATTTTCCCTTCCCTTATTTCCCCAGTTGCCATCTGCAGGCCGTGCAGAAAGGAAGGTGCAGGAGTGCACTTTTATGTTACAGATACGTGACAAAGAGAGCCAAGGAAGGGCAGATATTGAGTTTGCAAAGCTGCTTCCCCAGGTGATCCAGGACTGGGCATATCTCACCCCACCAGGAGCCTTTTGGTTTTGGGTTGCCCCTTGGTCTTTTCATGTTTCCACCCTCCCCTAGGTATGTCACTTCTAAACATCAACCAAATACTTCTCTGGGCACAAAACGAGGCCGCTACAGGCCTCGTTCTTTTGAACTGGGATCCAATTTGATTGGCGTCTCCTGACTTTTGGTAAACTGTGTGTTCTGAAGTGTGAGAGAGATCCCTGCAGCAATAATGTCCATATCAAATCATAATTAAAAACAGCAGTGAGGAATGTGCTGAGATTTGAACTGTAGACCTCCCAGGCCTAAAGCCCAAACTGCAAAACAGGACTTAAAAGGCTCATGGAAGCTTTAAACATCAGACATTTAATCACAACGAGTCTGTAGGGATGATTTCCAAAAAAAGAAACAAAATCGCACCACCACAGAGAATAATAACAAGATCTGAGCGTATGTTAGAGCAGAGAGACAGTTTCTTCACAAAGGGGTCACACGCTGTGCATCTACTTTTCCATCTACCAACGACAGCTTGAACATTTTCAAAGACATCTGCAGTGGGAATCACATCGAGCCAAACCTGGGGGAGAGGGAAGGAGGCTCTGAAGCAGGAGGATAACGTGCTTGTGATCCAGTGGCAGCTTGCCACGAGTGGGAGGGCTCCACCCAAAAGTATCAAAAATAAATTAACACACCTATCTTTTCTTAGACTTCTTGGAACCTCTACAGGTGCTGCTGTCGACTTCCTTACTACGAGATGCACTTATCCCAAACTGGGGTCAGCGAGGAGGTGAATGAATAAAAAAAGGTCAAGGCTCTGGCTCTGCCTGGCTCAGTGGCCTGCTCCCAACAGCAGATATTCAGGGATGGCATAAAAAAGGGCAAGTGAAAATGAAATGGTCCCGTTCCCCTTTAAAAGTGGATATCTCTGGCTCACCAGTGAGACCAGTGAGTAGAAACAAAGTGGGAAAATGTTTGAACTGCTGTTTTTCTCATGGAGCACAACAGGACTTGAGAATCCCCACCAATGCCAAGGTGGGGCTGAGTTTAAAGTGTGGGATTCTGATGAAATGTTGATGATAAATGAGTTGGGCTCTGAATGGAGCGTTGCCCATAGGTTGTGTGTCTGCTTCACTGACAGGGGGGACCCACAGCACTGAATAATCCCAGCTGCACTTCCTGGTGGGATTTATGCTGCCCAGCAGGAAGCAGCCTGACCCTTTACCTACAGGCACAGGTACATGGCTAAACACTGGCTTTATGTCAGTGCTGGGCAAGGACTTCCATTTCTGTGGATGTTTTCACAGCCCTGCCAATGTTCTTGGTGATCTTCAAAGCTCACTGTGACTCTGAGCCTGTTTTAACAAACTTTAATAAACGGATCACTCTAATTTAAGAGAGCAATGGTTTTATTGCATGTTATGAAAAGGAGTTGGGTTTGTGGGGTTTCCTGGCCTTTTCCCACAACATTTCAGTATTGCTGGTGGGGATGGATTTTTGACTGATTCTACCAGCAGAGGTGGAGGGTGGGGATCAGGAAGAATCCCTGGTGCTTGTATTTGTCCTGACACCTAAATACAGTGATGTTCCCATATTTAAGAGAGATTTCTTTGGGTGGCAGCCGTGGTGGACATCTGCTGTCAAGGGTTCCATTGACTGAGGGAATGATACTAAAGTCAGGACAAAAGTGAAATATAACTAAGGGGAAATAGAATCATGGAATCATAGAATACTTTGGGTTGGGAGGGACCTTAAAGACCATCTCATTCCACCCCCTGCCATGGGCAGGGACAGCTTCCACTGTCCCAGGCTGCTCCAAGCCCTGTCCAACCTGGCCTTGGGCACTTCCAGGGATCCAGGGGCAGCCACAGCTTCTCTGGGCACCCTGTGCCAGGGCCTCACCTCCCTCAAAAGGAAGAATTTCTTCCTAATAGCCTATCTAAACCTGCTCTCTGTCAGTCTCATTCCCCCCTGTCCTGTCGCTTGTAGGAAATAGGAAGAAAACTTGGCTCTTGCTCTGTTCCCAAAAAGGAGAGATGAGTTAAATATGGAAATTGTAACTCAGGCTTGAAATCAATCTATAACCAACCGTACAGGTACATCCTGCGAAAACAGAGTGTGAGACCAAGGATTTTGTTGCCCACAGAGACTTTTTCGGGCACTCAACCATTCTCTGTCCTAGGTTGAAGCACAGAGCTCCGGGCTCTGTGAAATTTCATTTCTACGTTGAAACGAAATGTGACGAGAAAAGAGAGACAAGGGAATGATAAAGTTGACAAAATGGAAGGAGTGGATCGTGGGTATGGCTGTGAGAGGCAGGGAGGGAAAATGGGCAGATGGGTGTAGCCACATACCTGTACCACATACAGGTTAAGCTGTTACGGGAATCCCGGCTGGAATTCCACTGCTGGGGGAGTGATTTGCAGACTTGCTGGGATTCCTGCTGCCAGTCTCTGGTCAGTGCTATTATTTAAGAACTTATTTTGGTTTCTAAAGGGTTCTCTTTCATGCCCTTCAGCATCAGACCTTCGTCACTGTTGTCTTGTACAGGATCTCACACTTTGAGTAGGAAGCAGCTTTCAGCTTGCTCTGGCCCTTTGGCTCCTCGTGATAACTGGGAGAAGATAGGAGAAGCAGCTGCCAATATTTCTTTAACACCTGAACCAGGAATCCTGCCCAGCTGAGTGAGAAAAGTGGGACAAAGACTGGAGAGGCAGTACCAGGGCTGAAGGTCTCACAAGAGCATTAATGAGAGGCAGATAATCTGCAGTCTGATCTCCCCACGTGGAGGGAGGAATGCTGCTGTTGGTACACGATATCCCCAAGCACACATGGGGCAAGAGGCTGCTGATGACATAATTATTGTGCATTTACAGCACCTCGAAGCCGCAGCCGAGATCAAAGACAAAATCAGTCTTGTGCAGTGGCAGTAAAAACAAGCACGAGGTGACAAAGAGAAGGATTATAGGAGTGAGGGAACATGGAAATGGATCCCACGAGTGGCTTTCAGCCTTCTGGGACGAGGGTTCTGAGCAGATGGCCCTCACCTCCAGCATTCTTCCTCGGGCACTGGTGTGATGCAAAGAGATGTTTATTCACCTCTGTGTGTGTGTGAACACTGATGTTTGTCAGGAGTTATTTTTTGAAGATCTTGGGAGTGTCTAATATCAAAAATTGACTTTGTGCAGCTTTAAGGTTCATGTGGCTGTACAGAACTTGATCCAAAGGTGAAGTCTTATGCTCTGTGCCCTTCTCCCACTTCTCTTGATTTCATTTTATTCTTCCTGAGTTTATTAAACCCTGATTTTCCTGCTCCAATATGATACAAAATAGTTTGAAACAGAAGTGCTCAAACTGACTCAAACCAGGCCACCTTGGATGGAAGGACTGGTAGAGCTTCACTGCTGTCCAGCATTCCCTCTGATCCATTTGGACTCGGAGAAACGGGATCTATTCTCCCAGAAGAGAGGCACATTAATGGTTTGGAGCAACACTCAGGTCAGAGCTTTCAGGTCCAGCTTCTCAGGTGAAGCTCCGTGCCCTGCAGAGCTCACCCTCCATCCCTGGAGGGAACCGGGACAGCAGGATGCCTCCTGTACCACACCGGGCTAAAAATAAGCCACCACAACAACAGGCAGCAGAACAACTTCTGCGAGATGTTTCTGTCCTCAGCTCTTGGCCAGCTTCCTTCCTGGGCTGCCACGTTCCCCAGCCTGTCTGAATCCCATCTCCAGCTCCAGGAGTTTCCATCTCATCCTGTGCTCAGGCCATGAATAACTGCCTTGTTATGTACATGCAGGGTGGAAGGGTGGGGTGGAAAAAACTCTGGTAGGAGCCTGTCTTGAGCTTGCAGTAAATACTTACCCAACAGAAATGAGATTTGGCAGCCGTGAGGAGAACTTCTGGAAAATCATTTCAGGTTCCTAGGAAGTGAGGGAGGCTTTTGGTAAAGGGTGGGGACAATTTTCTTTCCCTTGATATTTCTTGTCTGAGAGAAAAAGGGGAAGGTCTAATTCCTAATTAGTGATTGAAGGAAATCCCCTGTGCCTAATAAAATATCCTCTGCAC
This sequence comes from Falcunculus frontatus, assembly GCA_013398115.1. Classification (NCBI taxonomy): domain Eukaryota; kingdom Metazoa; phylum Chordata; class Aves; order Passeriformes; genus Falcunculus; species Falcunculus frontatus. The sequence continues at coordinate 324,707 of VZRV01006236.1, forward strand.
CTTGTCCATGCTTGTCCTGTCTTTTGGGAAGCCTCAGGAGGAACCTGGAGCAGGGAAGTGCCAGATCTGTCCCTCTCCACCAGTCCCAGGAGCTGTGGGAGTCCCCCAGGCTGCCCGTCTGGGGATGCCAAGCAGGGGAAGGCAGAGAGCACAGGAAAATCCTTCAGGAGACATCAATTCAAACCACTGAAAGGTTCCTGTTATTCTAAACCTTTTGACTTCTGGGGAATACAAACAAGAGAAAGCAATATTTCGTTTTGCTTTTCTGCATGGTGTTCTGTTGTCATCCTTGACATTGGCCCATGTCTGTTTACCCAGCAGGGAATAAAATTTGAGGATTAAAGCTACTGTTTTAATTCATAGTAGATGAGCCTTCGGTGCGATGTATTTGTTTTACTGTATAATTTATTAACACCTGGTCTCGCATCTGCAGTTTATAAGGCACCGAGGATTCCTGTCCCAGTGATAAAGGACATCACTTAATCTGGGCATTTGAATGGTAAAGTACTTAAAATTTATCAAAATTAAAAATTCATCAAGTTTCACAGATTTTTTTTAACCAACAAAGCCCTTCAGTACTTAACCACTTGCTCACAGACATAAACATGTGAAGTAATTGTTTCATTGCTGTGACTATGACTTAAGGCAAAATTTGCACCAGCTTGGAATAATTGATGGGAAATATGTGCATCTCAATTACCTGGATGGGCTGGAGATTATTTACATGTTTTGTAAATATTTTATATATATGATACATATTCCCTATATTTTATACATATTCCATTTAAAATTAAAAAATCCAGCTCTATAATGCAGGAGGCCACAAGAGTATGAGTGCACTCCCTTTAGAAGGAATATTTTTAATATGTAATTACTGTATATACATTTTTATTCCTTATTTCACTTTGCTGCATATTTGTTTTCATTCTTGCTGCCACAATTGCTGCTAGAGATGGACCTGAAACAACACATTTGTCTTTGGCCTCCTCCTCCAGTCAGAAAAGTTGGTTGTCCAATAGTGGAATTACCTTTGAGCGATGTTCCATCTGCTTCTTACACCACTGTCACCCTTTCTGATGTCCCTCCTGGAGGGTGGGAAGGTTCTAAGTATTCAAAAACTCAGAAAGCAGGAGAACATTGTGCCTGTTGTGGGGCTGAGCTCTCACACCTGAATCAGGCTCTGAGGAGACGAGACAAACTCTGAAAATATTTCACAGCTTGATGCAGCTCCAAGGAGTCAAATCCTTTTGCTCAATAGCTCGACTCTTCTCAATCCACAGAAGGAGCCACACAAATTTTCACTGCCAGCGTTCCACCTGCCCTCTGGGTGGTTGTAGTTTACAGCTCCTCTTGTTTTCCTCACAGCTTTTTTGTTTGCTCAAGGGTTTACACGGCGCTTCCGTCCTGTTTGCATCTACAACATCTCGCTCTCACGCAGAGGGTGGAGGCACCTCTCCAGACACTGATTCCTGTAAACTGATGGCTTTGATTAGTTTAGATGAAAGAGGCTCTTATTATAAACCAGCCCCTGCTGGGTGCAGGTCTGTGGGTGGATGCTTCACCCCGAAAGGAGAGAGAGGCTCCAGACCCACTGCCGGGGTTTGGTGCTGCAGGAGCTCCATCTGTAGACTTTTAATATCACCCTTTTCATTCCATCAGCTGCCTCCTGCAGCACTGATAAAGGTTTTGAGGTAAATAGGAGCAACCACTTTTATGTGGCCATCCCAGAAGTGATCTTGCCCTCGGCACAGACCCAAAGGCCATCCTCCATCCCGTGCTTGATAATCAAACCACCAAGCAAATTCTCTGCAAATAGAAGGACCTTTATTTGAAGCAACTGATTAATTTCTTTTGTTCCCCTCTTTTATTTCCAGCTTGGCTGTCATGAAGGAACAGAAAATGTAGACAGTGCTGGGATTATTGACTATGTGTGATCTTCTGAGGGGCTGTAAAAGTGTAACATTTAACAGGGGGACCTTCAGCAGCAACAGGAGCAGGATGCTGCTGCATCAGACACTGTGCTCCTGACACAGAAGGAGGTTTTTTTGTCAGCTGGGTAATAAGGGAGTAAGGCCTTGTCAGGCTCTAATTTGTGTGAGCAGAATGTGTTTAGACTGGGTGAGGAGGATGTTTTGGCATTGGGCGATGAGGATGTTTGGTTAAGCCACTTGTTAAGTTGGGTAAATCTGACATCAAAGACTTTGATAAGGTATTTCTAAGATCCTTGTGACTTCAGTGATGTTGTTAGTACAGAAATGATATAAAGATAAATGAACTGACACTTCACCAGCTAAATAGGTTCCCCCCAAGTGTACTGTAGGGTGGATCAGTGTACACAGCTCTGGGGAAAGGAATGGTTTCCCAGAACTCTTCCTAGCAAATTGAACAACCAACTGCTGGTCATTTCCTTCTGCTGGGCAGGAGAGGTGTGTACAGGAGGGATAATGAGCTGCAATGAGCTCCTTGGATTCCAGCAGCAGAAATCAAGAGACTCACTGAAATCAGCACGTGATGGCTTGCAGGGCTTTCAGTATAACCAGCAAGCACCAAACCCAGCAAAGGCAGCAGGGATGTAATTAGATCTCATCTAAACAGGAGGCCAAAAAGGACCTTTGGTAGCACAGCTCCACCAGGGAGCTATGAGGAGAGCAGGAGACCCAGAAGACGCAGGGATGGTGTGAGAGCCTCTCCCAGAGCTCTGTTTGCTGCAGAGAAAACCCTCAGGGTCTCACTGTGGTCTGTAATCTCCACCCTCTGTGACCTCGTGGAATTTCTACCACATGGGGTGGGACAGCACAGCCCCTCGGGAGGCACCAGGGAGGTCACTGATGGAGCTCGAAGCTCAAAGTCGCCCTGGAAATAACCAGGTTATGGGACCGTGCTCACAGGGAATGCTCTTTCCAGTGGATTGAGGAGCAGTGTTGTGCCCGTGGGTAACCCAGACAGGGTGGAAGGTTTCTCCTTTCCCACCAGCACGGGGGGTGAACCACAGGGCTGCTTTGTTTGGCTTCAGGTGGTAGATGATTGTACTCAGTCTCAAATCATCCTTTCCCACCGTTTTCCACCACAGCAAATGGCAGTGGAGCTGACAGAAGAGGTCAGCAAGGTCTTTTACCCTTAAGTGTGAATTCTGTCCCAGGCCACGACCTCCATCACCAGACTCCAACTCCTGCAGTTGTTGCCCACCTTCCTCAAGACCTGGTCAAGCAGCTCAGGCTTGGAACTAACCCAGCTGTCCCCAGGGTCTCTGAGAAGACTTTCTTTCATCTCAGTGGGTATTGAAGCATGAAGGCAGTTGGAGGAGCAACCCCTTTTGATGTTCTCCACTTGATTTTGTTGTAAGATCAGTTTTGGATGTAGGTTTTTGTTCCTAAGCTGTGACTGGTGAGGGAATGAAGGTGATAGAAAATAAGGAGAAAAGGAGTTGTTCTTCTCAATAGTAAAAGAGATTTTCTGCTCTGGGGTAAATCCCTGTCTCCTTTCTTTTCCAAGGACTCAATGCAAAACATGGGCCAAACCCAGCTAATGAAATTCTATTTATCTTAATGATCCTCTGGGCACAGGAGATCCTTGATCAAACTGAGTTGACACCTGCCACTATTGAGTTCTGCTCCTCAAAACTCCGAGACAATCCCAGCAGATAAACAATATAACATGGTTCCCATTATGATATTACCATAAAGCCAGACAGCCTCATGTTTACCCCATAAATAATTAGTCACCAGGCAAATCAGAAAAAAAAAATAATAATCCCACCATCACCTTAAATTACCTGTCAAACATTTACCTCTGTTTGTCTTTTAGGGCATTTATTTTTTTGCCGTGTGGTCCTGGTCCTTGATTAGTTTAACAACCCCCCTGCATTTTGACAGCAGAAGAAAAGAAGAGGTGATTATTACAGTTACTGCTCTTGCTTTGCCTTGAAAGTCCATTCTAAAGAAGGCATTAGAGGAGGCTTTCTTGTGGCTGAGAGATCAGATTACCACAATTAAAGTAAAAAGGTGTGGTGCTATTTACTCTGCATGTTATGACACATGAAAGAAAGTGATTCAGGCAAGAAAAATAATTACACATTAATTTGTGTTTGGCAACTCCGTTTCATATACGTGGCCCACAGAGCTTAGATAAAAAGCTATTTTGTCCAGCTTTGTGTAAACTGGGAGGAGGGTTTGTGCTGCAGTTTACGAGGAGTTGTCTGTGTGTGAGTGGGGATGAGGAAACAACCTCCTGATCCTACACCAGGGCTCTGCCTTGGCTGCCTTTTCCACCACGAGGTCCCACAGTGCCCCTTGGGTTTCACCCAGCTGAGAAATGGTCCTGCAACCCAGAAACTCGGCCCGGATTTGGCAAAATTTGTGCAAATTTGAGAACTCGTCACGGTTTTGAGCCAGTTCTTGAGCTGTTTGTAGGATTTGGTGTGAAAAACACCACAGGCACAGGGTGGGATTGTTGGGGTGTCCTGTGCAGGGCAAGGAGCTGGACTTGGATCATCTTTTTGGGTCCCTTCCAGCTCAGGATATTCTGAGATTCTGTGAATTCTGAAGTTACAGCTCTGGAAACACAAATTCACACAGGTTTCTGTAAATTCGGGGCAGCTGCAGTGAGGTCTCAGCACAGCTCAGGAGGAAGTTCAGTCTGCAAAGGAGCAAAATGTCTGCAATAAATTGTGTGTGAGCTCCTCTTGTGCCTTGAAAATATCCCCTTGATCATCCTGGTGATGACACAGAGGAAGAAAACACAGGGAAGAAAGCTCCAAAACACTCAGGAGGGTTTCAAGGGTGTCTTAGAAGGGCAGGATGTTAGAACTGGGAAGAATTATTCAATCTGAATACGACCAGCATGACTACAGTCCTTCTCCCTCACTGTGAATAATCCCAGCAATAAACCCTTGACAAACTCTCAGACAGTGCAGTTTCTGTGCTAGCCAGATTTTACAAAAAATGATCTCAAATTGGCATCCCTGCAGCTTTTCATAGAACGAGACACAGACATTCACACCAGGTCTGTGAGCACAAGAGACTCTTCGCTGGGGAAACCACCCTCAAAAATGGAAGAAATAGCCAAAGAAGCTTCAAAAAGAAAGTTTGCCATTTTATTTTAAGTTCTGTTTTCAGAAGAACTCTCTACAAAAGGTTGTGGAGTCCTGTTGACTTCAGGACAACCTGAAGTTAATGGGGCGATGACAACAGCAGAAGGTTTGGCCCTCAGGAGGATCTCCTCTATCCCTGCAGTAATAACTGAGCTCAAGGAAACAGCAGGAATTCATAACGTGGAGAGGACAAATGCATGAAATGCAAAGCCGCAAAACTTCATTTTCCCACAAAGTAAGCTTTTTGCATAAATCATCATTACCCGTTGCAGAGAGGAGGTTTTAATATTAATGAAAAGTTTGCCGTCCTTATATCAATATGTATGTTGGACTGGCTGCCTGGCTATGGAGAGGGAATGTATTTACATTAGTAAATAAAATAAAATTTCTGAACCTACAGGGGAAAATCCAGCCAATGGAATTGTGTTTGTTTCCTTATAAAAGTTTGTGGAACGTTTTTTACAGCACGGCCTAAAATGGTATCATTTATTCTGCGCGCTGATTAAAAATTATATTGATTTAATTTGGCAATTATTGTCCCTCTTCTTACTGCCAACCTATTTTTAGCCTTGCAGACGAGAGACACTGAGCTTTTTTACATACCACTACAAAGCATTAATTCTAATCTGCGAGCTGCAGAGCAGAGGGAATGCAGGATCCTTTGCAAAATGCTTTTCTTGGCATGGCCCTGGCATGGCTGCGTGACTTGCGACTGGCAGAGCTGGCAGTGCCTTCTGTAAACTCCACCAGTTCCTCATAATCCCCTGACACTCCTGGCAGTGGTTTATTCTGGGTGCTGTGTGGCTCAGTCACACCAGCACAGCTGCACCAGGTGAAACTGGAATTTTTCCTGGTTGTCCATCCCCGGCACTGCCCAGTAGCGGATTTTGTGGATTATTCCCCAGGATTTGCTCCAGCTGTCTGCGGCTCAGGGGTATCACCAGCCAGAGCTGCCTCCTGCCAAACCAAGAGCTCTCAGAACATCAAACACGCAGAAAGGCACTTTCATCTGCAGGACAAAGTGTGTTTATGAGAGGCTGCAAAATGTCCACTCTGAACCACCAGCTGCTCCTGAGAAGAACAAATCCAACCTTTTCTCTCCAGAAATAAACACACAAGTGGTGTATCCCTTTCTGTATTTACTGGCAGGTGTCAGCACTAAGAAACACAGTTAAGGTCTGGATAGTCCTGGGTCATCATGGTACCTCTGCTTGGGAGCTTCAGCTGCTTAACATTCACCTGCCCCAGGGGACTTGGAAGGTGGCCAGAGCCATTGACAGGTTCATAAAATGTAGGTGCACCCTCTAAAGTCTCGGAAATGCTTTCAGAAAAAAAAAAAAAAAGTGTGGTGTTTCCATTGTGCTTCAGAAAACAAACCCTTCAGGAAATAAAAAAAAAAAATAATGGAAACATATGAAATGTAAATTGGATACACTCAAAGTTAATGAAAGGAAAATCTTTTTTCCATTTTAGTTAATGTCTTAAATTAGAATTTTGGTATAAAAGCTGGAAAACAGATGGAGAGGATATATTTTTTTCAAAAGAATAATTTGTTAGTGAATTTGAGGCTTGTGAATGAGAGCACCTAATAATAGCATTGGCTCGAGCAACCCTTGGTGTGGACTGCAGCTACTTTGGTTCCTCCTCTGGATTTCTCCCACTGCACTGCAGGAACGTGTCCATGTGTCCTGTAGCCACATCTAGCACCTCCTGTGGGTCTAATTCAGCCAAAAACTGCTCCAGCTCCCCTCAATATGCCTGACTTCGATGACATCTTCCTTTGTTTCTCCGTTCTCCCTTGGACCCCAGCACAGCCCATTTCTGACAGCCTCTGTGGAGATCTTTTGCTCCACCTTGGCCAGTCTGATGTAGCTTGTCTTGAAAATATTAATTTGTCCTCCTCTTCTGCCCTTCCCAGTCTTTGCCTACCTTTACCTGTGGGCATCCTATCATATTATTCAGATTTTCCACTGCTCCTTCCACTGCTTTTGGTAAAACTCATCAAGCTGTACATTCGCAATTTACGCCGAAAAAGAAATAATAAAGAAAGGTTATAAATCCTCATTTTGAAATTGCCCATTAAATACTGTTTTTCTTTTTAAAAAAATCAATGATTCCTCTTTTTCCATTCCACAGAGCTTCCCATGTATTCCCTCCTGTGTGTTTATCAGCCATCTTGTTTGCATAGCTGCTCCCCAAGAGATTTGTCACGGCTGGCTCACAGCACACTCTGCTGATTTACAGCAGCAATTAATAATTCCAGATCTCTTGGGAGGGGATGGATTTCTATCTCCCAGGGATGAGCAGCAGATGATACCCACAAGCCTGAAAAACGCTGATGAGCATTTTTTCCATCCAGATCCAAACACAGGGTTCATGCACAGGTGACAAGGTGGGGAAGGAAGGTGTTGAGCGAGTCTGGAGGGATCAGAGTCCCAGGGAAATCCCAGGCAGGGAAGTCCCAGGGATTGGGGCTGACGTCCTGCCCTGACTCAGTGGGGTCTGTCCCCCCAGCCCTGTGGCTCCAGCTGGCCCCGTTGCCATCCCACCCTGGGACTGGTTGGCCCTGCAGGTCAGCAGCTCCGGAGATGGGAGCGGAGTTGTGCAATCCAACTTGCAAAGCACCAGCCCACACTCAGACAGCCCTATCTGATCCTCGATGAGCAACCAGGCTGACACACACCATCGATGGCTAGGGAGAGGGAAGGCAAAAATGACCAGCTTTGCTGCTTTCATTAAAAAATCGTTCCAGGCCAGAGCTCTGGTCTCTGCCCTTCTTCTCGTGCCGTCCTCACAAAGAGGAGTTTGAGCCAATGGGAGCTGCTTGCCCTGCAGAGCAAAACCCAGGAGTTTGTACCAACACAAAGCAGCAGGAGACCCTTCCCTCACCCTGGCCTTTCGTTGCACTTCTGGGTATTCACTCAGCTTGGAGAGCACCAATTTTCTCAGACAGTGGACTGTGAAAAGCCTGTGAGTGCAAGAGGCACGCAGACCCCATCGATAATAACAACAACCTCATTCAGCAGTCGGCCATAAATTGTTCCTGCCTCAAACACTGTTTATTCCAATGTACCTGAGCGTTCCTTGGCAACTGGAAAACTGGACATCTTAAGGCTTCCAGGGCTGTCTTTGCCCTGGCCTCGTCCAGCATTTAAACCCCTTCACAGCTTAGCACATTTTTGACCTTGCCCCACGTAGGCTGCATGGATTTCCCTTCCCTCCCAGCTAATCCCTCCGCTCCCCTTTTCCAAAGCTTCCCCACAAACACAGCAACCCAATGCTGGGAAGCAGCAGGAACAAGAGCACTGAGCTAAATCTCCAAGTTCAGACCAGCCTCTCTGATGGTTAGTTTTTCAGGTGAGGGGAATGTCTACGAGGTGAGGGCAATCTCTGGGGTTTTTACTGTCCAGTGCTGAGCACACAGACAATATCCAAAATGCTGAGGGTTGACCTGAAACATCGGCATTTTCCTAGGTATTCCTAGGGATAAACTTGAAAATTCTGGAGGGACAGGCAAAGAAGGAAAGGGGAAAATCTCCTTGGGTTGCTTTTAGTCATTTGAAGTGATCCTAAGCCGAAGGCACCTCAGCTCAGGCCTGAAACGTTGGCTTTGCACACACATCCAGATCCCTTTAATAACCTGGATGTACACAATTGCCTTTCAACCTAGAGCATTATATAACACTTCACATGGTTTTGCAAGGAGTGTACCAGGGAGTATTTGCGAGGAGCCGAGCCAAGAAGCTGTACAGACAGCAAGGCGTCTGTGTTGCCACTACAAAGTGGATGTTAATTACCTAAAACAATACATGTAATAGGCGAAGAGAAAAATGCTCTGCGCTGCCTTGCCATACCCACTCATCTAGTGCATCTCTAACTGCACAGTTATTTAGCCTGCAGGGATCATAATTAGCTGCTTCATAAATTAATAAGGGAAAGGAGGAGGGAAGGGGGAAAAGCTACCAGTGCGAGAATGGTGGGAAACTTTAGATAGGATGTTTCTCGAAGAATGTCGTTAGCAGGCATAATTGCTTCATTAAATAAAGGCACAGACAAATGCACAGGGATCTTCTGTCCCTCGAGAGAGAAGGGTTGGAAGGGTTGCTTGATAGGCACTGTGTGGATCTGAGTTGAAGGGCACCCTGGAGGTGCCAAGCAAGTGCTACCCTGTGCCTACCGTGCTGAAATCTGCCCAAAAATCCATAAAAAAGTGATGTGTGCCTAACAGTGATTCATTACCCCCCCCAACACCTTCCATCCACGGCACTCAAAGTCTTGCAAACAACAATTAGTGAAGTCTTGCAGGGCTTGCCATGAGCAGGGTGAAGACACTGTCCCTGTTCTGCAGATGGAGGAACTGAGGCAGGCAGTGACACATCCTGCTCTAAGTCCCCTGGCAGGTCAGGATCAGGCCACCTGCACCAACCAAACTGGGTATAATGAACCTATTGGAATCCCATTTACATTGGTTAATTACGAGTTCCTAAAAACAATGGGGTTTATTTCCTCTATTATGCAAAGAATGTACAAGGTGGGAGAAACATCTCCTGGCTCTGCCATCAGACACCAGCCCCATTTTGGGAATTAGCTGGTTCCAAGCTGGCAGCTGGGTGCATTCACACATCTTCACACACCATTAGCACAGCCTGCTTTGGAACCAGAGCCTCTTCTGAGGCAGTGGAAACATCTCGGAAAGCCCAGGAAGGGGACAGTGCTCCATCTGACTGGAGGTGCTGCAGCACGTTCCTCCTTTTGTGAATTTTATCTTCACGGACTTCCACACTTTTAATCTGTTAATCCACAGCAACTCATCTTGGATCCAGAGCCTGCCTTTATGGGCTGTTTCTGCCCTGTTTTCCCTTAAAAGCCAGGCTTCTTGAATCACAGGGAGGTGAGGGATGTGACTTGACTGTGCTCCAACACCAAGTCTCAATGATTCAAAGTCAGGAGTGGAATTCAGCTCCCAGGCTTCATGGAAAACCGGGCCAAAAGGAAACTCTGCTTTTCCCATTCTCCCTTGGCCAGCCAGCTAAAAGTGAGGCAAATAGGAAGCATGTCCCACCCTGAGCAGTGTGGAGACTGCTTTTTAAAACTGCAGCTGCTCGGGTTTGGTGGTAATCAGCTTTCTGCAGGAATATGGGGGATTTCGAGAGAAAGGCATGTGGAGTATTTTCCACTTGATTTTGAAGTCTCCCCTGTGTGTGCTTGTTTGCATTCATCCTTGCTAAACACTTCATCTCCTGAGCTTCCTCCTCTTCCCTCAGTGCTGGGGTTGGGTTTTTTTGCTGTTTTCAACTGTCTTTATGCTCTTCCTCCCTTTTCTCTTCCTGGCCAAGGCTCTGGCAGTTTCTCTAATGAAAACAGTTGCTTGCATGCAGAAAGCATTTTTGCTGTACATTAAAACCTTACATTCTTTTTTCACTCCCCTCCAGAATGCCCATTTTAGGATCGTGTGTCTCTTGCTTTATTTCCTGAGCTCCCCACGTGCTGCCCCACCGTGACTTGGTTTCCTCTTTCCACTTTCTCCTCAGAGTCTAACCATGACTCCTGACTGTTCTCTTTTCCCTTTTCCCCCTCTTCTTGGAGTTTCCTCTGCTTTCTCCAGCCCATCTCAAGCTTCCCATTGCCCTGTAAACCCAGGACACAACTCCATGGTTTTATTTCCCCAGAAAAGTAACTTTCTTCCCACGTTACTGAATCCAGCAGGGCCATTTGCAAACTAAGGATGGGATGTACCATCCCGCCCGGGAGTTAAACCTGTGGAAAGTGAATGTTGGAATCTTATTTGAGGAAATTTCTGAATGTTTCACTCTGTGGGACTGAATTTCTGTGGCTGACTCTGCCAGGCCCCTGCCTGGGTCTGCCCTCTCCCTTCACCACGGAGGAAGGCTGGAGAAAACCTTTCCATCAAGGACTGAGCTGGCAACAACAAACCTCTCCCCTCCCTCCCACCCCTTTTCTCATTATAAATTTCCATGGCACAATGAAGCACTTTCCAACCCAGAGCAGGGCTGAACATACTGACAGAGCTAAATACGTTGGGCCATTTAGATTTGGGGTTTTCTGCTCGGTTGGCTTCCTAAAACTGTCGAGTTCCAGTGGCAAAGTTCCCACTGACTCCAGAGGGCCTTGGATTTCACCCTGTGTGTGGCTGGAGCATCTGTGACCCTGCCTTTGTGTGAAGCACGTCCCGATCAAGTTCTTAAAGGTAAACAAGCACAAATGGCAAAACAAAACTTCCAAATCATTCCCTCTATAATAACTAAGTATTAATTTCTTACAGTGCTGTAAAGTGTACAAAGTGTATACTTTAAAATAGATTTTCATACTCTTAATGATGTTTTTCCATAAAGAATCTGCTTTTTGCCCTGAGGATATTCAATCTCAGGCCTTTCACCCACCACAGGAGTGGTGCAGAGAGGTTTTTGATAAGCAGGAACTTTTTCAAGATTCATTCTGCAAGCCTGAGTCGTTCCTTGACAGCAGTGACAAGGAACCTGTAGTTTTCTGGGGTTGGAAAATCTCCTATGAATAAAAGCCTTGGAGTGGTTTAGGTCTAAGTAGCTCAGACTCCTGACTTCAGGCCTCATCCTAATTTCATATATTTAACTTAATTGATTTCAATGGGCTTATGATGACCTGCAGTGGGGTAGGTGGGTCAGGCCTCTCACTTCTGTTTTGATGGTGCAGTGAGATTCCACAAGCACCCAGACAGATCCAGTTCCCTCTGTGAGCATGAGTCATCCCCTGGGTGGTGAGAAGGTGAGCTCTGGTCTTCTCCTGGCATTCCCTGCGTGCCAGAAGTGAGCTGGAGTGAGATCAGGAGCTGTGGCATTGTGCCAGGGACTCACCAAGGCAAAAAATGAAGACACACATGGGACACTCCCCCAGGATCAGCAACAGACAAGAAATGACCTTCCCTGAGCTGTCCCATTCCTTCATCCACTCCTGGGAGGAGCTGGGCATAGCTCTGGCCAGGCCCTGCTGATGGAGCTCCCTCAGGAAAAGTCTCAGCTCAATTCTCCAGGGATGAGAACAGTCCCATGGGGATGGGTGCCATGGTCAGGAACTACATCTGAACCTTAATCTTAATTTATGTCAGCAATGATTAATTCTGGTGTCCACATACATGAGGCATTCAATTCACTCTCCAGCAGTGGGGGGAGGATTTCAAACCCCTTTTTCCGTGGTGGCTGCTGGCCTCAAACTCCACTCAGGTCCAGCCTGCAGCAGCTGCCAGTTTTGCCTCCCGAGTCAGTGACAAAGCTGTAGCTCTTTATTCAAAAACATCCCAAGTACCTGAGCAGCACTGACCTCATCACTGCAAAAATTACCCAGCAGGCAAAGCCTCTGTCAAATATAAATTCAAGTTAATTTCAGGAACTATGAAACATGGACCTATTGGACTCAATTAAATCCCAAGCATTTTGTTTGTGCAAGCACAAGAGGAATTAACTCTTCCAAGTCCCAAGTTCTTGTGTGCAGCAATTCCCGTTGTTCTCAAGACAGCCATGTGTAAACATGGATTTCTGCCTGCTGAAAGTGCTCCTGGAATCAGGGAAATGGGCTTTGATTTCAGTCCTGGTGCTGTTCAGGGGTTGCAGTGTGCCCCCTCTGCCCTTCTTCAGACCCTTGCAGTGCTGCAGGATGAAAGTGATGCAGAGGCAAAGCGTGGCCTGAGTCCTTCTTCCTCTGCTGCCTGCCTGGGGATGTCAAATTTTGGGATGTTTCATTTGGTCATACCCTAAAAGGCTCCTGCAGTGGGAGACGAATCGGGCTGAGGCCGTGGCAAAGAATTCTGCATTTAGGGGGCATTGGTGCTTCTGTACAGACAAAGAGAAAGGCTGTATCCCATTGTCCTGGGATAATCCTGGGCCTTTCCATGGAGCAGGAGAGTGTTCTGCATCCATTTGGAGAACGACCTGGAGGATAAGGACCCTCCCAGCACAGCTGTGCTCTCAGCCCAAATGTCAAAAGTCTCTTTGCACCCTGGAGAGTGACTTGCTGCCTCTGAGATCACAAAAAACCAGAGCTCTTTGCATTTCTCTGCTGCCTCTGCCTTGGTGTTCTAAAGCACTTTACAAAGCTGCAGAAGGAGCCTCCAACTCCCCCTCCCCAGGAAATGTATGCCCTGCACTGCTGACGCACTGAAAAGTTAATTGGCTTCATTTAAGTCACACCACATCCTTGGCAGAGCTGTGAAAGGAACCTGGGAGATCTGGAGATGGAATCTCTCCCCAGTCTGGGGGGTTTTAGGGGGCAGGAGATTTCAGCAGCACAGAAATGTCACTGGACTCTGCTAATAAATAACTTCTGCATCTCCCTTGGGAGATCCAGCAGATGACAGAGCTACAAACGGGGATGAAAACCTCAGTAGGGATGAAAAGCTTGTTGGGGAGGGCATTTCAGCAATGCCAAGTGGCAGCTGAGATGTTGGGTGATTATATTGCAGAGCAGGGGGTTTGCCCTGGATGATCCAAAACTGCAGCACACGATTTTCCCAGTTCACACAGTTAAGGGCTCTGTGTCTCTCCCTCAAAAATGTTACTGAATTTGTCTTATAATTCAGATAGCTGGGTAAAAAACCAGAGTGGGGGACCAGAAAAAGGGAACTGATAAGTATCCCCTCACAGGAAATAGAAAGCTTTGGTCTCTATTGTGCATTTCTTGCAAAAAAGGGAAAATAAAAAAAGGGAATTGCAAGGCTAGAGAAGGCAAACTCAAATCTGAATCAAAACTTGAGCAAGCAGGACTTGAAAGAGAGTTTGTTTCTTTTATTTTTATTTCTTTTTTTCCCTCCTGGAGGGATCTTGGGTAAATAAAGCCTGGCACAAACCCTCCTGCTCCAGAAACACGTTCTGAAGAAGGATGAAATCAACACATTGAGGTGCTATTTATGTATTAATTAGTCAAATTAGCTGAGCCAAAAGCAATCATACAGCTCCGAATGTCATTTGTGGTTTCTTGTGCCAGCCATGGGACACCTGCCTTTGACACTCAGCAGCCTCACACAAGGCTCTAAAGAGGAAATTAATTTCCTTTTTTTCCTTTCTCTGGCCCAGGAAACTTTTTTTTCTGTCTACTCTTTTTTCCCCCCTATTCCTTTTTTTCCTTGTCGCCAGGATTTCTGACTCACAGCACACAGAGCTGGGGTTAGTCACAAGCTATTTCCTGTTTTCCAGATAACCCCACAGGCTGGGGCTTCGTGGTCAACAGCACAACCAGGTGGAGTGCAAGGTGGATGAGAACCAAGCACTGGCATAAAACCTGCACATAACTGATTGTTTTGTCCTCACGGGCATCTTTTTGTGTTGTTGTTGTTGTTTTCTATAAAGGAAGGGCATTACTTTAAGCTTCTTTATATTCACGGATTTGTCTCCTGTGAGTTTTCCCAGGCCAATACACCAAACGTGTCTTTGCTTGTGCTGCTCTGGGTGCAGATTTGATCATCAGCTGCTGGAGGTGAAGCTCCCACCCTGCTGCAAGCCTCTCAAGGGAGAGGACCCTTCCAGCCAGCTGGGAAAGGTTCAGAATAATTTGCTGCAACCAGGGCACCACCTTTCCTCTGCCACACCATTCCCTGTGGAATGTTTGCCTTGCAAACGCCAGCACAGAGTGGGGACATTCCCTCACTCAAGGAGTGTTTCTGTCCAGGCTGCTTCAGCCCTGTGCCTTCAGCTGCTGCCAGCCAAAAATCAGATCCACCCGATGCAGCTCAGCAGGCAGAAAGAGAGTTCCATCTCCATCATCAAGGAACCTGCTTGGTTCAGGGAGAGCCCTGAGCTGCAGTCAGAATTGCCCTGAAATGGAAGTCCCATATGGAATTTTATGGGTGCCACGTGAAGTGTGGGCACTGATGAGCTCAGCTCCACCTCTTTTCTGCTCTCTGACCTTGTGGCCAGGCTGGCAGTGCCCGAGGGGTGTGAGTGCACCTTGGGCACTCATCCCTGCCCTGCTCAGATTTTTAGCACAAAACCAAGGCTCCCTGAGCTCCTGCTGCCCACCCAGGCAGGTGTCAGAGCCTGGGCTGAAATCCAGGCTGTCACAGCCACCAACTACACAGACAGCAAGATCAGAGCTCTCTCGGGAACATTGGCACCTCTGACTCGCACTGGGAGCTGTGGGGAGATGTTGGCCCTGATTTATTGTCTGTGTGTGTTGATAGCGAGTCTGCAGTGCTTTCTTTCCAAAATACCTTCATTTTCAAGTGTACTGGCACACGTGTCCCCACCCTTGGAAGTGCAGCTGGCTCGGGGGGGGGGGGGGGGGGGGGGGGGGGGGGGGGAGAAGATGTTGCCATTTTCAAGCAAGTTGCAGCATTAAGCAACCACCTTGGATAAGAAGACAACAAGACTTTACCTAAAAGGAACTGCAGGAGATCTGAGAGCAGGAGGCAATTATGCAAATTGCAATTGGAACGGGATTACTCAGGCTGGAGCCATTTAGTGCAGCATGGGCTGGGTGGTGGGATGTGCCAGGGGCAGTGGGGCTGCCCATTCCCGGGATGTGCCACTGCCTGTCCCTGGGAGATGCCACAGCTGCAGGCACATCCTGGAGCTGGCACCAGCCCAGGCTCTGCTGGACAGGGCAGCACCAGTCCCTGTGGTCCCCATCCTCATCTCCTTCACCACGGAAGGACAAAGGAATTTTTAAACGTGCAGGAGAAGAAACCCTATGGGAAAAAGAGGGGAAAAAAAATGAGCTGGACTGTTGCTGAGCCAGCCAGGACTTGGCTTAGTTTTTGGAAGAAAGGTCCTGGAGTGTTTTCATGGCTGTGCCCAGGCAGATTTTAAAGGTTTTGCGCCATCCACTTGATCCAAAAGCGCTGCTGTATATGGGGAAAAAGGCTCTGCTGGAAAGCTGGGTTCTTCCCAGAAGGAAAACACCCTCGTGGTTGTCATCTCTGGATGTTGTTTTTGGTATAACCCACCCAGCATTCCCAGAGCTGCTCGCTTGGGGATTCAATCATGATGAATCTTCCCAAACATTTCTGGGTTTTGAAGAAAAAAAAACTATCAATGACAGGTGACTTCATAGCTACCTTAAAATAGAAGGAATGGATAGCAACTCGTTAAGCTCATAAATATGGGATAATATGTGCTGAAAGTAATTGTTATCATCAAATGCGGTTAAAATTAGTCACCAGCAAGTTAAAACTAAGCCTTACATCCAGGCTCCTTGCTGAAATGCTCTTGCTACTGTGTGAAGTGCAGAAAAAAAGAGCAAGTACAGGAAAAAACTTCCTCAGTGGTTTGGCTTTTTTGGGACACTGCTAAAGAGCAGGGAATTTCACACTCAGGCAGCAGGAAAGGTCAGTGAAACTTCAGCTTCTGACCTCAGCCAAAAGCAGGGTAAACCAAATGATTATCGAATCTTAAAATGCTGATAGCAATTGGGCTGTTCAAGGCATCTGTCACTGCCTCTGCAGTCTGGGCTTTTGTGCTTTAAACCCTTTTCCAGAATCACAGAATTATGGAATCATTTAGGCTGAAAAAAACCCCTTAAGATCATCAAGTCCAACCTCTAACCCAGCACTGCCAACCCCACCCCCAAACTGTCTCTGAGTGCCACAACTGCACAGCTTTGGATCTCTGCAGGGATGGCAACTCCACCTCTTCCCTGGGCAGCTCATCCCAGGGCTTGACAACCATTTCCATGAAGGAATTGTTGGTAATGCCCAATCTGAACCTCCCCTGGCACAACCTGAGGCTGTTTCCTCTTGTCCTGTCCCTTGTTACTTGGGAGAGGACACTGGCACCACCTTCCTGCCCCTCCTGTCAGGGAGTTGTGCAGAGCCAGAAGGGGCCCCCTGAGCCTCCTTTTCTCCAGGCTGAGCCCCTTTCCCAGCTCCCTCAGCCCCTCCTGGGGCTCCAGACCCTTCCCCAGCTCCCTCAGCTGCTCCAGATCCTTCCCCAGCTCCATTCCCTGCCCTGGACACCCTCCAGCACTACGTGGGTCACCCCATCAGAGCAGATCAGAGCTCAGTCCTTGGGGTACCAGCTGCAAAAGAGACAACCCAAATCATTAGAAGACAGGAAAACGGACTCCTTTTTTTGGTCTGAGCCCTCCCACCCGTGTCCTTTGTGATCCTCAACAGCTTTAAGGTTTTAGTTGTCATGGATTTCTGTGCACGTGCTGTGGGATGTTTTCTCTCCCATCCCCTGACAGACCCGGGCACACCTGAGGCTGAACTCACTGGAAAATGAGATTATTCTGAAGTGTCTCTCTGCCAAAGCTTCATTAAGTTAAAAGGGGTACAATTATAACTTACCTTGCACCAGGAAGGGCACGCACAAAGCTTGATCCTGCAGTGTTTTGGATGGGATCCTTGGAAATCTCTAGATTCTGAGTGGAAATGACTCTGGGAGCTTTTCTAAGTAGTTTTGCTGTAAAAGAGTGATTTGCACATAATCAAAGCCTCTTAAACACCCAGACTGGCTGCCCTGAGGAGACTCCTTTAACGTGCTGGTTTCATACCCTGCTCAGGACTGGACAAAGCAAATCCCCAAATGATGAATCCAGTGTAATGTGAATATTGAGAGACTCTGCTAATCACTCATGGCTGCTTATCATCTGGGGCTTAAAAAACCCAAAGCCCCACCACAAACATGATTCCCCTCAGTTGTTTCCTGACAGAAAATTTTGTCCTAAGTGAGGAACAACTCCCCAGATCATTCAAGGACTCCCAAGCAAGCAAGGAAAATCGTGGAGGTTTTGTGGTAAGTTCCCTCATGGTGTTGCCTCCACTGAAAATCAGTGTTTGCAGTCCCAGGAGTTGGCACCAGTCTGGTGTCCCCCTGCAATTTCAGCAGCTAAAATTCTGTCACAATGGAAGCACTCAGGGCAGCCACTGAGTGAGGGTGAAATAAGAGTCAGGGAAAAGCAGATAAAGCCTCATTCTTAACCTGCCCCAGGAAAACTGTGACCTCTGCGAAATACATCTCTGAATTCTGCCTGTGACGCTCTGGTTGTGGCAAAAATCTTCTTAAACTCACAAACCCACTCAGAGCTGGGCAAGAAAAGCAACATGGTCAGTGTGTGATGGATAATTTCAGAGTGGTGGTGAAGCCGTTGGTTTTGGAGGTAGCAATTTGCAGTTGTACACTGGAGTTGTACAAGCGAGAAAAATGTTATTCTCCCTCTCCAGAAATAATCTTTTGCTACTTGGGGTTAGGTTGGTGTAGTCCTAAATCTCTGTGAATGTAGCTGCAATTCCTGTTTAATAAAACTCCAGAGGTGATCTCGTTTTATCAGCCTTCATCTGTAATTAAGGCATTTAATATTCAAACTCTTTGATGTCATGTCATCTTTGAAACATAAATAAGAAGTTTGTCTCCGTCTTCGAAATTAAGATAAATGAGTTGGAAGGGCAAGTCCCCAGAGAAACTTTTAAAAGCTATTTGGGTATTTTAATAGCTATGAAAAAGAAATAAAAAAATAACAACACTGATGTTAAAAACCGCATTGGTAGCAAGTTTAAAACAGTTTTATAGGAAGTGAGCAAGACAAGGAGAAACCTGGACACGGGCGGGTTTACAGCTGTTTGTTGGTGGGTTTTTTTGGTCTGGGTGATTTGTTTGTAGTGAAATGTATTTCCAGTCACCCTCCCTGCTGCTATCAGATGGCAAAACAAGTCCTGGCACCCCGTGGGGCTGTGCCTGATGCTCTGAGATACCCAGGACACCCCGTGTGGCTCTGCCCCAATGTTTAATAAGGAAATCAGTGGGAATGTGGCACCCCCCTGCCCCAAATGCTGGCTTTGGATGGAGCTCCACATGGGATGGCTGAGGAAAAGGGGACCCTCTCTGTCCAAGGCTGGGCAGAGACCATCCCATGGGATCTGTGCTTTGGGGAATGCCCTCCTCACCCCTTTTCCTCCCCTCAGCTGCCCCTGGAGTGAGTCTCACCCAGGTTAAGCTGGAAACCTCTATCAGCAGAGCCAGGGCTCCAGACCTCCCTGTCCTTCCTGGTCTCACGGCTCAGCCACGCCATCATCCCTCCCTCCACTCACAGGCACTCAAGGATGTGCAGTTTCTTTCCTGCCATCACTCTTCCCTTCAAACTTGTCAGAAATCTCTCATGTTCTTCTGGCTCCAGGCCCACTTCCACCCTCTCCATCCCTCTGCTGGGATCCCTGGAGCTCAGCCAGCTGGGATGGGAGCTCTCCTCCTGCCTGCTCATAATTAGAACGTGCACACGTTGGAGTTTGTTTTATTCCCAAAGCCTCATTGGAGGGTTGGAGGCAGCAGCGTGTAGGAGGGCAGGAACACAAATCCTGTTATTTGTAGGTTCAGAGCGCTGCGTGGGAGGAAGATACAGAAATCCCATTAGTCATTAATAAGATTTTAGAACAGATTCCTTAGGCAACACTTGGAAAAGCTCTTCCTGGCTGCCTTCTAATGGTATTTACATCTTCCACTGCCCCACCACTCCGTGGCCAGTCAGGCTGGGTGAGTGCCCTCTCCTCTTCCTCCCTTGCACCACAGACTTCCTTTATTTCTGCTTTGAACCATGCAGAATTCGTCTCAATTAGCAAAAATTTGCCACCATCATTAATTATATCACGAAACTGAAGCAGCAACATTTGCGTTAAGGCCTTGCTCTGAGCTCTGCACCATGGCCTGCTCAGACCCTCTTTCAGCCCGAAGTGATGAATAATTCTCCCTGCCCCAAACTTTTAATTTCCAGGTGTAAACTGGAAAAAAATCCAGGACTAAACTGGATCTTGGAGTTAATGGTAAAAAAGCCAATATCCAGAACTTTTGATCCTGTGAGGATCTGGCCTCTTTTAGATGTTTTAAAGCACTTGGCTAAATTTTTACGTGACTGTGCGTTCCTCTCTCCTGAACACAAGCCAAGGTGATTGATTGGAGCACGATTAATCACAGCAGACCAAGGCATGATCTCAGTGAAGTTCACAGAGGAGCTCTGAACAGCAAACACACGAGGAAGAACAGGTCAAGTGCCAAAGAGGTGAGCAGAGCCTGCCCTGAAGTGATTGTATTCCAAAGGCACAAGGGAAGAGGAAAAAAAAAAGCCAGACAAGACACAACTCATCCGGAGTGGGAAGTGGGTATTCAGGCTTGAATGTTTCTTGAAATAGGTGGGGTGGCAGTGGCAGTTTGCTAAAAACAGTGTGGGAGCTTGGCTCAGAGCAGAGCTGCTCTTGGCAGGTGGGGCTGGGAAAGGCTGCCAAGATTTTTGGGTGAAGGAGACGCAAGGATTGGTGGCTGATCCTTGGGCAGAGCTGTCACCCAATGGCTGATATTCCATTTTCTCCAAGCCCATTGTGACACCTGTTCCTTCCTGGGTTGGATTTTTCTCCACTTGCTGGATGAGGTGAGGCTGCCCAGTTATCTGCAAGCCTGGCTTTAACATGGCATCTTCAGCAGCTTTTCCCTGCCCCCTGTCCAAGGGAGGTTTTGGGGGGCTGTGGTTGCCTGGACCAGCTCCTACCTCAGCATTTGCAGCCTTTTCTGTCCCCTGGGAATTGGGAGGCTCCAGGGAACTCCTGGCAGAAACCCCTCCTGGTGAGGAGACCTCTCTGCTGCCTGGGATGTGTTTCCCATTAAGCACCAGATGAATTTTCCATCTTCTTTTCAGCAGCTCCTCTAAACTGGGGATTAAAATCCCCAAACTCTCAGCTCCAGAGCCCCATCTGAGCAGACTCACCCAGCTCAAGGAACCCATCCTGGAGTGCAGAGAGCCACGTGTGGGTGGCAGCTGAGTTCCAGTGTCTGCCCCATTTGTTTAAACAATTGCTGCACGGCTGGTTTGGAATTTACAAGTGTTTAGGAAGTTTTGACATTCCCAGACTGGAAATGCTGGAATCTCTTCCACCCTCTGCCTGAGCTTAGGTGCTGTTTCACAATGATTCAGGTGGGGGAAAAGGTTCCTGCTGTTGTTCTGCTCCTTTGCTGGTTTTTTCCCTGGGAGATGAAGAATCCTTTTAGAGATGGAGCCTTTCATGCTCTGCTTCATCCACTTGAACCTTTCCTTCCAGACTTCAGGCATAGAAGAAAAAACCCAGATGTCTCAGGAATAAAAAAAAAAAAAAAAGGCAGCCCCCAAACCCCCAGCTTTACATGCACTTGGATCTTTCATTTTATAAAAACAGTCAAGCCACAACCACAAGATTTCACAGATAAGAGAAAAAATGTGGATTGTACTTAATTCAATATTATAAAGAAATGCTCTTACAGGGAGACTGCAAGCTGAGCCAAAGCCAGACCAAGACTGCTGACTGATCTGAAAAATGTGAATATTATTCACACTGGGACACCACATCTCATAATGCTCCATGTGTGCTATAGTATATAATTATGAAATGTTTGCATTAAGTAACTTGGGTGCCTAAATACAGATGTTCCTTATTGACATTAATTGGACTTGACATATCTTTGGCCTGCTTTATAGCAGTCACCAAAGCATGCATTTCCACTTTACCGTACATATTCTAAAGGAGCTCTGTTCCATATCCAGCTTATTAACAGAGAAAAACATTAGTGCCTCAGCTATCTGTCACAGATTTCAGGTAAAAATGCAATTGCTTTGCATTCGAGAGTGTGGTTGCTGGGGACTGACCACAAACATTAATTTCTGCTCTTTTTTATTTTTATTTACAGTGAAAGCTGTCCCCGAGACTGAGAAAGTGATTTTTTTTTTTCTTTCCAGAGCTGTCAATTCATTGTGGTGCCATTTACTCTGCTTTTCTTATTGCTGTGGCTCAAATGTCAAGTTTCTGAGGAAGAAAGGATTAGAAGAAAGAGAGAAAGAGAGAGAAAGAAAAAGAGATAGAAAGAAAGAAAGAAAGAAGGTTGGGAAAGGTTCGAGAAGGTTCGGGAAGGGAAAGGGAAAGGGAAAGAAAAAGGAAAAGGAAAAGGAAAAGAGAAAGAGAAATGAAGAAGAAAGAGAAAAAGAAAGGAAAGAGAAAAAAGAAGAAAGAAAAAGATGAAAGAAGAAAGAAAAGAAAGAAAAGAAAGAAAGAAAGAAAGAAAGAAAGAGGAAGGAGAGAAGGGAGAAAGGAAGAGAGAAAGAGAGAGAAAGAGAGAAAGAAAAAGAAAATGAGAAAAAAGAGATCTTTCCTTATTTCTCATATAAAATCTAAATGGCTTTTGCACTTGTTGGTTTACCTGTTTTGCATTACTCTGCAGTGATGTCTCATCCCAGTATCAGGAGAAAAAGCCCAAATATTAAATTAAAACAAGGCTACTCAGAGTTATAAACTTCACCTGGCCAGTTCCAAACAGGTTCTCCAAAGGAGAACCCAAAAAGGCCCCCGGTTTCCTTGGAGATATTCTGCTTTAGGTGTGTCCTGCAGCTGAGATCCAGATCTCAGCTTCTTCAGAATCCCTCTGGAGCCTTAGGTTTTAAGCCAGCCTTTCCAAATGGACTTTCTTCAAAGGAAACATCACCTTGGAAACATCGGTTTTTAAAATTTTCCTCCTAATTTGTAATTTTCGGCTGATTTGTGAACGGGTGGGAGGTGTTTCAGTGGAAGTTTGTGCTTTTAAGTGAATACAGAGATGAAAAAGACATTTGAAGTTCGGTCTAGAAATTCAGACATGAAAATATATTCTCCTGATATTGAGAAGAAACTTCCTATACGTATCACTCCAGGCAGTTCATGGAGCAGGAGAGTTCCCTCATGGAAAATCCTGGTTAAAATCAGGAAGAATGGAAATGAAAGCAGCCAGAGCAGAGAGTCTGAGATTACTCAGAGCCGTCCTTGTGAGAAAGAAGAAAATCTTGCCTTTATTGAACCAAACAGTGAAGGTACAAATGTTTTCTCACTTAAATTCAACTTTCCCAAAGCACGTAAATCTTCTCTAAAGACAAATACCTGCTCTTTCCCTTAATATTGTAGGAGAACTTCCTGCATTAGAGGATCTTTTTCCTTCTAAGAAGATGAGTTAAAAGTGATTCAGAGTTTTTGTACAGGCTGAGGGCTTTTTCGTGACTGAAGGAATAATATTACTCTCTTTCTTTAGCAAAACTCCACTTTCCATCCTAAAACTGAGGGTCAAAAAATGTTTAAAAAAAGTAAATGCATTTTCTCTTTGATGCCGCCATTGCCGATTATCACAATTCCAAGAATCTCTGCTTGGGAAATGAGATTAAAAGGGAGTTTCCCAAGCGCAAACACTGATTATAAAGGAAAAATGGCAAATTTTCCACAGCACAAGTCATTGCTTTGAAATGTATGTCAAGACTAAGCCTATCTGATCACATCCAAGGCAGGAATATCCCTGTTCCCAATGTCACTGGTGATGCCTTGAAGTGGCTACCCGAAAACAGAGGCTAGGCAAAAATAAGAGAATAAAAGTATTTATTTGAAGGTGCTGTGAGGTGCATTTATTTGTGAAGAGCTGTGAGGAATTCAGCCTTCAGATACAGCGGGGGATTGATGGTGGAATAGCAGAGTTTGAAAGGATCAGGGGATTGTTTTTGAAGTGAAGAAAGATAAAAGCGATGTGATGTGAAACAAAGGCCGTGGTCACTTCGAAATGCAGAAAAATCACCCCAGAAATCTCATATCTGCTCGAAGCTGGGTGCTTTGACACCAAAGGAGTTTTGACTTTCCTGCTTGTATTCAGCTGCTGGGATGGTGCTGAGTGTGGCAGGAGCACCAAAACATTCCTTTCCTCTCCCAGAGACCATTCCAAATGGACAATAAATACCTGACAAAACAATCTGGAGTTCATCAGGGGTCATCCCAGGAAGTTTTTGTCCAGGCACGTCCATCAATGAACTGATGGTCTGCTGTCATTTATGAATTAAGAAAAAAAAAGTGCTTTTTATGTTCAGCTGCTTTTAAATGAACAAAGTGACAATCCACAACTAGAAATGTGCTAAAACCTCCAAGTCACTCAGCATCTCAATGGCTCAGGGAAGCCAATGCTCTGCTCCAAGTTAATTCCAATTTTATTTACTCCAAACCTGCCCTTCTCTGTTACTGCCACCAGCAAAAGTTCCTTATCTACAAGCAAACAGTCCCACAACCTGTTGGTTTTTCAGCAGCGTGTCTCTCTATGAAAACAAATTTTATTTTCTCCAAGGCTTTTTTTTTTGTTGGAGGTTAATTTTTATTTTCCACCTTGAAGATGGGAACCCTGAGCCAACCCAATGAACAAATTTTCTGTCTGAATGTCTTCGTACAGAGGCAAAGTTCAGATCTGAGAGAATGCAGCTGGTAATTAGTTCTGACCACAAGAGCTGCAGCAGTAAATCCTGTTCATCTCTAACACCATTCCAGCGAGGAATTTTTATACAAATCCATGAAAGCAAAAAGGTTCTTTGAGGCCACAAACAGCACATGAATAAAACAATCCCACCCTATGCGAGGATGCAGTAAATTCAATTTATTTCCAGCACTGGGATACCTTGTCAAGAAATATCAGGCAAAGGAATTAGGAGAAAAAAACCAATCTTTGCCTTCCAACTCACTTATCCTCTCAGAGCACACCCTGATGTGCCTCGCGTTCAATTTTGCATTCTGGGAAACCACCACAAATTTGGGTAGAGCAGGCAGAGTGCCCAGAATTCCTTCCAAGTTTGGGGAATGGGCCCAGAAGTCTTTAAGTAATGAATCACCTCAAATTCTCCATAATGGCCCCGGCAGCAGCCAAGACACAAAGTTCACCTCTCCTTGTCCTGCAGGAGAGGCACAGACTTGCAGCTCCCAGGTGCCAAGAATCAGGAAAATAACACCCAGGAATCCCAGCCAGATAAACTGGACCCATGGCTCTGAGAGTGAAAACACGGGGTAATTAAAACATCAAAGGTAAATCCAAGTAAATCAACTCTGTTCCAAGGGCTGGGGCTGGGCTTCCCTTCCCAGGATATCAGCAATCCTCCCATCCCTGCCCATCCCAAGCTGGCAGTGCCCTGCAGGATGGGCAGCAGGGCACACAAAAAAGGGCATTTCCTGCTTTTAACCCTGATGATGTTCCAGTCTGGCCAGTGGATTTGTTGTTCCGTGGTCACCCATCCCTCTGAGCACCCCGGGCAGCACAGACCCGCGGGTGAGGGTTTGTCAGGATTCAGCAAATCACAAACAGCAAATGAGGAGCGTTTCAGTCATCTTCTGGCAGCTGCTTGCTGGGAATATTTGTCGCTGTGGATGCTCCCATCGTGTTCCTCGATGCCTCTGTTCTGCTGAGAAAGATGGGCTTGAACAGAGAAAATGTCTGTGGAGCAAATCAAGCCACAAACCTTCCAGGCACCAGCACTGAGCTGGCCATGAGCTCCTCTTCCCACGGGTGATTTCCCAGGTGGATCTGCAGCCCCAATTTGGGGTCTCAGAGCACGGCTGTGTTCCACCAGGGGTGACTGGTGGGAGCACAGCCAGGCTGAGATAACACAGCCAGGCTGAGATAACACAGCCCCTGTGTTTGGAAATGTTCCTCCTGTGTGCATTAAAACCCAGAGCCAGGGAGGGTGGGAAGTGTTTGGACAAATTTGGGTTCAGGTAGTTTCAAAATGTGGTAAGAAATCAGTTTATTGCTCGTTTCTCTTACCCTGGATGTACCTTGGCAATCTGTCAGCAAACAAATTCCAGCTCTAATGGCACAGCCTCCCTCTATTCCTGATAAAACTGGGATCAGAGGGACCTGGCCGTGAAGGCAGTGAGTTGAGCTGGTGCTAAATTGGTGCAGATTTTGCAGGGCACCTTTCAACTCCACATATTTCTAAGGCTTTCCTTTCAGAGCTCCTTGTATTATGCATTTATTATCATTCCTGCACCACTGTGGCCAACACTGAACACTTTTCCCTTTTGCAGGAACTCCGAGGCCATTAAGGAACAACAGCAATGCCAAGAAGGGACTATTTCTGTTTTGGACAGAGCTTATTCTGAGGAAACAGGTACTGCTGGCCAAGCCTGCAGAGCCCAAATTTCCTGAGGAGATGAATCAGTGCAGCTCTCAGCGTTCTAAATGAGCTCAGGCAGGCACCCAGGAGCTGCAATAAGCTCAGGAGCTGAAATGAGGGCTTCTGATGCTCAGGAAGTAGAAGAGGCAACCCACAAAGGTGTCTGTAGACAGCCTCTCTCCAGGACACCAGCTGGAGCATGACTTGCCCAAATTATTCATTTTAGGGGCTGCTGGGGGTGATTTAGTGCAGACCAGCAGAGCCCTGGAGCTCATAATCACAACAAAAGGCAGAGGCAGTGCTGGAGGAGGGGTTCTGTGGATGAGCTGGAGGGTGAGAAGGAAGGTGGGATTCTGTCTGCAGTGCTCCAGAGCTGCCTGCTGTGCTTCCCACTGCCGCTGGTCACCAGCAGCGGGCTGAACAAACTCCTAAAATCGCTCAGACAGCGGAGACTGCTGTTTGAGATGGGAACAGACAGCTCCCTTCAGTCCTGCAGCCACTTCTCTCCCACTGCCGAGGAGGAAAGCAAGCTTGGAGAACCACTTTCTTGGTTTTTTTTAAGGCAGTATAAGCTTTCAAAAAAAAAAAAAGGAAAAGTTGTGGTGGAAGAGATGCTTATTTTGTTGGTTGGGAGGAAAAGTCTGGGAGGTAGCAATTTAAAAGGATATTGAAGGTACTTAGTGTCTGTCTCTTCCTGAATTTTTCTGAATTTCAAAAAAAAAGGAGGCCCTTTTGGAGGAGGAAAAAAAGCAATGGTCATGCAGCTTGTCCTACATTTTACCTGCAGGAATGTCTGAAAGGAACACAAGTCCCTGCCTTGCTCAGTGCAGGAGCCTCCAAAGGCTCCTGGGGAAGGCAGAGGTGGAAGGGAAGGAGTGTTATTATTTTCTGCATTTTGACCCCATCCCACATTCCAGGTCAAGTGCAGGAGTTTATCTTCACCCCGGGGAGGAGCCTGAGCTGCTGTCTTTGATCTGTCCCGGGGTGATGAGTCTGATAATGTTTCCATCTGAGAGCACTAAAGCAAGCCAATAAATAGCAAAGCACCAAATTCCACCTCTGCCACACACCAGAATGGGAGAAGGGTAGGAAACCTCCACATCCTTGTTGTGTGACATTTTTTTCCCTTAAGAAGCAGTGGTGGGAGCATTCAATATGATTTCCACTTTAAAACTCTCCATCCAAATATTCTGCCTTTAAAGCATCATTATCCTTGATCAAAGGGGGTCCAAATAAGCACCAAATTAGCTGAGAAATCCTCATTTCCAAATGTTTCCTTGAACTTTCTGCTGGAGTTTCAAACTCTGGAGTCAGGGTGTGCACATCAAACTCCAGAGTGACAAATGAAATCAGGAGTAAGAGGCTGTCTCCAGACTGAATTCCTGATTTCAGGCTCAATTACAAACCACAGACAAATCTGTTTAATCCCTGAAGAAAGGGGATGATTTCCCTGGGGCTGCCTCAGGAGCTGATCATGGACAAACTGTGGCTTCCAGAGCCTCTGGTTGGTCCAATTCCAGGAATAGGAGAAAAGGTGTTTGGAGCAGCTCTTGGATCTTTCGATCTCTTAGAGGAGAAAGCCACCTTGTCTGCATTTTGGATTTGTGATAGTGGAAACTCATAGGATTGATCCATGGAATTCATGGATAATTAGCCCAATATCTCCAAAAAGCAAGGCAGACTAATAGGAGAAGAAATGGCTTCAAGAATACAACCCCAGACAGAAGCAGGAGGACTCGGTTCCACTTGGTAAAATCTCGTTATTAAATTACTTTTCTATAAAAAGCTGGACTTATTCTTTGTGAAACTGAGAATCTAAGAGAAGAGGAAGAAGAAGAAGAAGAAGAAGAAGAAGGAGAAGGAGAAGGAGAAGGAGAAGGAGAAGGAGAAGGAGAAGGAGAAGGAGAAGGAGAAGAAGGAGAAGGAGAAAAAGAAGAAGAAGAAGGAGAAGGAGAAGGAGAAGAAGAAGAAGAAGAAGAAGGAGAAGGAGAAAAAGAAGAAGGAGAAGGAGAAAAAGAAGAAGGAGAAGGAGAAAAAGAAGAAGAAGAAGGAGAAAAAGAAGAAGAAGAAGCAGAAGAAGAAGAAGAAAAAGTAACAAATTTGGGGCAGCTACAGCACCTCCTTCACCTTTATGGAGGCACCCAAACCTCCAGCACTCTGCTGAGCTGTCTCCAGGCAGCCAAATAAAACCTCACATCAGCACATTGGCACAAAATGGTGCAAAATGGAATGGCAGCAGTTTCCTGTTGCACAATTTCTTTCTCAGAAAACTCGTTGTTCCCTCCCTTTCTCCTGCAGTTCTGGAGCTGGTGCAGAGGAAGTCTGGACATTATTACTGTGAGTGTCTCCCTCAGGACTCAGCCCTGCAAACATTCTGTGATCCCATGTAAACGGGAGAACGTGTTGGGCTGTTTGTTTGTGCCACACTGTAATTCTCCCTTTGACAGAAACCAGTTCCAGGGGGTTTCTCCCCCCTCTTCCCCACTCGCCTTGTCTGGAAATCCACCATCACCTGCAGGTTTTGCTGCATGATGAGATAGGAATATATATCTAGGATATATAGAACAGGATGTTCTGCAGGAATAGCAGAATATTGGCCAGGAGCTGAATGGTTTTGCTGAGATCATGGTGGTGATGGAAAGGAAAAGGGCTCTCAGTGTGTGCAGCTGCTGCCACAGCAGATGGACCTCTGGATAAAGATGGGAATCAGCTCTCCTTTATCTCCAAAGTGGCCACTGAGTGGCTGAACCTCGTGGCTGATCAGGATCCTGTATTTCCATCTCCTGCTGGTGCTTTTTCCCCTATAATTTCCTTCTGCAGGAGAGCTCTGATTGGAAGGATGGTGGCTGATGGGAAAAGGCAGAATTATGAGGCTCTTCTGAGTCAGCAAAGGCACCTCACCAGTAAAAATAACGCTGAGAAGCAACAAGTTGCTTACAAGGGCATTCCCACCTTCCTCCTGTGCTGACTCGGGAAACCGTGAGAATTCGGAGGGAGGGAAAAGCCATGCAAATAATAAATACCCAGCAGTAGTAATGTATTCATGTTTGGGGAATATGGGCAATGTCTGGCCCTAAAACTGGGATTCACAAGGGAATGGAGAGACAGAAAACACCTACAGGTCTAAAGAAGCTGAGAATGGGTCCCTGAGTTACTCAAGGACACCAAAGCAATTTGGACCTGGAACACTCATGGATTTCAGCATCGTTCTAGGGGCAAGTAAAACTCCTCTCACAACTTTCTCCAGCTGGAATTCAGATTATATGGATGAATAATTCACTTAGGGTTTTGTTTTTGTACGAGGCGTAATGAAGCACTTTTCTGTCCTGATAATTAAAGCATTAAAATATGTTAGCCAACAATACAATTTTTCTATTGTGCCCTAGGAAGGCAGGAAAACTTAATTTATCTGCACCTAGATCTCTGTACTGCTCTGTTCCCAATTAAAAATGTATTTTGGGAGAAAAATGTGGGGATTTTTTTCCCACCACCAGATTATTTCTGATTTTAACCATGCTGTACAATCATTCTGTTTCTTGGTAATTTATTTCTTTTTATTTCTCCAAAGGAAAGTAATGGACAGCTTAAAAACACATCAGTGAAGCAATGTTTATCCCAAGGGCATCATATTAACATTTCTTGGAGCACTGAGTGCTTGTAGTTCTCTGATAAACAGCCTTCGTTTTTCCCTTGGCAGCCAAAAAAAAATGGCAATAAAACCCTCCTTGGGCAATTGTTTGATAGGACCCAGAGCTCTTGTGTTTGCCAATGGAAGCAGCAGACAAACCCTGGGGGAAAGAGAGAGGTGATGTGGTAAAAAGGAGTCAATATTGCTGTTGCAGAAGGAGGAGGGCAATGCCATGGGCTCAGGGGAGAGGTGGGAATTCCTCAGCAGCTCGGAATGAGACAGGTTGAAAAAGGCTGATCCAGGCCCTGAGTTTATCCTGAGTTTGAAAGTGTGAACGTTTTCCGAGCTTTATCCATGGACTTGAATAAAACCAAGCCAGGTTATTCCTGGGCAATGATTATTTCAGTCTGGAACCCTGAGCAGGATGAGTTCAGGGCATAGAGACAAACCCAGGTCTGTTCCTCAGCGAGGTCAGGCTGGAGCCTCTCCCTGCTCCACTGAACAGATCTGGGTGGGATCTGAGTTCCAGCATCCTCCCCCTTCCTTTGATCTCAGGAGACCTCTCTCAGGAGCTGCTGTGCAAAATTACTGACATTTTTAAAATATAACTTTAATTTTACCAAATCCACAAAGACCTGGGATGAGGGAAAAAAACTGCCCCAGCTCCAAAGCTCCCTCTGGATTCATTTCCCCACCAAGACATCAGCTCTTCCACCCTCCCAAACACTTGGCCTTGGGTTAGAAAGTAAAACCACCCAGGTGAACTTTTGTTCCTGCTGCAAATGGGCCTGTCCAGCTTCCATCAGCAAGGGTAAAAGGCTGCTCCATGATATTTTAATCTGGGCACGCCATGAAGCAGGCAATGGCTCTTAATTCTGTTTGTCCATGTGCCCTTTCCAGCATGTGCTTCTGTAAACATATTCAGAGCTCATAAAATGTTAATTAGGAATAAAATAAATAAGGCAATAATCTGAACCTTCCAGTCCTTTTTGGCCCAGAGGACGTGCTTGCTGTTAACTATTTCCAGGCCGTTCACAAACAAGCGAAAATTTACCAGAACAAGCGTTCTTATTCAAGGCCTTTTTTTTTACGATGCAATGAAAAAAGAGAAACACAGCCCAGTAAATCATATAATTAACACAAGCTTGGTGCTTGGCGTGTGAAATTAACCCAGGGAATAAACAAGTGGCTGGGTTAATCCCAGTGAAACTCCCGTCGTGCTCCCAGCAGCGCTGGATGTGCAGGCGCTGGAACGCGGCCTCTCCCGGCCTGGGGCAGGGTGGTGTCCACTCTTCCCTCCCCTGAGGGATGGACATGGCTGAGCCACAGATCCTGGGAGGTTTTTGGGTCCTGTGTGGATGTCTTGGTGTGATCATGGCATTGGGTTGTGGAGAGATGAGCTGGAGGGGGACAAGGAGCGGGGGGAATTTGTGGGCGAGCACCGTGCAAAAACCTGTGTGAGGGGACCTCTGTCCTGAGGAGTTTGTGCTGGGAAGAGACCCAAAGGAGGAAGGGGAAGACCAAAGAGAATGAGGGAAGGATCATAGAATAGAATCAGAGAATTGTGGAGTGGTTTGGGTTGGAAGGAACCTGAAAATTTCACCCTCTGCCATGGGGACACCTTCCACTGTCCCAGGGCGCTCCAAGCCCCATCCAGCCTGGCCTTGGACACTTCCAGGGATCCAGGGGCAGCCACAGCTTCTCTGGGCACCCTGTGCCAGGGCCTCCCCACCCTCACAGGGAGGAATTTCTTCCCAATATCCCATCCAACTCTGCCTTCTGACAGTGAAACCATTCCCCCTTGTCCTGTCACTCCATCCTTTGTAAAGAGTCTCCTTTGGAGAGCACCAAACCGTCCAAAAAGCCCATCCATGCTCACACACACACACACAGAGACCTCCCCAGCCAGCAAACATCAGCTGCTTCTGAACAAAAATTAAAAATGCTTTGCACTTTACTGTCAGTAATACAGTGTTGAAAATGAGAATATAGAAGTTAACATCCACACTTAATAGGTATTTTATCAGGGTGCATTCTTGATTTTGGGGGAATTCAGTGCTGCAGTGAAGTGGAAAGCAATTTCTGAAGAGCTGGAGGAATTGAAGTGAGTCAATGATTTGCAGCCAGCCAAGCTAGAATATTTGGGAATCAGCATTCAGGTTTCTGCCTGAATATGACTGAAAATACATTGAGTTTATGGATTGTTTTTCAACCTGTTTGTACTGCAAACCTCCTCACCTCCTACTGGCAATGTACCAGGACTTCACTGTTCTTTAAACCCAGCTGTAGAACACAGTAGTCTTCTTGAGGGGCTCTTCACCCATTTTTTGAGCTCAATCTAATGAAATTCATAAATGCTGAACTAGTTCCTGGTTTTTCAGAACTCATCCAGATGAAAATTTCGGTGCCCGCTGGAAGGATTTGAAACACCCGAAACTACCAGGCTCCTACACTTCAAATCCTCTCAATTAGATCAATATTTGAGCTTATACAGCAGAAATTTCCAGAGAAAACTGCTCTGAGGGGTGCCTGTGGAGTTCTATGTGACTGGAGCATCAGTGCCTGCTGCCAGCCTCAAGTAATGATGTAAAGTGCCTGCCCAACACAAAGATCTATCAAATTCTTGGCCAGGCTGGGCTGGTGATGGCTCAGCTGAAGTTTAGTGGTTTGCTTTTAAAATAGATCCTGTTAGTCAGGCAAAAGGAGTGAACAGTTGGTCTGTAATTTACCCCACATTAATTGGGTTCTAAAGAAAGACTTCTGCCTCAAACTCAGGCTCCTGATGGACACCAATCATTAATCTCAGAAAAAAGGCAAAACCAAGGAGTTTTCCAGCCAAGAATTGTCTTCTCCTCTCCTAAGAATCACTCTCCATCTTCTGTGAGGGTGCAGCAAAATCTGAGCTTGGGTCAAACCAAACCACAGCAGCCGAAGCAGTGAAGTGAAAGAGCAGCACAGGGGAAAGTTTATTTTCTCATTACTCACCCTGGTCTTTCTGTGTGGACAAACTGCAGCACCAGCATGTATTCACCAAAAGGCTTCTGAAGGATGACCAAATGTCTGTGATGAAATGTTTAATACAAAGTGGCTGTTAGAAATAAGGAAGAAAGAGAAGAGAAACCACACATATACACACATAAAGTCCATTTCCAGAGTGAGTCAAGAAATTCAAGAAGCCAACTATCTTAACATAGTTATTTGTTTGTTCTCTGGTTCAGTTTCTAATATGAGGGATAAAAAAAAGGTCTTTGCAAAGTCCAAGGTGGGTGGAGGGGAAAAGCTGGGGTCTGGGCTGCATGGGTGCTATCATGTACAATAAGATCATTAAAACACTTTGCAACCAGGTTCCCTTGCATTTTCAGTGCATTCACAGGGAGAAAACAAACCCTCCAAGGGAGCAGCCATTCTGAAAAGAGTTTTCTGCATTGCTGTGGAGCTCGGTGTCCTCCTCAGCCCATCCACCACCTTCTTTTGCACCCTTTTTTTTGTTCCTTTTCCTCCTTAGCAGCCTGCTCACAGCTTATCTTCAACAGCCTTCTAAAAACAGAGCCCAGGGGATGTCACAGACTCGAGGCAGCAGTCAGCACTTCATCCTCCACGGCTTCTTCAGGCTGGGCCTTCTCAAGGAAAACCCTGGCGGGGGCCAGAACCTTGGATGTGCTCTGGGAAGTGTATCAGGTGCCACAGGAAAATGGGAAGAGCTTTGGAGAACAGGGAGGTGTCTGCAAAATGAGAAGTGCTCCCCACTCAGAGGCTGCAGAGCTACTCCACAGCACCCACTTGGGCAGCAGCTGAATGTCAGACATCAAGAGCCAGGAGGTGGCTTTTCTTTCCTTCCTAAATTTATATCAGAGAAGGCTGATTGGAAGGACTGACCGCAGTGGGGAAGAATTCAGCGGGGGTTTAGTGAAAGCTGCTTTCATCAAGTGTGGCTCAGGCAGGGTGTCAAAGCTGAACTGCAAAGTTATTCCACTCCCAAACGCCACAGACAGCTTTTTTCTGGTGCATCCCAATCCTCCTGCACAGGCCTTTGGAGTTCCAGCCTGGTGCTCTGCCTGCCCTTGGGAAGGCCAGGATTAAGGATCACAGCTCGTGTCAAAATGGGCAGGAGCACCAGGATCCTTTGAGAACAAACAAGGCTTAATAAAACCCCCAAACGGATAAAAAGAGCACCAAGAAATTCCACTATGCATGTGATGTAAATTCAGGCAGATCTGAGCAGTTTTCCAGCTCTTGGGATGCTTGTGGGTTTGTAAAACTCCAGCTCCTGGAGCCCTGTGATTATTTGAGAATTGCAGCTGGCATTAAAAAATAACAACAATTAAGAAAAATATTCAAAGGGGTTTGAAGACGAGTTGTAGTGCCTGAATAAAAAATATTCAGGATTCAGAGAGCAATAAAAATAATCCATATTGAGAATTTTGGAACTCCCTTGATTTTCATTCTGGGCACTTGTGCCACTGTTTTTTGTCACATGGGACAGGTATCCTATGAATATTTTGCTTGTATAACTCCCTTTCTCCTCCCTAAATTCTCATGCAAAGCCATTATTCCTGACACAGAGCAGGAATACAGTTGATTGAGATGTATGAATCCCAACTTGTTTCTAAAAAGGGGGCAAGGCACGATATTGTACCTTTCAGAAGTACAGCCTGCACTTATTTATAAATTAGAACTAATTACAGGTAACCTGTCTTTGGCAGAAGTAAAAAGAAAAACCCAATTTTCCAACCTTGGCAGATGTTTCAGTGTCTTCCCATTATGATCTCAGTTGGCTTTATCAAGTGATACCACATTATAATTAGCTGAGGTAAATGCTACAATTCAAAGGAGGATGCCCAAGAGCAGGAGCTGGAGCTGCAGAAGCCTCAAGCAAAGAAGCTAATAAATGATCCTATTTCAATTAGGCAATTATGTGTGAAAGAGCTGAGAGAGCTGGACTGGAGACAGCATTTCTTAATGGGTTGTTCAGCACTCAGGGCTCTTAAGCAAGAAGCATCCTAGGAAAAATGAAAGCGTTTTTTGTTCCAGGAAAAGAATTTTTGCTGTATTTGAAATGTGTTTTGAGTCCCCCTTCTCATAAAGCACCATTAAGTGTATCTGGATCAACCACGGGAAAAGGTTGCTTGATTTATTCTTAATTTTTTACACAATTAAAAAGCTTTCTTAAACTTCTTTTTTTGGACACAAGGTCTGCATGTAACGATAAACATCCATATTACATATTTTAATTGCCTCCTGGCTCAAGAATATTCAGCCTCCCTGACAAAACAGAGACATTTCTGAGGCTACCATAAAATCCCAAAATATGAAATCTTTACGCATTCCACAGCACACTTCTGGCCTTTATAGGAACGACTTCTAAGCTTCAGGATTTTAAATGCTTCCCGTAAGATTATTATTATCATAAAACAAAGCCAAACAGGCTCTTGGAGAGCACTTAAGGGGCTAGAAAAAACTCGTTTCTCTCATAAAATACCTGTACAAGTCCCACGTCCACCTGAGTAATTGGAACTTGTGGATCCAGGCGTAGGCTGGGAAAGCAGCAAGAGGAGTGGACACTCATTCCTGGCTTTTCACCATGTCTTGGTTGGTGTCTTGCATTGATAAATGAGAAATTGCTGAGCTGCCTCTGAAAATTTCAGTTATTTCACTCCCCAGGCAGATTTGAGGCCTCTCTGCTGACACCCCAAAAAGGGATCTCTGGTCCTGAGTGTGGTTCCTCAGAATTATTGCTGGTGCCACTCTAATGACTATGGAAATATTAATTATGACGGTGATAGAAATGGTAATGAAAAATAACGATGTGTACAGGGTATGGTCTTCATGGGGGAGATTCTCTTAGTGGCTACAGCCTTTTAAAGGAGACCTTTTGTTATTTTTGTGTTATTTTCCCATTGGCTGGAGCGTGTCTAGGGAGGGAAGCCGAGCTGGGGAAGGGGCTGGAGCCCCAGGAGGGGCTGAGGGAGCTGGGGAAGGGGCTCAGCCTGGAGAAAAGGAGGCTCAGGGGGGACCTTGTGGCTCTGCACAACTCCCTGACAGGAGGGGGCAGCCGGGGGGGGTCGGGCTCTGCTCGCAGGGAACAGGGACAGGAGGAGAGGGAACGGCCTCAGGCTGGGCCAGGGCAGGCTCAGGTTGGACAGCAGCAGGAATTTCCCCATGGAAAGGGTGCTCAGGCCTTGGCAGGGGCTGCCCAGGGAGGTTTGGAGTGCCCATGGCTGGAGGTGTCCGAGGAAGGGCTGGAGGTGGCACTCAGTGCTCTGGGCTGGGGACAAGGTGGGGATGGGGCACAGGTGGGACTCGATAACCTTGGAGGTCTTTTCCAACCCAAATGATTCTATGATTTAAAATAAACCTTATCTGGCCAAATGATGCATTTACTCCTTGTCATCCAAAGGAAAAGCAGGTGAGCACCCTCAGCAAGCACAGCTGGGGCTGTTTGCCATCCCTGGCACAGCCCTTGGGTGTCCTGGTGCCTGGTGAAGGAGGCTGGGCCAAGCCTGGCCCGTTTGCACCTTATTTTTTTGTCCCAATAAAGAATAGGGCCCCCCAGGTATCAGTTCAGGGCCCATTCCAGGAGCTCTGAGCCCTCTGGAATCCTTTCCTTCACTCTCCCAACAGTGTAAGCAGCAAGTCTGAGTTAAGTACCTAAAGAGAGATGGCAAAAGTACTCCCCCTGCATCTCCCTTCAATGCCCCGAGCCAAAACGTTCCCTGAGATTTAATCTAAACTGAAATAAAGCCTGGCTGTTTGATGCTATAAAACAAACGTGGCAGCTCTTTGACAAGACCAGCAATAGGTCAAGCTTATTTGTAGAGAGGGAACGCTAACATTAGCTTGGGTCTGTAATAAACTGCTTTATAAACAGCTACTTTTCCAAACTGATTGCGTTTGAAATGCTGCACGTTCACTTGACCTCCGTCCTCTTTGGGTTAAGTACATCCTTGGGCTAGAGTTTAACACAGCACTTTGGGAATGTAAAGACTTAGGGTGCCTTTGGCCTTTCTACCAGCCCCATAATCTGCTTACAAGCTCGTCCTGAACTTTGACCCTTTGGAAAAACGTTTGCTCCACTTCAGCAGGGACATTCTGGCTCTGTCCTGTGAGAGCCAGAGCGATGGGAAGACGTGCTGACTTTGGGAATTTAAGGAAACAGAGAAGGGCAGCAAGGTTTTGCCTGGCTGCAGAAGCTCTGATTCCTCCAACTGCATAGGAAATATTATCAGTGACCCACAAACCCTACAAAAGGAGGTCTGTGGGTCTGGTCTTGCAGGGCGCAGAGGGCCAAGCTCAGTTCCCTGCTCTGATGGGAACCAAAAGCTCACAATCCAGCCCAAGAAAAGGCTGCATTTCCCGGTGGACAACACAGCACATCTCCCTCACCCCTGCCTTTCACACTGGCATTTCTCTTGCTCTCCACTTGCCTGTCCCTGGTATTGCACAGGAAATGCACCCCAGGTTTCCCTGCACTACAGACAGGCTTTCAGATGGGAAATGGGAATCTTCTCTCTGTGTTTATCTGACCACAGCAGTGGTGTTGCTCATCTCTCCTCTCTCACACACCCACCCATCAGGAGCAAGGGCTCGTGCCATGGGCTGGGATTGTGAGCAGCTCCATTTTGCAGGGGAATGGCTTTCACTGCTGGGTTGGTGGTGGAAGGTCCTTCTGGATACTCTTCTAAGACCTGGAGAAGGATTAAGAAGGATTTCTGAGAGGTTGGACTTAGCATTTATTTTCCACAGGCTTTTTGTTGCCAGGGATTCCCACCCCGTTTTCTCAAGCAACGACTGCATTTCAACTTGTTACTTGTAATAGACATCCTGAGGCCCTGAAGTTGCCCAGACCGTATTCCCAACTCACACACACTTTTGTATCCAAATACCACCGGAATGACAAAACCCAGAGAGCATTCCTGAGACAGCTTTTGTGCCATGACTACAGGCCGTGAGCGAGAACGTCAGAAACCTGAGCACGGGGCCTGCTGCCTCCTCCATCTGCGCTGCCTCCCGTGCAGAGCGTGTCATCTTCGCCATGAGTGATGTGATTGAAGAGAGAAAAGTGTAAAATAACTTTATAATCACCATTATTTATTTTTATTCCTGCATGGCTCGGGAGCACTTACCGTGGACACATATTCCACAGAAGGCCTTTGCCCACAAGGCTTTACAAGCTCAGTTGTCCCATTCCATTACTAAAATCCCTCTTGACCCCTGGGCTGAAGAATTTGATACAGATTCTTTTGGGAGATTAAAATTTGGAAAGCCACGGCCCTGTTGTTACAGCTGGAGTTAGCTACAGCTCTACTTCAGACCACTTTTGTTTTCCATAGCATTTGATTTCTCTCCCCTCCTTTCTCTCTATCGCAGCCGGGGCAGAGCTCGCAGAGGGTAAACACTGCCTGGATGGAGCTCACTGGGGAGAGCAATGATCAAAACCCCAGAGGATTTCCCCACAGAAGGGCCAAAGCAATATTTGAACCACCAGCAAGTGCAGTTCTCATGGCAGATTTTCTCTGCGTTGAGTTTGCGTGGCGAGATTTTGGGATCACTTTGTCCTCCCTGTGAGGGCAATTGCTCAGTGAACTCTCCCTGGCCTTATCTTGATTTTTTATTATATTTATTATATATTTTATTATATTATTATATATTTATTATAATATATATAATTATATATAATTATATANTTATATTATATTTTCTCTCCCCCGCCCAGCTCAGGACAGAGCAGCTTTGGTGGACATTGGTGTCCAGACAGGGTCAAGCACCACACTCCCACTTATTCCTAAATTAACAGATGTTATTTTTGACACATCCTGTAGGAAAGCTCTACTTTATAACTCCCTCCCATGCGGCCTCTGTGTATGGAAATGTATCTGTGATGGTGGCACTGGGAAATTCCCACTGGGAGCACTGGGACCTCTGAGTTGTCCAACCAAACATTCCTGACAGGTGAATCCTTGCACAGATATTGATATGAAAGCTAAAAATATTTATTTGAGATGGTCTGCATCAAATCCATCCAATTCCATCTACCCTGCTCTAAGTCTGTGGACAATCTGGAATACTGTGAACAGGGGCAATATTCATGGAAGCTCCCAGACAGAATTCTGTGTTCTATGGTTGGAGGATAAACCTGTCCAGAAGACACAAAATTAGCATTTAAACCCAAGACAAAATCACTTCCAGATGGCACAAAATCGGTATTCCACCTATAAATTAGCTGCCAGCTCCATCAGATGTTTTGCATCCCTCTCTGCTAAGTGCTTCTGACAAGACAATATATAAAATAAAATAGAATTGATGTATTCCATAAGCTGCCTGCACCTCCCTCTTTTACAGGAGATAGCCTCCAGGAGTTTGGGTGTGCCCATGAAAAACAAAGAGAGAAAAATCGTTCATTACTCCATATCAAAAGGGTGTAGGGCACCCTTTTTTTTTTTTTCTCAGGATGGCAGACATAATGTATAATAATTCCTATTTATTCCTCTCCTATGGCAGAACAATTCCATCTCATTGGTATCACAAAAGGCAGCAGCGGTTCCATTCCAAGCCTCAGCTTCTCATTTATCTCATTTGGTGCCTGGTGAAGATAATTTCAAGGCAAAGTCGTGCTGGCCAAACTCAGCAGAGACAACTTTCCACCAGGACCCCAAGGCTAAATATTTCCACTGATTTCCACAAGAAGCAGCTCTTTATGAGGCCCAGACCATTCACTTTGCAAGAGCAATGGTGGAAACATTTTGAGTTGCTAAGGATCTCTGCCAGAAACCCGTGATGGACAGGTCCCAGCAGTGCCTATGGTCTGACTTGGCTTCCTTTGGCTGCCACCAGCCCATTTTCATTTGTCTTCGTTTGGTTTTGGCTACAGTGCAGAATTCTACATCTTTTCCAGACCTCCTGCATCTCACAAAATAAGCAGACGTTTTCCTCAAATAGACTCTTGTACAAGGAGAAATGTCAGTATGGTTTTAGAAATGACCCATTAATGTCTTTTCAAGTAAAATCCTCACATTCTTTTCAATTACACTCCCAATCCATCTCATTTGTTCCTTGCAGACCTTTCTATGAGCTGCTGCTGAGTGAAGAATATCTGGGAAATACACCCTGAGAACCTTCTATGGCTGCTTGAGTAGAGTTCGTGCTCTACTGCAGTTTAATTTTGAAATATGCTTTTCCATTTTCTGTCTACCGCTGCTTGATCAGAAATAACTTTATTTTTCATCATGAACAACAGCTATCCAACAGCAGAAATGTACATCAGATATAGTACTGGTAGAATGATAGTGGAAATATATATTAGATATAATTCTAGAAGCAAACCAATGGAGAAATATCCCTGACTACAAGATTCAAACAATTCTGGGAACTGAACACTTTTGTCAAAA
The DNA here is from genome assembly GCA_013398115.1 of Falcunculus frontatus. NCBI lineage: Eukaryota > Metazoa > Chordata > Aves > Passeriformes > Falcunculus > Falcunculus frontatus. The sequence goes on from VZRV01006236.1 coordinate 364,680, forward strand.
ATCAAGATCTAGGAAATGTTAGTTCACAATCACTAAGACAGGACTAACAAGGAAGTTGTGTGATATGAACTGGTGAGAAATGCTTTCCTGGATCTCTAAAAACACTGAGGAAGTCACATCAAAGCTACAGAAATCCACACTCCTAGTTCTTAGGGACTATTTTGTATTTTAAAGAGTGGGTAAATAATTCTGCCCAGTCACTGTTGGTGCCACCATGAGCACTTTGCAGCACATGAGGTCAGTTTTGCCTTTATCTGCAGCTGTTTTGGTGAAACACAAGCCACCACCAGAAGAATTTTTTCTTGCCAAACCCCAGATCACCCCACAGGGACCACACCACACCATGTGAGATCCACCATCCCATTCCCAAGGCTGACTGCGGGGCCGTGGTGTCTCCTGCCTGGTAAATATTGAAATTACTGAAACGGCTTGGAATATCTCAGACGTAGCTGCTCAATTAATCTTCCCAGATTGTCAAACCACCCCGTGGCAGAACATCTTTGGCACCAAATTTGTCGAAGCGACAGGGCTTTGTTTCCAAGAGTCAGGAAGGAGAACGTGTTAGCAACAACAAAAGGTGAAATATCAAAGGTTCTCTCGAGTTAGCAGCTTTAAAGCTTTCTCATAAAACCGTCCTGTGACCCTCCAGACAAAATGGTGATGTTTCAATCATGTCATTACCCCAGGCAGATTACAATTTTTTTAAATTATTCTTCCCCTCTGCTTTCAAAAGGTTTGTTTTCAAGTGGGAGGAGAAGAGGCTGAGTAGCGGGAAGGGCGTGTGCAGCTGTACCATGAAAAGTACATTTCAATACACATAAATACACCCAAAAGCTTTATAAATGTTGCAACATCCCAGACATCGCTGCTCCCGAGCAGAGCATGAAAGAAGAACAGCCCTAAATCAGATAAATCCCACAGTAAATCAGGTTCAGGAGAGAGGAGAGGGGAACAGACTCTGCTTTAGTCAAGTGCTGGGAGTCAAAAGCAGGGAGTGGGGTGGGAACCAGTTTTCCTGTTCCATGCTGGCACGAAGCTGTCCCTGGAGGGGCCTGCTGGATTTCACCCTGGGTGGGAAGGGGAGACACATCCAAACCCTCCTGTCTGTGCCTCGTTTTCTCCCATTTGTGGTGAAGCTAATTCCTAAGAGCAAGAATTATTCCTGGTCAGACAGGCTGTCCATTTCCATAGAAATTTTGGATTCAGGAAACTGGCAGTTTCTCATGAAAAGCACCCCTAAAATCCCCAAGTCAATAAACCTCCAACATCAGCCAGGAAATATTTCTTTTTCTTCTCTCTCTGGCATTGTGATCTCCAGCGAGTTCATTTAATTGTCCTTGGGTTTCCCCAGTGATAAAAACCAAGTAATAACAACAATAACATTCATTTACTTCTTTGAGGTCCTGGAGAAAATTTACTCTGCAAATTAACATAATTTTCCTGACATTTTCTGCTATTAAGGTTGGGTTTTTCCTTGGAGAAAGGTTAACTGGGGCTGCAAGCACAATCTCTGTCCCAAATTCAGCAAAACTTTGCCCAGCCTGCATCACAGCCCCAAACTGCACCGGGAGAGGGTCAGGCTGGACATCAGGAGGAATTTCTTCATGGAAAGAGGTGTCAAACATTGGAAGGGGCTGCCCAGGAGTCTGGAGGAACCTGGAGGTGTCCAAGGAAGGCCTGGAAGTGGCACTGAGTGCTCTGGGCTCGGGGACAATGTGGGGATTGGGGACAATGTGAGGATTGGGGACAATGTGGGGATTGGCCACAGGTTGGATTTGATGGGCTTGGAGGCCTTTTCCAACCTCAGGGACTCTGGGATCATTATTTGCTGATTAATAAAGCCTTGCTCACATCCCAGGGCACTGCTGAGGGCTGACAGCACAGAGCAAGGAGCACATGGTTGCCTTCAGAGCTTCTTGCAGCTCTTCTGCCCCTAAAATGAGGTGTCCAAAAAACCTCTCAGTGGGAGGACACTGGGGGCTTTGTCATAGCAGGTGTTTCTTTTTAAAAAGAGCAGAGTGCCATTTTTGTTAACATAGCATCTTTAAACCCTCACCCACGTGAGGGATGCTGCTGGTCTCCATCACCCCCCAGCTGGAAGAGCCCCCGAGGCTGGGCTGTGCTCACTGCAGGGACAGCAGGAGGTTTTATCCACCAGGAGCACACAGCCACGAGCTTTAATAGCTCCCAGCTGTTCTCTGAGGGGCAGAAATTACTTTATTCCCAGTTTATTGAAGTATAACAGAGGCCTAAATCCTCAGAGGTATAAGGAGTTAAGGCAGGTTGAGCTCGGCTGCCGTCGGGCACGCACACAGTGGGTGAGCCAAGCATCGCACAGGCACTCGAGGAGCAGCAGAAAACCAAATTTTGGCCCTGGTTTTGCCTCTCTTGAGCATGTCTTCTGCTAAGGTGGTGCTTGGTCCTGGGCTTAGGACTAGGCAACTCCTGAGCCAGCATTCCAGAGCAAAATGCATTTATATTTCTGCACAGAGTGTAGAGGAGCAAGGAGGAAATTCCACTTCTCATCTCATTTTGAGTTACCTCTTGGAAGTGACCTTGGTTTGGGTTATCACAGCACTGGGGAGATGCAGAAGAGCTGGAAGAAGAACAGGGAGGATAAAACATCAGAGCAAAGAGCTGAGGGGCTGATTCCTGGACAAGGTGAGCTGCAAGTTTAGGTCAGGGGGGCAAGAAGTGAAGGCAGAGGTTCCAAGGAGCTGCAGTCCTGTGCCCCTGACCGTGTCCTGTGCCCAGAGATGGACCTGGGCACTGATCATCAGAAAGGGGACAGGGTGGCCTCGTCTGCCAAAATATGAACGAGAGATTTACAAAAAACCAGGGAATTATCTGGGGGAGTACAAAGGAATCCACGTTTGGCTGTGATGCCTCAGAGGAGCATTGAATGTTTGCGACTCTGAAATGCCCTCAGGATGCAGAGGACCTCTCGTGCCAGATGGGAGAAAGGAGTTTGATGGAAAGTGGCTTGTCCATCTTTATCTCCTGACAGTCTGTGTTGTGCCCTTCTCAATCCAGGAGGGAAGAAGGAGGCAGGACCCCAGGAAACCTCTTCTCAGGAAGGTTATGTTTGAAGTTCAATGGGATTTTTTTTTTCTTTTCTCTTATTTTCTCCTCTTTTTTTTTCTTTTCTTTTTTCTTTTCCCTCTTGGCGTGTGACTTTTTCATGTTGAGCTAAGGGGGTCTAATGAATGGAAAACTGAAATTGGAGGATTTTCATTATTTAAGGAAATTAACCTCATTTAAAGGAAATGAGTGTTCAGAGGCAGAAAGGAAAGTCATAATTTAAATTATATCAGAAGCTGGTTTTCCTTATGTAACATATTATTAAACAGTGGGGAAAAGCTTTCACTAGGCAGCCTCAGGGAGCACTCAGCAACTATAAAGAGGGTTCACATGCATGGCTCTAATATGTTAATAAATTATGCTAATTACAAGCAAGGGATTAGAGAAGGGGAAATCAAATAATGGTGCAGTAACTGGGCCTCTTTCAACTTAATTTGCAACATTGCCTGTCTGGGCTCCTCGTGGAGTTACGGGGTTTGTTTGCTCCTTTCAAAGACTCTGAACCCCTCTTTTGTCTGTGGGAAGAGCGCTGGTGTCACCCTGCAGAGATAGGGGGTGAAAAAATGAAGTGAGAGAGGAGCAAAAGCGAGAATGGGCCCTGTCCCCGAGGAGATTCCAGGGGCTGGGAAGAGCCAGCACAAATCCTGCTGCTTTTGCACCGTGCCAGCCTGGAAACCTGGGTGAAAAATACTGGAAAATAGAATGGACTGGGTCGGTTCCTGCCTTCCAGGACCTTTCAGAGCTCCTGGAGGGGAGTGTGTGCCCTCAGCTGCCAGCCCTGTCCTGGTAACGTTTTTCCCTTTGCTCCACGGGAAGAAATTCCCACATTTCACCTGAATGGTTCTTCTCCCCAAGAAGCAACATCTCTTTACTTATTTGGAATTGGAGCCATTCCTTGCCTGGGGGCTCCTTTATCTCACTGGGAGAAATATTTTGAGTGACTTCTCAGTGGGTTTTGGATCACTGATGTCGATTTTTTGATGGATGCCTTCTCCTGCTGTTGGAGTTTTCCGCCTTTTTTTATCCTTCATGTGAACATCTCAAGTGGTTTGACAACTCTGTTCACCTTTTCCTTTGTGATTTGATGAAATTTATGATGGGAGGGATTGGAGCAAATTAGAACAAATAAAAGTAATGTAAAAATGTGTTTTATTTGTAGTTTTGCAGTTAATCCAGGGTGCGGAATCCCATTGTCCATCACATTCTGGCTACAGCTGGATGTCCTTCAGAGAAGGGTGGAGGTCACAGGAACAAAAGCTGAGTCTGCTAAGGAAGGATGACATTGGTACAGGGATGGGGAAAGCTCTGTCTCTGCAGCGTGCAAAGTGCTCCCCAGCAGCCCAGATCCAACTGGGAAGAACTAATGCAAATAGACACAAATGAACATTCACAAGCCCCAATTTTCTCATTAAAAAATACAGAGAGTTGAAAAAAATAGACTTAACCCGACTGTGTTTACTGCCTTTAATAAGACACTGCCTTTTACCCTTAGGAAAAGGACAAGTATTCATTTTCATAAATTCCTTTTTAATAGTTTTTTCCTTCTTTTTCCCTTTTTTTTTTTTTCTTCATTTGCTTTTTCTCTTCTTCTCTCTCTTTTTCCCCTCCATCAGCAAGGGGGGTGGTGAAAGAAAACAGAGACAAGCCAGATGCCTTTCAGTGCTTTGATCAGTTCCTCTGCAGACAGCCAGGCTGCCTCCTAGCACCTCTTTAACTACAGCTTGCCAGTAAGAAAATGAGCTGTTTTAACTCTGCAATTACAGTGCCTGCTGAATGCCTGTCATCACAGCAATAGGAACCTGATCTGAACTGTATATCCACTGGAGAGAGAATTACAGCAACCAGGGCAGAAAGTTAAATACCCCCTGTGGCGCTGAGACTCATATAAACGAAAAAAGTCCCCATCCCAGGCCTTCTCTGCTGGTGTAAATACATAAAACACTGACAATCCCACTCAGAGCTGCTCAGGAGAGGCTGCTCAGGGAGCTTTAGGGTGATGCCATCCTGGTTTTTACAGATGTTCTTGGGAATGGTGACTACGAGTGCCTAAAAGAGGCTGGCGAGGGAAGGCAAGGCGTAAACGGGGTAAAAAAGAAATATAATAATCAAAGATGTGTGCAGTGGGTGCTGCTCTATTGGAGGCAGAAGCAGAAATGCATCTGTGGAGCTGAGTCGGGAGGCAATTTGCCTTTCAACGCCATCTCTGCCTTGCTCTATCAGCACAAGAACGTGGCTGGGAGGGTGCAATGGGCCCTGTCCCTGTTCTGAGGGTGAGGCGTGAAAATTTGGGTGACTCCACAAATCGGGGGGGAATAGGGCTGTGATTTCCTCCTCCCTGGAGGCTCAGCTTTAATCACGGCATCGGCCTCCCCCGAGGCACCCAGCGACTCGTTTGAACCCCTGAGAATATTGTATAATCCTATTGTGTGCATTCATTTTCGAGCCACCCTCTGCTAAATTATCCAAATCCAAAAAAAAAAAACCACCGCCCATTTGCATTCATGGGCATTTAATGTGCTGGCATTTCTTTGGGAAATATGCAAACCAATTGCAATTTGGGGCTGATCCAATGCATATTCAATCAGGCAGCCCTGAACTAGACCTTTGCAAGATTTAATTTTTGCAGCTTGTTTCATTTACAGCTTGTTTCATTTACCTGGAAAATAAGTGGGTAGCAGGCACTTCTTCAAGGCTTCTTCCAGCACAACAAATGATCTGCCCATGGAGAGAATTTGAGGTTGGAATTATACAGCTTTAACTTACTTGAATATGTGGGAAAAGATGGATTATAAGCAGACAATTCAAGCCAGAGCATTATTAATTGGTTAATGGCTGTTTTATGGAAGTATTTTCCCATGGATCACGGCCTGCTAGAGGAATAAAATTAGATAACTACTCCTCTAGCGCATAGGATAAAGGCCTAAGAATTCAATCTTACGGGCTTTGTTTGTAATTCTTTCAACGTGTATTTTTATTGGGGTGATTTTAATACCTGCGTGCTCAGCTTTCTATTCTGAGACGTGCGTTCCCATCCTCGGTTATCTCAGGGCTGAGTTACGAGCACTAATTGCCTCCTGTTATGTTTACAAACATCAGGCCGATGTTCTCACACCGAAATGGCAGCGCACAAGTGCCTTGCTCAGCTCCTGGCCACTGCCAGGGGTGGCTTTGAGCCGCCCTCCGAGGGGCCCTGAGATGCAAAGAACAACAGGACTTTGGAGAGAGCTGCTTGGGGAGCTCTGTTTTATTTGGGTGAAGCAGAAATCCCTTCATTAGACCCTGTAGGCTGAGGGAGCTGGAGGAATGGTCAGTGCCAGCCTGTGGGCTCCCAGCGGGGTGATCGCATCCCTGGCACTCACTCTGGAGCCCCTGTGATTCCCCAGGACAGTGCTCAGGGTGCTGATGCTTCCTAGGACAGCCCCGTGCCAACCTTCAGTGAGAAAAACTCCTAAGAAATCTGGTTTTTAGCTGATTCCCTGTCCTGGCTTTCTCAGCATGTCTGGCTCCATGAAAACCCACATCCTCAGCCCCAGTTCCCAAGGGGTGGCACTGCGGGTACTTAATCCCATCCTTGGCTCAATTCAGACCTTCAGCTACGTAAAATCACTCAGGTTTCATGCTGTGCTGACCTGAGCCAGCCCAGGACCAGTGAAAAGCCACTTTTGTCGTGGTTTCATCCCCACCTCAGGCTGCTCTTCGGCCTGAGCCCCACTCAGAGCCCCTCTGACGCAAGGCTCTGGGTTGGAAGCATCCAGCCCTTGTGGGATTGCTCGATGCTCTTCTAATCCAGAGGGATGAGTGGCTTTTCCCAGCTGTTCCCGAGTGGCAGGATCTCTCTCCTCATTTACCTGCCAATATCCCCACTCAGGTGTGCTGAGGAGAACAAGCCCAAGGGAAAGTGGCAGCTCTTGCTGCAGACTCAAGCTCCCTCTGCTGAGGAAATCCAGAATTTAATCAGCAGCGGTTGAGTCGGATTTGACTCGTTTCGGTGTCAGGTTAAAGTGACAACGCCAAGCCCTTAATGATCTTCATGGGACAGGAGGAAGGAGAGAGATCCCCTTGTAAAAAAGCAGTTCAATTAAATCTCTCCACACCCTCGCAGTCTGGCTGCTGTGGGGTGTGGGGTTTGGGGCTGTCAGTGTAGAACACCACAAGTCCTTTTCTGTCTAATTCTAATGACGAGGACTGTGCTCATCATCTGCAAAATCACCCATTCAAGAGGACAAGTGGCAAGTCACACACGGATTGCTATCATATGGGATAATGCACAGCCTGAATATTTACAAGGCTCTGCTCTCTTTCAAGAAACCACATGCATTTACAGATGTTACTGAAGGCAAAATTCAGCCAATAATATCTCATCCTTCTATTAGACCATTAAAATGCTGTGGCTGAAGCTGTTTCCTCGCTGAGTTAATGTGTCCTGATGTACTTATCCTGCATATTTCATCTGCTGTGGCATGTAGAAATGGGATGCAGAGATTTATTCTTCCAATAGCTGCGGGTTATTGTGGACATCTCAGGCAGAATTCATTTGTCCTACCATAAATGTCTGAGAGTGAGACATTAAAGCTGAACTATTCCCCCTTTGCAAAGGGAGATCTCCACAAAAGTAGCTCTCTTTCATATTGCAAAAATGCCTTTTATTTGTGATGAAGAGGATATAGAAGCCGACACAATTGATCAGGCAGTTTAACTATTAGCCTGCTTGGGAATTCGAAATGGGTCAGAGCAGCTGCTTATGTTATATGAGGTTCTTACCTGACAGCCAGGGTTTTCCTAAGAAAAGAATATCAAAGGTGTCTATAAAGGCACTGGAGATACTCCTGACTCTCCTGTGATTTTCAGCACCCTTTGTCTAATTATTTATGATGTTTGACTTCTGGTTTTAAGTTCTTCGGAGGAATCAGACCTCCAAAAAGAGCGAACCTGAAAACAGATGTTTGCACTTCTGTTTTCATTCCATGCTGATTTTTGGTGAATAATGGATTAGAGAATAGGAAATGTCATTTCTTCGATTGTACTTCAAGTGTAGCCAGCATGGTTTGGATGATGGAAACAAAGCTCTGAAAATCTTTCCATCTTTGTAACCATTATAGTAATTTTATTTTTCTGATTGCTGGCTGCTTTTGCTGTATAATTTGCACTTTATAGCTTCAAGGCATGATTTCCCCTGCCTGCACGATGTGTGAAAATAAAGGAGCATCTCCACAGCCAGGAGGACACATGAGTGTGCTCTGGGTGTGAACAGAAAGAGAAACACCTCTCAGAAATAACTCAGCAGAGAAGAAAATGCTCCGTGCAGTGACTCCAAATCCAAAATTCGTACCTCTCTTTCAGCATCAAGTTATTTTTTGCACTCCCGATTTGGTTTGAAAAGAAATAAATGTTCCAAATTAATTTGGGGTGTAAGATGCAGTAAGATATTTCCATAGATTTGCATTTGGTCTCAATTAAATTCCCCCAAACTCAGCTGCTGCTGTCTCATGGCACATAACCTGTTCTGAATCCAGTCCCTGTGTACAACAGATGATTTTTTTTTTTTTTTCTAGCAGGGGTGCCTGTGGGGAAACCCAAGCCATGTGCTCAAAAAAAAGAAGCCTTAAAAGCTCCTACCTGCTGTTGGCCTAGTTCTTAACTCCACGAGTATTTCTCCTTTCTTAAGAGCATCAAAAGCCTCTGGATGTAATTAAACCCTGTGTTTCAGTTATGTTCATCCAGTACCACATCACAAACAATACGAAGGGATTAAGGAATCACACAGCAACAATAAATCCACCCTTGTTCAGCAAGGAGTTTACCAGATGGGGCAACTTTCCTTGCAGTGTTGTACAAATTGTTCTGATTGAGTAGAAAAACCACAGGTGTCTTTGTGTGGGGGCCACGGAAAATTGAATTAGGTTAAAAGGATCAGATGAACATTTTATTTTCCCTTGGTCTACCAGGTCCATGTCATTTTTGTGTGAGGTAATCATAGATAGCTCAGTGGCGAGAAAAAACTGGAATTTTGACTACACACAGGCCAGTGGAGACTTCTTTTGGATCTTGAGTAATTTAACTGTATTCAAGACCACCAAAATTGTGAGCATCCAAAGGGACAAAGGTCATTTACTTGAACAGAGAGGAGGCTAAAGAATAATTTGAATTTTTACAGAAAGCAGAGATATAAGGGAAACATTCATGGGCCTGTCTGACCAAACCATTTCATAACTGTTCACAGCTGAAGCCCAACAAATGCAGCTGAAATCCAGCACAAAAATCTCCAATAATACCTTTATCTAGAGGTGTGAAGGCCTAAAGCCAGGAAAAAGTATTTCTGAAAGGTAGGAATGCTCTTTCTAGTCCAGCTCCATACTCTGGGCCAGACAGAGGCTCCTCAGGATGCAATCCTCCACTTTATATTGAGCCAGAGCAAGAATTCAGATGAGAAAACCAAGAATGTCCCCTCTCGCCTCAAAAATCCATATATTTATTATTCATTTCAGTTAATTGCTTTAATTGTGGGTGCAAGGTTGTACAAAAGTCTCATGAAGTGAGGGATAGCTCTGTTTCAGTGCAGCCCTGGGTCTGGGGTGTCCCGTGCTGGGTTACAGATGACAAGCAGCGCTCACCTCAGCTGGGAAGTTGAAAAAGCTGAGAAAAGTGGTTTGGATTGCTGGAAAAATGGAGATGCCCTGAGCCTGGAATGTGGAGATGGGCCTGTCAATATTGAATTCTTTTTGGACTCATCAGGGCTGGGTGAGAAAGGCCAGCCCAGTGGATGTGTGGTGTCTCCCATGCTCAGACCATCCCTCACCAGCAGTGAACAGCCTGGGAGGGCTCCAAGGTCCTGTGTGGTGCAGTTTTAGAGGCTTCAACAGCAACCTGCTGAGAGAGAAACCATGGGCTGTGATTGACACCTGCAAGCAGCTTGGTTTGAAATCAAACACCTTCTGGAACACCACAGTTTTGTGACATTTAATACAATAATGTTTCACTTTGCTCACTGCCTCGCTTTCATCTTGAACAACTCTCTTTCCCCTGCCCCCAAATGGAGCTGATATAGAATAATTTAAAGATGGTGTTTGCTGGGAGAATGCTTTGTTGGTTCTCATTCAGAAAAAGTGGGTTTGCTCTGCAAGGTACCACCTGTAGCTCTGTGAAAGGATCTCAAATCTCATGTGCCATTTTCCCCCTGATGTATCCCATCCTCTCCTACATCTGCTCTGCTTTGCTGTGGCTTTCTGAGCTGTTTTGCACAGCATTTCTCTCTGCCCGTGCACTTTGCTGCTCTCTTGCAAACCATGCTGCTCTCTTGGCTGTCAGCAGCTGAATTCCTCAGCTGCCAGAGCAGAAGGAGCCAGCAAATGTGTGAGATCTCCTTGTCCAGCTGCTGCCAAACATTTGTCAGAGGACTCAGAGTTGGGGGCACCAACCTTGGCTGGCCCAGAGCATCTCCCCAGCGTCAGAAACAAATTCATACAGATCATGATCAAGCTGTTTCCTTGGATAAATGAAGTTATTCCCTTTAATCACATACTCTGCAGTGCTTTCATTCTATAGATCATTTTCTTCCCAGCAACTTTGCCACGGGTCTGTCTTCTTCTAGAAATAGGGGGTGTTTTGGTCCATAATCTGTGAAGGTTTCCTCTAAAGGAACCCCCACCACACAGTGGTCAGAAATCTCCAATGGACAGGCCATTCCCTGGGGTTTTGCCACGATGCAGGGGAGGAGCAAAGATTAGAAAAGAGCTGAGGACACTGAATGGGAATTAGAAAAAGGTGCAGCAGCAAAAGCCAAGGCAGAGGACAAGGATCCTCGTGGAGAAGCACTCAGTGGTTTGTGCTCCTCAGCTTTTACGGGGTTTTCATGTTTATCTTGTTTTTATCACTAAACTGGGCCATCACAATGTCCTTTCTTTCACTTGGCCCTCAAAACTGTTGCTCAATGTTGTGGCCAAAGGGATAATATTAAATATCCAAAGGGATAATATGAAAAAAGAACTTGACACATCATCAGCACTGTTTTATTTTTCTTGGCCCTGGGCCTGTGTGTGGATTTGCATCTGGATCAGCCTCTGTGTGAGCTGTCAGTCCTGCAGCCTCCCTGGGAGCCATGGCCTGGATCAACCTGCCCAGGGAGGTGCTGGTCTCTGAGCTGGATCAGTGCCTGACTCCCTCTGATTGCTCCAGTGAGTCAGGGTCACTCTTGGCTTGGCCCTGGGTCCAAGGGCTGTGCCTTGGCCTTGCTTGAGCCTTGCCTGCTCCCTCCCTTGCCACACAGCACTTGTAGGGTTCCTAAACACCACTCTGGTTTCCAGACTCCTCATTCTCCTGCCTTTTAGACTAGAAAAGTCTTTTCAGCCTCCCATTCCTGATCTCTGTCTCCCTCCTCCAGGCTGACCCCAGGCTTAGCTCTAAGCACTGACCACAGGTGTCCAGCCTCTCTGAAGGTCCCATACTAAAAAAGGATAAGGAACTGCACTCAAATTTCTCCACCAATGAGTTAAAGTCTTCTGAAAATATTCCTCTCACAGGACGTGTGAACGTCGCTTTTCCTGCAGATGGTGCTTCCCACAGGGTTGGATACCAGATCCCAGCTCGTTCCACAGCTTCAAGGTCCCTGGGAGTTTTCTTTCAGACCGTTCTAAAAGTAAAGAACGAGCAGAAATATGTGCCTGGATATGCAAAAAAATCTCTGAAGATAAGGATAAGTGTGGATTTATAGGAAAGGGGGTCACAGAGCCCCACCATTCCCACTGAAGCTGCACCCAGGCCTGGAGATGAACACAGCCCTCCCCAAGCTGGCTGACTTGTCATTGATATTCAATTATTAAATTATTTAAAGTGTTCAGTTTGGCCCATTTCTCTTGCTGCTGCTGAGCAGAGACTTCTCCACCAGCCCCACACCATTTCCTCATGACCCATTAAAAGCCTCCTGCTCAGAACCAGCATTTTGCTGACGACTCTGCAGTCACTGGGGCACTAATTACCCCCTCCCCTCCCAGCGTTTGATGTCATGAAACTCACAGGAGCATCATTACTTTGAGGATTAACACATCCAGAGGAGCTCCCCTCCCTCTGGGGATGTACCTGGGCAGGGTGGGCCCCAAGCTCAAAGCCTCTGGAAGAAGCAGGAGCACCCCACAAGCAGCTCTACCTCTTGTTTGGGGCAAAAAGGGTTGGGGACAGTTGAAGTTGTATTTAGGAGCAAGTTTAGGCCCAGCTGAATGCTTTGATTATAAACTCAGCGTTTTCCTCAGCTGAACCTTTGTGTCCCCTCAGTCTCTGAATTGTTTTTCCCCTACCTTGTTTTCCTCACTCTTTCATTCATCTGGGCCCTGCCATCCTATAAACTGTCCCTCTTGTTCTTCACCCCTGGTCCCCACAGAAAAGTTTCATTTTGTGACCCCACAGCAGAGTAGGAGCTATTTTGGAACAGATAACATGCAAAGGAAACGCTTCCGCCTCCAGTCCGTGTGGACTTTTTGCCCATCTGGAACACCAAAGAGATTGTGACAGGGAGAAAATCAAAAGCTAGGCCTAAATCCACTTTCCAGAAAGAGCCGAAAAATAAATAGTGAGGTTGATTCCCATTGAACTAAACCATGGTGACATTGGTGGCTTGTGTCCAACAGGGGCAGGCCAGGCTAAAGCTACCTCAGATGTCCTGAGAGAGCTTCTGCTGCAGGTTGGGTGAATTTGGCCGCGTGGTCTTTCCAGACTCAACAGGTTTTCTTTCCTGACCATTAAATCCGTGCTGGAAAAATAAAACTAATATAAATATAAATACAAAACCTGAATATTGTGTGACCACTCATGCAAGTACAGTCTGTGAGGAGTTGTATCGACCCTTGTCTTACAGATCCATATCCCATCTGCAGATGATTCCCACACTTCTGTCACGTCTGGGACAAGGCCCAGAAAAGAGATTGAAGTTCGAGCACACACTGGCAGCACGTTGATGAAACACAATTTGCTGGGTTTTTTTCCCCCCTCCATCTGTCTTGCAGACTACAGGGAATAATTAGAAGATAATCTCCCTCAATTCCACAATATATAAAGCAATAAAACAGATGCCAGGATTGAACGATGGCTGGAGCCAAGTTGCACCACCTAATCTCTTTCAAAAGCTGTGATTTTGCTAGAATGTTGCAAAACCAGGGAGATTATGCTTAGGATGCAACGCAGGAGATTGGGACAAAGAAGCCATACCAGCTTTCTCCATGTACATTTGGAAGGAACTGGAAGCTTGGCTTTCAAATGGCAGCTTGGGAACAGATCAGCTGGGGACATGGTAATCTTCAGCATAATTAGCACACTTATGACATTTTTAATTAGCATGTTTCTGTAGGACTTTTACTCCAGTGTTTTCACAAAAGCTGTGGGGTTTAGGCCCAACAGAAGCTCAAGGAGGGGGAATTATTTGCCTGAAGTCAATAAAAAGCATCTGGTGCTGAGTGTGTTCCTTCTCTTCTGGACCACTGCTTTCCTGGCATGTGAGGCACCAACTGACTGTGGGTGTAACTCGTCTGTCTGGATAATTGTTTGATAATAAATAACAGATCAAAGGGAGATATTTCTCTGGGTGCTCAGAGTCTCTCTGAGGGCATTAGTGGTAGAAGGTAAACTCAGAGAGGGTATAACCAGTTGCAATATTAAAAAACAACCGAGCAAAAAAAAAAAAAAAAGCCCAAAATAAACCCTCAGAAGGTGACAGGCTGAGAAAACTGGATTTATGCAGACAATTCACATTCAAATGCAATTTTATCTTGTGCAGTGCTGTGGAGGTGGTGAGATTGCCCAGCTCTGCTAATAGGGCTTGCACGACATCTTACACGCTTAGAGTCTGCTCCTTAGGCAGCGCTGCAAAATAAGTGTCTAATTATTATTATGATTACACTCGGCATTTTTAATAACAGCAGTAATTGGGTGATGTTGACGGCCTCATTTTAGGATTCTGGATTTGGCCTGGAGCTGCAGTCATTAAGGGCTGGCTGCGGAAAGAATAACGTATCACGAGATGCATTTCACATCCCAGATCCCTGCCAGGCTGCAGGGGGAATGCTGACGGTGTCCTCAGCGCTGGGAGGGGTCTGTGCCTTCTGACAGATTCCTGAGGCCTGGGTGACGCAGGGAGATTTCTCATGGAAGCACACTCAGGTCACTGGGAAAAGCTAATTAAAGTGGATTTCACTTTGATCAGCTCCTTACAACCACGTTGCGGCGATAAGATCAAATGAAACTCTGCTCTATCATAATGTGTTTTAAAATGGAGATGGGTGTGGGTGAGTATTATAGAGCAACGTGACCTAATGGTTTAAGGCCTGGCCTAGGCCTTCCAAGGCACAAGTTTAAGTCCCAGGAATCAGGCGGGGTATCCAAACAAGACACGGAGGCTGCGATTTTGGCAGGGAGTTTCAGCAGATGCAAAGGTTGCCCTCAGAAAAGCACACACACGAGCAGTTGACTGGAGGCAGATGGGATGGAAGTGGTACTTTGGGGTAAGCATATGCTTTACACGCTCATGAAATGAGAACAGGTTGCCAAACCGAAGCCAAAGAAAGGAGCTGTGGTGGCTCTCTAATCCTTGAAGATTTTTAGTGAAATAAAAAGGCGACTGCTCTTCTCTCCATCCGGGTTTGTGGCGGTTTGTCACTCGCATCTCCCAGTGACTTCTGGATTTTTACAAATGTAACAGAGATGAAAAAATTCTGAGGGAGAGGTGACTTTCTGTTCGGGAGGTATAAATCAATGTATAAGAAAAAGGAGAAAAAGGAGAAGGAGAAGGAGGAGGAGAAAGAGAATGAGAAGGAGAAGGAGAAGGAAAAAGAAAAAGAAAAAGAAAAAGAAAGAAAAAGAGAAAGGAAAAGGAAAAGGAAAAGGAAAAAGAAAAGGAAAGAAAAAGGAAAAGAAAAAGAAAAAGAAAAAAGAAAAAGAAAAAGAAAAAGAAAGAAAAAGAGAAAGGAAAAGGAAAAGGAAAAGGAAAAAGAAAAGGAAAGAAAAAGGAAAAGAAAAAGAAAAAGAAAAAAGAAAAAGAAAAAGAAAAAGAAAGAAAAAGAGAAAGGAAAAGGAAAAGGAAAAGGAAAAAGAAAAGGAAAGAAAAAGGAAAAGAAAAAGAAAAAGAAAAAAGAAAAAGAAAAAGAAAAAGAAAGAAAAAGAGAAAGGAAAAGGAAAAGGAAAAGGAAAAAGAAAAGGAAAGGAAAAGAAAAAGAAAAAGAAAAAAAGAAAAAAAAAAAAAGAAAAGGAAAATCCCAGATTGGAGTACCAGGTGTCCAAAACTCCTTTTGGAGTATATTAGGAGGAACCAGGGGGAAGGAGCACATTTGGGCAGTGTCACCCAGGAATCTCCAGGTGTTTGGGAATGCAGCAGCATTGAGCCCACACTGAGGCACGTGCTGAAATTGGGTCAGTATTAATGAAAAGCCAAAATCCCAAACCCTAATGCTTCGGGGTGTGTTCCTGAGCTCCAACCCATAACTATTATCAAGCCCAGACGTCTCCATCCTCCAGCAAATTCCCTTACTTAGGAAAAATTCCACCAGAGGCCACTGTTGTTAAATAGATGTGGGAATTTTAGCCTGTGCAATGCTAAAAAAAGTTCTGGAAATAGGTTTCAGGGTGTTCTTTCCCCACCTGCTTATTTGAAGAAACCAGGTAGATTATTTCTGAAATCCACATGTATTTCTCCCTCTTTTCCACAAGCCAGCAGACAACAATCAGGATTTTTCAGGAAGCACAGCACACACTGAAAAACCACTGTCTTTGGCACAGAAACTTGTAGAAAATACAGAGAGATGTGAATATAAATAAAGGAGGATAACAGGCAATTGATGCTTGATTTTTTCACTAATTTAGCAACTCTTATTTGAACAGAATCTCTAAAATAAGAAGGTGTCATTCACTGCAAAATGTTACTAAAACAGAACTCTGTTATTCCCCATCTCCATGATTCAGTCATCTTGGGGATTAAAGAAAAATCTCGTAATAATTTGCTTTCGTAAACATCCTGGAGCCTACAGAATGATTTGTGGTCTGGAAATACGATTAAAATAAGAACACCTTCATCAAAATTCATTCATTTTCACCTTTATGGAGAGCAATCTTTCAGGGGTGACTGGGAGGGTTGCAGTTTGTCTATTAAAATTCACACCTTAGAATGAATGTCATTCCCATGGACCTGCTCAGCCTGATGAGGCACCAGGACTTGAGGAAACAAGGTGTCAATGAGATGTTTATCTCTTGACTAAAAAGAACATTTTTGCCAGAAACCACTTGGGCTGCCATGGGGTTTGCCCAAGCATGAATTTGAGTCTGGAAATGGGAATGGGGGAGAGGAGATTTTTCTCCCTAAAGTGAGGCAGTTCTGGGGAAAGAAGAAGTTCTGGAAATATTTAGGATCACAAAAAGCAATATCAGTGATTAGTTCTACAACCTAAAAGCAAGTTATTGTTGTTTTCCCCACCTGTTTTAAATCTGAAGCCTTCTGATGACAATTCAGACACCAAGATTAATTTAAAGAAGAAAGCTGGGTTTGCTCTGGGGTATTGAACAAAGCTCCATCAATGCAGACAGAGAGCTGCGAGTTCGGAAGGGAGATATTTCATTTAACACAGAGCCTGATAAAGATGTAAAACCTGTGTGTTTCTGCAAGCCAACAAATTGATATTGACTGGTCTAACACATCGAGGACCTCGGAATTCTCCAGGATGCGGAATGTTTAATGCTGCAAAGAGCTGGCAGCTCCTTTGCCGTGCTAACAAAGCGCCTCGGACAGTCTGATGGAACAGTTTGTGTTACAGAGCTCAATTTCCCATCTGCTGCCCATGAAATCACTCTCTCCAACTGCTTCCCTGCTATTTCACTCAGGATATTGCTTCTTGGCCAGCCGGCAGCTTCTCTCCAGTCATCAATAAGCATTTTAATTAACAAAATAAAATCCTACATGTGAATTGAATGTTGTCGGCAGCTCCAGCTCCTGCCCGAGCCCGAGATCCTGGCCAGGGGTACAGAGCAGCACTAGAGGGCATTCGAGGCACACGGGTGGCACAGAATATTCCCTCTCCATAGTTCTGGTGTGGGTTTTTTTTCCTGGGAAAAGGTGAACAGTTGAGCAGTGATGTCTGTCTGAGCCCGGGCTCTGCATGGACAGCCAGCAGGGCGGGCAGGTGGGATGGTGGCACTGCTGCCACCAAACGCTTCATCTCCCTCCTTCCTGGGAATAAAGCAGGGGAAGCTGTGGCCTTTCTCATGCAGAAAATCAGAGAAATGGGGGTTTTTTTAGAGAATTTGCAGCTCAAGGACAGAGACGAACTCCCAGTCTGTGTCTGGGTGGATTTATCCCAGTGGTTGGTGTTACTGGGAGCTGTAGCTGCTCCATCCCAGCCTGGTGTGATGGTTTGGGGGCAGCCCCGGCCCACCCCATCCCTTCAACTGCAGCCACCCTGTCCAAGGGCTTCCTCAGAGGGGCTGGCTCCAGACACTGCAATAATAAAGATTAATTAGAAATAATAATAATAATAATAATAATAATAATAATAATAATAATAATAATAATAATAGCAGCAATCATTACATGATCTTCAGGCCTTCCAATCTGTGAATCTCGGATGAGATCTGCATTGTAGTAAATCCTCCTGCAATATTCTCAGGGCCACCTTATTTAAATATTTGCTTAGTGCAGCAGATAACCCTGGTAAGATGGAGTGATCTGTCAGGAGGAAATAAATGTAATTTCCCCCTCCTCCAGCCACGCAGCTGCCTGTGCTCCAGCACATGCTTTGAGCACAGAAAGTGCTGTGCAGCATTTAGAATTTCTGCATATATTTTGGGTTTAAGCCCAGCCCTGTGGCTGTGAATTCACAGCATCTTCCCCCAATGCACACACACACACACACACACACAAACACAGCCCTGATCTGCATCACATCTGCCTGTCAGAGGGTTTTCTCTGGTAATTGTAGAGAATCCTCCTCTGTTTGGCTCTGCCCAGAATAAAAAGAGGGGCTCTTTGCATTCCCTGGAGTGCTTGTTTTGTGTAAGTGTTCCAGTCAATCCCATCCCCACAAGCGTTTGGGAGGGAACAACACACGGAATTCCAAACGCCTGAATATTAATGGGAGCTGTGGTGCAATCTGAGAAAGAAGCAGCCAGCCCCAGCACAGATCAGTGCTGCTCACCTGGGGAGAGCTGAGCCCTGCAGCCCAAAATGTGTGAGACCTCCTGCAGCTACAGACTCGTTCAAGAGCAGGAATTTAAGAAAACCATTCTCAGGAAAGAGGTTTCCCTCTGCTCCAGCACCAGCCAGGGTGGCAGCCACCTGCCTTGCTCCAGGGAATAGCTCCTACAGCCAGAGCTGAGCCAGCACACAGATTCTTCTGTTCATTTCTCACAGTTTTATTGGCACTTGGTTTGATCTTTCTGTATATCCTGGGATCTAATGCACGATGGCATTCGTGGCTGAGTTTTTCCTGTGCACAGGGCTCATACAGATGGCCCAGAACTCGCAGAAATCCCTTGAGCTGATCAGATTTGTAGTTCTTTAATGATCACTCGGTGGATCATGCTGAGCATGAGGCCTGTACATCATGTGAACTGTGCCTTCTTTGCATTCATTAACTTGGCTCAGAGCCCTTGGTACAGAGATCTCATCTTTCTGCTTGCAGATCTCCTCCTGCAAGAGGTTCTACCCTTGTCTTTAAATAAGATTTAATGCTTGAATTGCATGACCTACAAATCAAGCTAAACCCAATGTACTTCTGAGTTTGAAGAATCTCATGTCAGCTGAGTATTATTTTCAGGGTCTGTGTGAAGGAATTGGTGACCAGCACTCTGAAAATAATCCCATTTCCCATTACACTGGGCTAGGAGCTCACTTCCAGCCAATTAGCAAGTCCCAGCTGAGCGGTGGAAATCTGTAGTAATGAGCAGTGCCTCTCAAAACCAGACCAACTCCCTCACCTGTGATGATCTGACCGTATCCTAAAGCACCTAATTTAAAAGTTATTAGGGCCCCACATGGAATCTAATGCACTGGACATGCTACAGCAAACAAAAATCCCATATTCCTTTACAGCCTCCAAACTGATGCCTTTGCTTATCCGTCTGCCTAAACTTCCTTCTCTCCCCATCAATCCAAAGCCTCAATCTGCAGGGCTGGAGCTGAGGGCACTGTGCTGGGGGTGCCTCTGCAGGATGTCCTGAGCATCTCTGATGATCTCCCCTGCCACTTCCCACAGGAGAGCCAGGCATTAATCCCAGTGCTGCAGCCAAATTCCAACCTAGGTCATAACCAGCAGTTTGATTTCCCCCCGTGGCTCCGTTTGGGCACGGTGTTCATCACCCTCCTCTGAGCTGGTTGTGCTGCACATCGCTGACGGGTTTCTCCCCACCTTTGGCTGCTTGGCAGTGACACAAAAGCTTCTCCAGGACAGACAGACAGACAGACTTTGCAGGAATCTTTGGCATCCCCTGGCACTCTGCACAGGGGAGGGAACCGCTCCTGCACAGACAGAGCAGCCCATCCTTTGTGGTGCTGTGTCCACACCGTGAGCTACATTTCAGCCTCCTGTCAGTGCTGGGGACACAGGACCCACCCCATGGGATGTCCCTGGGGGGTCTGTCCCACCCAGCTGCTGTGTTTGTGAGGGTCAGGACCCTCCCCACTGTCCACACCCCTTCCCAAGGCCTTCCTGCCAGCTCCTCTGGCCCTGGGAGATGCTGGGTGAGCCCTAAAGCTGTTTTTAATCACAGTGTGTATTTTTGGAAGCCGAGTGGAATCCTTTGCCCTGCTGAACCTCGTGTCCTATTTCCCACAAACTGTTTCTCCATCAGCAGCAGCCACCTTTTGGCTCTTCCTGCTTAAGCAACCTGCAATTTACGAGGCTTTCTGGTGCTTCAGATCAAGAATACGTGAAAGCAGAGGAAGCTGCCATCCCCTCTGAACCATGGGCCCCCAAAGAGAACTCCCTCAACAGTTTGTTGTGGGCAGGCTCATAAACAATGCAGAGTGTTGCACACTTCTGGCTGGAGATAGAGCTTTTTGGAGAGGTTTTTATTGCCACCATGAAACACAGGAGGCTGTTCTGCCATAGCTGGTCTGTGATGCTCTTGGCACAAGGTGGAATTAGAGGTGAAGGCCAAAAGGATGGAGAGCCAACTTCAGCCCTGGGTTGCTCCCTCCCTCCCACCTCTCTGCCCTGCAATGTCTCATTTATTCCATGTGCTTTTTCACAAAGCCATGAGTTTCCTGGAGATTCATGTTAGGAGAAAGAATTTGACCTTGACTGAAACAAAAACCTTAATTCTTATTCTTCCTGATCTGAAACAAATTGAATCCCTCTGAGCTCACCTATTATTTGGGCTCCTGGATGCCTGGGAGTCTGAAGTCAAATGGGATGGAATTATCCCACTCAGGGATTTGTAGGAATGTTTCGCTCCTCTGAGCTGATGAGTGGAGTCTGTTAAGGGACCTGATTATTCCTACAGAACTCATACAGCTGTTCCTACACAACTTTATCAGGCTGCTCAAAAATATCCCCCATTTTTGAGGTTGCATAAAGCAAAGGCAAATATCCCATGGTTGCTTCTCCTAGGATTGCACCTTGGACAGAAATAAAAAAAAAGCCCAGGACACACGTGTTAAATATTCCTTGGGGATTCTGTCAGTGCCAATGCCCAAGACCACAATCACTGGAAAAGCCTGGCATGTTCACAGCAAGATTTTAGCGTTTCTTCCTCAAAGCAGCAGCAACCAAAGGTCACCAGATATAAAAGGGTGAAATGATGTTCACAGGGAACAGCTGTAGAGATCATTTTTATAAACAACTTAGAATCATGGAATCACGGAATGGCCTCAGTTGGAAGGAACCTTAAAACTCATCCAGTGCCACCCCCTGCCATGGGCAGAGACACCTTCCACTATCCCAGGCTGCTCCAAGCCCCATCCAACCTGGCATTGGACACTTCCAGGCCTGGCTGCTGCGTTGTCCCCATGGCTTTTCCTGGTCCAAGCTGTTGGCTCCCACATGGGAAACTCGGAGTTTTCCTGATGTAAGTTTTAACTTACACCCCCTGAGAAATTGCAGGAAGTCTCCTCTCTCTGATGAAGTTCTGGATCCTGCTGTGGTGCCTTCAAGAATTGCTGTTACAAAGAAAACAAGGGCATGCCTGGGCAAAGGAATTCTTTCTGCTGAGCAAAATATCCCATGAAAATAGGTTTCCAGCAGAAAATGAAAAACATTGTGACATTTTGCTCTTTAATTGAGAAATATGAAATATGAAATCATGTTCTGTGGAGAAATACAGGATCGTGTTTTCCACACCAGCATGGAAACGTCCCATGAGGCCGAAGCGTTGCCACAACTGCACAATTTACACTTGGAAATGCACATTTCATGAGCCCCTGGACCTGCTGGGAGATCAGTGCTGGGTTTTGTTCATGAAGGACTTGATGTGGCTTTTCAGGAGAGCGAGGGGTGATGGAATCTTGCTGTTCAAGGCTGCCCAACACGAACATGTCGTGCTTGGGCATGATCCTGCCCCAGCACAGCCAATCTGCATCTCCAGGAGATGTCCTGAAGGATGCACTGCTGAATGTTTCCATCTGCTGGCTCAGGAAAGGCTGGGTCAGGACAATCACGTTGGTTCTGTAACAGGGATTTATGCATTGTCTTGAGCCATTATTTGTGTTCAGAGTTACAAAACAAAGACATTTTTGTTCCAGCTGATTCCTACAATGGAGAGGGGTTAACTTGAGGGTGGAGGTTGCAGTGGAGATGGCCAGGTTTGAGCCACAGCTACTTCTTGCTCAAGGAAGGACAATGCTCAATTCAAATATCCTGACTGCAAGTGTGCTGCAGTGGGCTTCAGAGTCACAGCCCCACTCAGGCACCTCAAGAGACTCAGAAAAGAGTTTCCACCTTGTTTTTTCCCACCATCATTCCCCAATTTGCTCTTGATAAATACCCTGGTCTTTTTTTTTTTTTTCCCTGTGCTAAACGCTGGGAGAGAGCTGCTTGGCTAAATGAGAAATTGCCCTTTTCCAGCAGAGGAAACTGGGACAGCCTAATGATGCAGGATGAAAGAGCAGCATCAGTATCAAACAAAACACGAGCCTTTCTTACCCTCAGCTCCTTTGGGAAGTCACTCCCCAGGGCCAGCACAGAGAGACTTCAGGGTCCTGCACAGCCTATTTCTGGTGCCAGAAGGTGAACAGCCCAATAGCTGACATCATTTGCACTCTGGAAGGCAAATTTTGTTGTTCAGGAGCACAGAACAAGTAAAATTTTTGTCTCTGACTCAGCTGTGTCAACGAAGTCAAACCCTGCCTCTCAGGTATTTGTAGGAGCATTCATTTTGAAGTGTTTTCCCAGCATAGCTGCTTCTCCAAACCATCCTGCTGTTCAGGGTTCCCTCTCCCAGATGAATAAGGAAAGGGGAATTGCAGTTCCCTGTACTTGGGAATGGGCTTTGACGTTCCCTGTCCGAGCCATTAAAGGCAGAGCTGGTGAGTTCTGGAGCTGGTGGAAGCCATTGATTCCATCAGCCCTGTTTTAATTATTTCTCTGAAGGATGGGTTTGTCTCCTCCTGCAGGAGTGCAGAGCTGCCAAGTGCAGTCGGGGCAGGAGGAACTGCAGACTTCAGAGACTTCACAACCCCATCAGAGATTCTGTGCGTGCCTTATTACGCTTATTAATGTCTATCACCAGGACATATGGAAGAGCAGCTACACCAGTGCTCTTAGATCATCACTCAGAGATTAGAAGCGAGTGAAAAACTGCAAAGCATCCCCCATAAATATTCATTGGGATCGTTTAGAATGCAGTCACTCTGAAGGCAGCCAGGCATCGTGGCTGGAGGTGCTGTATCGATTTTCTCCCACAGATATCAAGATTAAAACTGCTCCGTGAACCAGGCAAGGGATTTCTTTTAGAGAGGAAGTTCATGTGGAGCCAATCAGTCCTGCCTCTGATGAATTGAGCCTTTCAGGAAGTGCTGAATCACAAACCCAAAGGTGTTCCTGGAGCTCTGCTTGATTTTATACCTTTATTTTCCTTAGGAACATTACTCATACCCACTTTGGAATTTCTTATCTCACCCGGGGGAGAGACAAACTTAGAAAGAGCTGGAAACAGGGAGAGTTGGTCATTAGCTTAGGATTTGAGAGGGGACTGAGGTGAAATCAGGTCTTTTTCTGCCCATCTGAATGATTCCGTGATTGGGGCAAGGAATTGAACAGGAACCCATTCCTGTTTGGGCAATGACTGTAACAAACCAAAATTCTCCTTTTTTCCAGCTCTGTTCTCCACATCTCCTCTGAGCTCAGACACATCCTTAATTAATTAATTACAATTAATAATTCTAGAGACAATAGAAAGACTAAAAAGCCGCTCTGGTGATGTAAACTGAACACGCACAGCAGTTTGCTCACTGACCTCACTCCCCACACAGGAGCTGCCCTATCCAAAATTCCTTTTAATGCAGGCAGCAATGGGGCATAACCTGGGAACACGGCAATGAAAACAGTGAAAATACCCAAGGACCCCACAGGATTTTGAACAAGCTGTAACCATTCAATTTTTTTTTTTTTCCAGCATCACCTCTAACTCTGGCTGGAGAGGGGATTGGGAAAGGCTGGGAATACACCCCAAAGCTTGGTGAGAGGAAGGATTGGATGGGTGGGATGAGGGCACAGGGGGACAGGGACAGCTCAGTGCTGTCGGAGCAGGCATCTCTCACCATCTGCTGGTGCTGTCCCTACCCCCACCAGGGCTCCCTTCCCCTCAGCTCAGCGTCTGTTGTCACCCACCCCCCGGGTGACAGCCGAACTGTGCTTGACAGCAGAAATGTTTTTTCCCCCACCTCCTCCACAAGCCCTTCCCTTTGTCCTCTTTTCAGCAGTTCTGGCTCCTGCCAGCAGATTACGCTGACAATTCCGTGTGAAAAGGAAATCAGAAATGCACCGGCGTTCCTCACACGAGCAGAGCCACGGCTTGAATGGGAGCATTAATTCAGATTAAAACCGACTCACTCAACAATTCATCTTTTTCTCAGTGCGTGTGTGTGTGCTTTGTGTACGACAGGGCTGTTATTGTCTCGGGTCTCTGATATGACCTGCCTGATTAATGGCATGACACAGCCTGCCAATGTCATTCCTACAACTAAATCGGTGTCACCTGCGGGTCCCCAAGGAGAGGGAACGTGCTCCAGAAACTCTGAGGAAGCAAAGCTGGTTTCCAGGCTCTGCCTCTCAACTCTGTGACAGCTCAGCCTGGCTCCCAAACTGGCTGTTCCTCAAGAAAGCTCTGCTTCCCGAGCTCCAGGAGCATCCTGGAGCATCCCCATCCCAGAAAACCAACAAGTGAAGGGCAGGTTTTGAGTTTTCTTTGGGGATGTTGCCTTTCCCACTCTCACATCACCTCCAGCTCCCACTGTTTCCTCTCCATAAAGTAGAACTACTGTGAAAGCCATGTAGAGGAATTAGAAGGTTTAATTTTTAAAGCTTTGTGTGATCCTGGCATAGAAAAGAAAAAAAAAGCCATATGGATAGAACAGATGCCAAGTAAAATCTCACCCTGAACGCAGAATATACGAAATTTCCTGGTGTGGGTGAAAATGAAGTGTCAGAGGTTGTAGTTTGGAAAGGCCAGAAGGGAGCAACCATTAAAAAAAGCAGGAAAAATTCTCTTTCTAAATTCTTCCAGGGAGTGGTGAGGGCAGAAGTGCTCAGGGGTTGCCAAGGTCCTGCAATCACCTATAATGAGTAACAGCCCCTCAGTGTCCTCTCCAAATGTGTGCCAGTGCCAGTGCCACCCAGCCAGGAGCGAAAACTGAAAGAAACAGCAAAACCAGGCCTTCAAACTGATCAGTCAGAGTGACAAAATCCCAACACAAGCTCAGGACTCGCTTCAGATTTTCTGTTCCAAAACGTTGCATTTCCTTTGCCGTCCCATTGGCACCCGCCAGAGTCCCACCAAAGGCAACAACAGCAACAGAAGAATTACACTCAGTGTGCCAGGTTCATTTTAGAAAGCAGCTTAATTAGAAATTAAATAAGATCAGCTGGGGGGCATTTCCTGTTGTCCAGGCATCATTAAGGGGAGCAATCACCAGGTCCTGCAGGCAGCAGCCGGGCAGAGAAAAACAGGGTGACAAGGACATGACCAGAAAAGGCAGTACCCAGAGAAAACAACAGAAAATCCATCTGTTTGCTGCCTGTTGGAGCCCACCTGGAAGACTGGTTTCTGTAATGTGAGGTTTAGCTTCTTTCTTCCAAGTAAATAAAGTTTCTCTACCAGAATTCCAGCTGCAATCAGGGCAGCACAAAATCCCCTCTGCCCCGGGTGCTCTTCCTGACCTTTGCTCCTTCCAGACGTGCAAGGGAAAGGTTCCAGGTTAAATCCATTCCCTGCTCCCCCTTCCCAGCTTTCTGAGGCTGTACCCATCCAAGGATTTATCCTTTATCCACAGAACACTTCCCCTGCCCTAATTTATCTCCCGATTTTTAGCACGGCTGAATGTGGCGTCCACAAAATCCTGCGGCGATAGGTTCTGCACTTCAAAGATGTCCTGTGCCAGAAAAAAATTTGCCTTCCATTTGTTTCAAAATATTTTGGGCCTGTTTTGTGGGAGGCCTGCATCCTCCTACGTAATGAGGAGGAAGGAAGCCTCATTCCTTGTTCAGCCCCTCGGTGAGGGAGCTGTTTTGGGCCTTCAGACCTCGTCACCGCCTTTCTGTGTGTGCTTTTTCGTGTTCCTCTCCATCTCAGGGGAACCCAAGCCCTGCACAGCTTTCAAGGAGTCTGAACAGTGCTTAATTACATTTCCTGGCATGTTCTCTTCCCTAATAATTTCTAAAATTCTCTGTACCTTCTGACTCATTCCCAGCGAGCCTTGAGCTAATGTTTCCATAGCGCTGTTCAAAGCAAGCCCCAAATCTCTCCCCTGAATGCTAATAGCTAATCTACAGCTCGTCACTGTGGAGGCTGTAATTAATGTTGTTTTTCACAGTGGTCATTATCCTGCATTTCTTAATGTGTGAATTTCATCTCCTGTTTTATCACCCATTCTCTCAGAACCATGAGAAGCTTCTGCAGGTCCTTCATTTTGGCTTTTTCTGCACTGAACAAACTCATTTCACCAGGAAATGGAATTGCCCCGGATCTTTGTGTGTTTTTTGTGAAGCCTGACTGACACAGCCCCAGGCACAGGGCAGGGTGAGACCACTGTTCCTTTTACTCACTAAATCACTAAAGGACCTTCTCTCCTATCCCTTCAGCTTCTTTTTCTTAAGAACCTTTATGGAGAGAACTCATTAAGAGCTCTCGAGAACCCCAGAGCATTGCAGCCACCAGATCACCCTTATGGACACACTGATTTCTCAGGAAATATTTTGTGAGTCACAGCTTCTCTCTGCAAAGCCTTGTTCTTTCCTATTTTGCCATATTTATCCCAGTCTTTTAATTCCATTCCTTAGTACAGCTTTTGTCCTTTGCACCCTAAAGTCCTGCAGCTTTCCAGGTTCCCCTTCTCGTCAGCCTTTAAAAAATCAGTGCATCAGTTGCAACCTTTGCCTTCTTTGTGCTGAGGGTGATGAAAACCTCAGATTTTCACCCTCCCCATTAACAGCAATTTCTGAGTTCCGTTAGAACCCGTGAGCAAAGCCCATCTGCTCCTGGCAATTTGTTATTATTCATCTCTCTGATTCATCCCCAGGCCTTTCCTACCAGCAGTTCAGCTCTTCTGCCCTGTCCCCCCCACAAAAAGGCTCCTGTGAGGAACCCTGCTTGAACCCCAGAGCTGGGAGCACTGGGGTCCATAATTAACCTTCCCCATGGGCTCCACCACCCTTCCCTGCCCTCCAGACTCACAGGAAGGCTCCTGATGTGCTCAGGGCAGTTTGTATTATTATTGTATTATTATTTTAATGCCTTCAGCAAGCTGATCCTCAAAATCTATCTGAGATTTGCCACGTGCCACGCGGCAAAGTAGAACTTTTTTGCTTTCTTGGAAGTGGTTGCTCTTTTTCCCCTTTTCCTGACACAGCTCCCAGTTTTCACCCTTCGCTGAGGCAACGTGAACGCGCAGAGTGGATTGAACTCATTTTATACCACAAAAAGGTATAAAATTCAGGTGAATCTGTGAATTCATCAGGGCTTTAACGAAGTTCCCAGTGTTTTGGCAAAGAGCTGGGGCTGTCAGAGATGCTGCTGCCGGTGGGTGCCCATGTCTCCAGTGCACCTCTCACCCTTTGGAGCAGGCACCTGGAGTTTGGTGGGTTTGTGGTGTAGGGAAACACCGTCCATGAGGTGTGAACACACCCCCTGTGCAGCTGATTCTCCAAAAAGAGCAGCAGGATGGTGGGAATTAATGCACTGATGGTGGGAGATTTATCTCTGCCTGAACCACAGCTGGGAACTGCTGGAGACAGGAATGGGCAGAGCAAGGGGCTGATGGAAAGCACAGCCAAACAGGGAGTGTGAGGATGAAAAACTGCCAAAGGGGGCTTTCTGCATATCCCCAGGGTGATTAAAAAAAACAAGACTCCCTCTCTCAGCCCCGTTCAAGTCTGCCATTATGCAGAAATCCTTTCATGTACCATTAAAATTCAGCCAGTTCTGCTCAAAGCAGAGCTGCCCTTTAACGGGATCCATCAATACTCCAAAAAGACAGGAGCTGAAATGAATATAATTTCTAACAAAAATCATTACAATTCTAAACAAAGAAATCTTTTAAAGTACAAGAAAAGCAGGATAGACAGAGGGAAAAAAGGAGAAAAATGTAATTATATTTGCAAAAACTCTGCTGTTAGGGAACTAGTACAGCTAGTTCATCTTTTGTCCTTGAATTAAAAAGGTGGGCATGGCTAATCCACCAACCTAAAGTCTCTTTTACCTTGCAGTTATATAAAATATTCCTTCATATTTCAAGGTGCCCTTTTGATTTGGGGAGGGGTGTCTGTGGCTTAAAAATAAATACGTTTCAATCCTTTCTCAAGGTCTAACCCTTCAGAACACGCCCACAAGTCAGTGGGGAGAAAGGCACTCTGGAGCAGGCATGGAAAACAAGGAGAAAAGAGCAACATGTCACTTAAATGTTGGAATAAAATCTATTCTTTCCAGCCATTTTCTTAAATTAATGGTGGAGGGCTGATGCTGTTGTTTGGAAGAATTAAGGAGTTGCCATTTTGTGAATAATGAGATACTCCCAGGTGGCAGGAAAGTGTCCTTACACATCTCAGTCTTTACATCCTGTGCTGTCATCCTCCTTTTAAATGCCGTGCTCCAGTCCCGGGGCTCTTTTGGGAATACCCAGCTTTGATCCAGGGCCCATCCTGCCTCCAGAGCTGCTGCTGGCAAAGACTTCCAGAGCAGCTCTGAAGCCACCCAAGGCAGGGGGATTGGAACACCAGAGCTGGCTTTGGAGGGGATGTGCCATGAGGGCAAGCCCAGCTCTTCCCTGTGCTCCCGTGGCTGGGAAATCTGGGAATGAGATTTTGTGGTCCACACATAGCCCCAGCTCCGGGTGGGAGGGCAGGATTTCAATTTTTCACTCACGTGTCTGAGTTTAGTTGATTTAAGGCTACCCAAACCCAGCTTTATTCAGCTTTTGTGTGCATTATCTCTATGAAAAACACAAAACTCTCCCAAAATTCCCAACCCGCTTCGTGCAGGCAAAGTGACTGCAGCGCAGAGCAGAGGTAATGTATAAACGCCCTTCTGTGACCTGCTGTGAGCATTTAATGTGTCATTAATAAACCTGGGGGCTGGGAAAGGAGACAGAAACTGCCCAAATCTGTTGGCCAGCCCTTTTTCCCAAGCCCACCTCAGAGGAACCATTCCTGACTGTGGTATTTGGCCGTACAAGGAGTGAGATCAGCTTGGCCTTTTCTCTCCTCTTCCATCTGAGTTTAGTTGTTATTTACTAGAGCACAAAACAACCAAATGATGCCATGGCAGAGGAACAGAAAATATTTCAGGGATAGGTTTCCTGAAGCTGATTTTATCCAAACAGGAGCTGTGCTGTAGGTTCCTGACCATGGGCAGCAATGCCAGGATCTAAGTGGAGGTTGCCATGTTCCAAGTGAAAAACCATCATCATCCACTCAAAGATGTGATCAGATAATGAGCAGCTCTGAAGTGGATAATTTGACTTTATTCAGAGGTGGCTCAGCACCAAATAATACCTGATCCAGATCCCTCCCTAATTCATCTAAACCCTACTCCTGGCCTAATTTCACATGCTTGAGGTGGCCTCGGATGGGCCAGAGGCAGAAGAAATGGGATGAAAGACAGCATTGCCACTCATTAATTTCAAAGTCCTGATTTAAACCTTCATTTTTCCCTCCATGAGGCTTTTGTGAGCAGTTTTCATGAGGAGAGGCTGATTAAAAAAAAAAAAAAATTAATTGTGTGTGCGTGAGTAAACGTGAAAAAAAGGTTTCAACAAAATTTCATGGCACACCTTAAACAGGAAGGAAAGGGAATTCTGGTGCCCGTTGCACACAGATGAAATTTATAAGTCAATAAGACTAATTTAATTCCAAAAAAAAAATCAATACTGGGAAATGTTACCAAAGCACCACTCGTTGGCTTTCCATTTGTTTGTGGACACATTTCTGGAATAATAATGGCAAGTCATTACTCAGACACTGCTCGGTGGCTACAGAGGCACTGAAAGCCACGGGCTGCTTTCCTCTGTCAGTAAAAAGAATATTTCTCACTCAGAAGTTGCCATCAGGATGAGATCCCACTAATAACTGAGAACTTTAGGCCTTCTGGGTGGGATCTGCAAAAAATATCCACCGTGGATGTAACTCAGTCATCATAAAATCGATGGGAGATTCAGCAAACACACACAATCATGTCAGCCCCAGGGCTGGGCAGGAACCCCCATTTATTTGCTACTTAAATGAAACTTTACAGCATGGAAAAGGCACGGGACCCCTCCAGCATCTCTGAATGCATTGATCTTTCAGAAATATCCCCCGAGGCTCTCTGCAGCAGCCGGGCAGAGACGGAGCCACAACTCAGCCTTGGAGGTTTCGTGGAGCTTGGAAACTCAGCCTGAGACTTGTAAAAAATCCTTTCAGTGGGTGCTCAAAATCTACCTGAAAATGTGAGGAAATGTTTTCACTTCTTTTTAGATGGTTTAAAAGCATCCTAGCCCTCATTTAGTGAAAGTTTATGGAATCAAACTCTGATTGTCTTTGCTATAGTTCTCTCCTTTCTGCTTTGCTCTCTCCAGTGTCCTGTGCCAATGCCATTATCCTGATTTCTGCATTTTTCCAGGCATTAAAGCCCCTCAGTTTATCACAGTAGCAGTTCTGAAGGGCTCTCCTTGCACACAGCTAAAGATTGAGCAAGTTAACTCTTCTTTATGGGCAGCAGGATTTATGACTGGCACGTTACTTTTTAACAAAAACCTGCTCAGGTCTTGGGTGTGCCTTATTTAAAAAATAATCAGAGGGAACAGAAAAAGGCTCTGGGGTGTTACTCAAACATACAAATCTGTGCAATAAATGTTTGTTTCCTCTGTTACACTTTCTTTCACCAAAATTAAAGTTTTAAATGGTGTACAAGAATCTAAATCGATCTGTTGAAGCACAGGGCCAGGAGTTGGACTGGATAATCCTTGTGGGTCCCTTCCAACTCGGAACTTTCTGTGATTCTGTGATTTAAGCACGGGTTTATCTTTAGGAAACTGAACAATTTATCACCTCCAGCTGTTATTCCTGACTTCAGCCAGACCAGTCATGGAAACATCCCTCATCCTGGGAGCACAAAATCCTGACCAGAGTGAGCAACTGCACCCATTGCAAAAGAAAACTGGAGTCACATCTTCCACCAGGTTGAGAGGGCTCAGAGATGGGGAATTGCTCCTCTTTAATGCACTGGAGACGGGATGGGAGCTCTCTGCTCCCAGTGGAGCCCTTCCCATGGAACCCACAGGGCCCCATGTGTGTCTGAGGGCCAGAGGGCACGGGGGGAGCTGTATTGCTGACAAATAATTGCAATGTGTCTGTGGAACGTTTGCAACACATCAGCAGCAGTGTTTAGAGCGGCAGCCTGGAGGTCTGGAGCTGTCAGGGCAGATAATGGCCCAGCACAGGGCTGGCTAATAATAACACCAGGCTCTGCTGCTCCCTGTGCCAGTGCAAACTCCAGAGGGCTTTTTGCCTGTTTTCCCCGCTCTCTGCAGCTGTTGATGTTACATTTTGCAAGGGACATCTCCAGCGGATCCCTTCTGTGACCTTCAGAAGGCACAACCCCACTCCTGCAGTAGCCACTCATCAGAGATTCACCAGCGTGAGGCACAGGGGCACAAAAACCCCCCAAAGCAGGGCACAAAAACAGCCCGAAGCAGGGCCCAGAGCTGAGCTGGGCTCTGTGGAGAGTGGTTGCCCACCCTGGGGGTGACCATCACACCTCAGGCACAGGCAGAGCTCTGTCCTGCTCCATCATTATGGCACAACTCTTTCCCAATGCACACTCTGTCATGCAAGGAGATGGTGGAGAAGGTTGAAGGTACCAAATTTTACCATTCTTAGAGGTTTGTTTCTCCAGCCAGCTGCAAAAATGGTTTAAAGGTCCTAAAGAGGGGGTGGTGGGCACTGCCCAGGCTCCCCAGGGAATGGGCACGGCCCCAAGGGGCACTGCCAGAGCTCCAGGAGGGTTTGGACACCACTCCCAGGGTGGGATTGTTGGGGTTTCAGTGCAAGGACAGGAGCTGGACTGGATCATCCTGTGGGTCCCTTCCAGCTCAGGATATTCCATGATCCTACGAAAGCTCAGAAAGAAAGGGTTTGGTGTCACCCTGCTGTGCCAGGGGTGAAATAATCAGGTGGAACTTTTCACTCTGTAAAAAAAATAGGAGAAAAAAGCATCAAGTTCAACACACAAAGCAAACAGCTTGGCTTCCACTGAACACAGTGAGGAAAAAGTCATGTATGGGCAGCTGTCCTGTGGCATTATCCAAGCTGCAGATGACCCAGAGTGGATGTGGCCTCTCTATTTGTATTTGGAGACACCTTCAGTGCTGGAGAAGAAAGAGTGTGAAAGCCATAAAGCTCTGTGCCCAATTAAAACCACTTTCAAAACCTCAGCAAAATGTAAACATGCTCAGTGCTGCAAATCACAAGAGAAAAAAATGCTTATTTGTTTAAAACCACTGTTTTTAGCTTCACTCACCTTGATCCAAATACAGCATGAAGATTTTATTGTACCTTAACCATGCCTGAAAGCATGGAAAATTACAATTCAGACACCAGTCACATCCTGTAGCTGAAAAAACAGGGAGATATGAGTGAAGGAGTGAAGAGAACCCAACTGCACAGGGATAAAGAAGATAAATCAACTCAAGGACCTGTGTTCAAACTGCTGTGAAGTAAAATGGGTTTCATCTCTATCTGAATGTAAAGGTACAGCGAGGAGGGAATAGCAGGGCTGAGTGGAAAACATCCCATTCCCTGTAAGAGCTTTGAGCCAACAACTGGCTTGGGGGAGCTAAAGGTAAAAACATCCCTCATCATTCACCTGGAAAAGGGCCTGGCCTTGTGCCAGCGCAGTCCAGCTCCAATTTACAGCAAATTAGGACCTTTCCAGTGTCCATTAGGTCCAGGTGTTGTTTTGTTGCAGAACTGGAGGGTTCAGTGGAAATAGAAGGTTTTCCCTCTGGACAGAGAATGGAGGGTGGGAGGAATAAATGACAGATGCAGCAGTGATGTGGGGACACCAGGAGTGTCCTGGGTCAGTTTCCTTCTCCATCTGGCTTTTCTTCCTAAATACAGATATGGTTGAAGTCTCCTGAAAGGGCACAGGGGACTCAGCCAAACTTTTGGAATTGCCCCCTAAAACTTGGGGATCTGCTACCAAAAGCAGCTGATGTTTTTTCCTATCCATTTCCTAGGAGGCTAAAATGGAAGATTGTGGTGTAAAGAATTTCCTCATTTGCTCTCCAGCAGCACGGAACTGAAGGAAGCAATACTGGCAGATAAGCAAAGAGTTAATGATTAATTAATTGTGCCTCATTATATCTGTGTCCTCCCACTGCCAAGGCTTTGCCATTTCAGCTGGGAAACCAACATTACTGCTACCACAGGCCCTGCAAATCATACTTTATCAAGCTTTATCTTTCTGATCAAACTAATCTTTCAATTACAAAAGGAAAAAAAACCCCCAAACCACCCTTCATCCAAATCCCCAAATACTGCCCATCAATTTAACTCCTATTCCTGTGTTTTCCCTTATCACAGGACTTAATTCATGCCAAAGACTTCATGTTTGATTTTGATCAAGTCACTTACCTTCTCAGGAGGGAAATCCATCTGCCCTAAGTCCAGCTATCTAAAATCAGCTGTCTGGTCCAAGCTTTCTGCAGAGGCTCCCACCGTTGTCAGAGAGAGCCAGAGCTCCCTAGAGGATGCTTCATCTTCTGCTGGCAGAGGGGCCCAGGTCTCTGCCTTGGTGATCATTAATCTTCGATCTGTGCTCTGCTGCTTGCCCAGCAGGACACATCTGATCCAGATCAGGAGTGATTTATGCTGGCCTTGTGCACAGATAAACTCAGAGCCAGCAGAGCAGGGCAGCTGTGGGATGAAATGAGGAGAAATCTCCCCCTCCTTCATTCTTCTGCCTGGCCTGTACATTTGCATTCAATCTTGCAGATATTTATCCACGTTTAATTAGGGGCAAGTTCATGAAAATAAGCAAGGCACTGATTTCCTGCAGGATTGGGGCCCAGGGTTGCAAACTTTCAGGTGAAGGGCTGTTTCTCAGCAGGTTCTTGTGCAACAAGCACTGTGTGATTCCAGCTGAGCCTTCCAGGCCCCAAAGTATTAAATCATTGTCACCAAGCTCAGCACCAGCTGACAATCAAACCTTTTCCTGCTGCTGGGATAAAGGAATAAGTGCTGGTTACAAAGGTGCCCTCAGCTTCCCAAACATTTGCCTCCAGACACTGAAATGAATTCGGCACAGCCTCCCCTCAGTGATCCAAACTTCAAATCAAATCCTGGGATTTATCAGGGGGCTGCTTGCCAAAGCACACCCCAGAATGCCTCTCTGATGTATCCAGAAGGATCAGCCAGATCCAGGGCATGTGGCAAGGAGGAACTTTTCAGAAGCATTTGGATTTGGCAAAGCATCCCCAGGCAATTAAAGCCTGCGTGAACCCGAGTTTTGCTCCTGCTTGTTTGTAGAGTTAAAACATTTCCTTAAAAAGAAAACAAAACCAAATAGGCCTCAGCAGCTTAATGAGGATTTTATTATCCTACCTCTTATTTACTGGTATGGAAATGCTCAGCTCGTGCTGCTAAATAGCAGCCTGTTTCCTTTTCCATTTTCTTGGGCTTTTAGCTAATCAGCTTGAAAATGCACTTGCCATTAATCTGATAACCACCATTTCCTTCAGCGATGCTCAAACCCCGGCGTTCAGGTTAGCATTATTTGAAGATGAGATCTGATTCATTTGTTGCATCTTTTTAATTATGAAAGGCAATTTAGGTATAATTATGCCATTTTTTGAGATTAAGCTGAGTTCGCTGTTCCCCCTGGCCAATTCTCAGCCCAGTTCTCTGTGCCAATCCCTTCCCAGTTTAGATGATTAAGTGACCAGATTGCTTTTGACTTTCATTTTTTTGGTTCCTTTCATGGAAACCCCAGGAGCCTCAAGCCTTTTAATGCCCTGTGTGTACACAAACCTCCACAAGAGAATGGGCACGTCCCAGTGTAAAAACAAGTGTCAGAAATCAGTTTGTTGGCAAAACACTGAGGAATATCTGCCTGTAACCCCTAAGCACCATCTGAGAGCACTGATAATTCCCATTAGGATGTTTAGGTGCATTTGGGAACTGCAGTGGAGCTTTAGCTCTGCCTCTGGCAGCTGCCTGCTCTCAGGGAACAGCAGGGTTCTGGCTCAGAGCTCTGGTTTGTTCTCCAGACAGCTGATTTTGGGGTAAACTGGAGCTGTTTCTGACAGGAGACATGGGTGTGTTCCCCAGGCAGCCTCAAAGATGGGAGGGGAAAATCTGCTTGTGGTACACACCATTTCGAGTCATTCCTGATGAATGATTTTCAGGGAGCACCCCAGTCAAAAGGAGCCTCAGATTGTCTCCAAGGCATAGAAAAAAAAGGGATTAAAGACCTTCTGGCAGCCAGGTCTGTCCTCACCACATCACCTTGACAGAATTGTAGATGCCACAAATTGCCTGGGAGGGCAGCTCTTTGTTCTGAACTGGCTCCTGATTGTCAGATCAGCTTCTCTGGGCATTCAAAAAGGAAAAAAAATACAAACCTTGAGCACACAGAAATGAGACTGGTGAATTGCAGAGGCCAGGTGCGATGCCTGGGTACAGGCCTGGTGTTCTGCAAAGCTTGATTTGATTTGTTCTCCTGATGTCCCCCTGCCAATGACAAAGGAGGAGACCACGAAATTAATCCCCAGCTCCAGAGCAACCTGGGAATGACAGGAAAAGGATCAGCCAAGGAAACCGCTGAGGCCTCTGCTGCCAGGGCAGGCTGGGGACATAGCACTGAATACTGTCCTTCAAAATTCCAAATTCCACAGAATCCTGGACATTCCATGGGATCTGCAGTGACGTCTTTAGCCCACTCTTCACAAAATGCACTTTTGTCTTCAGCTGCCATAACCCTGAGAGATCCATCAGCATGGCTGAGCTCTGAGAAGGCATCAAATCACATAATACATGGGGATAGTCAGCTTACTCTTACCTGCATTTCAAAGCAATTTTCTCATCCTTAAATAATCTACACATGTTAATTAGGGGCTAGTAAAGTAGCTTAAATGCTGTGAAATTAGAGTGAATTATTCATGTCATTTCTTAGCAGCAGTGGTGGCAGATAATGTTTTTGTTTGGGGGGGGGAAAAAAAGACTTAAATAATGAGAAGATGGAAATTCGTATTAATTTGTTTGCTCAGGAATAGAAGCTTTTTTTCTGGTGAGAAGGACTTCAGTTTAGAAGAGCTCTTCAGCTGAGAAACAAACAGCCACTCATTTAGCCAGAACATGTTGACCGATCTTTAATCACTGAGTGGCCTCAAAGCACTTCCAGAGATAACAGGGATGCAAAAATAGCCTTTTGCAGGCTGTGCAGCCCATGTTCCCTGCCCGTGGCAAAATGTTCCCTGCAGCACCAAAAGTAATTTAGAGGCTGCCGGTCCGGGGTGGAACATTACGAGTTCACCATTTTTTAAGAAGCCTTTCTGCAGCGAGAGGAACAGATGGGTCCATTTGTCCTTGGGAGCAGAGGCCACTCTGGGTGATGCTCTTTGAACACAAACCTGCACAAGTGGCCTGTGATTTATTGACTCTCTCTGGGGACAGTTCCACACTTGGATCTTTCTGTCTCCCAACCTAGGGCTGCACCAGTTGCAGGGGTGAAGATGAAAGGCAGAATTTAAAAATACTAATTTAGCAGGTTTTGACTCGGAGCAACTTTGCTAAAGCAAAATTAATAAGACTTAGATAGAAAGCTAATTAGCAGAAAGGCAATTAAGCTATCCCAACAGGAACCATCTTCAGTGCCTCAGCCAGAACATGCTGTTCTCTCCCGCCAGGTAGAGCGGTTCCAGTGTCATCCAAAGTGTTCAGCTAAAGAAAGCACATCCTCATTTATCTGTTTGAAAACAAATTTAAAACCCAACAGGGAAAATATATCAAGAAAGGGAACAGAGAGGAGTAGAAATTCAGTAATAAGACCTGAAGAAGAGCGACAAAGAGGCTGCATCTGCATTTGTCTACGTGGGCCCAACAGTGGCACTTTATGGCACCTGAAGATGCTGTAAATCTCTTTACCCACCTACAAGGAAATCACCTTCTTCTAAATGTCAGAGATGGCATTCACTGCTTTTAGAATTTATATGTGCCTGCAAGAGCCTCCTTCCTTTCCCTCAGCCCCCCAAGCTTTTATGCAGTGAGAGATTTCAGCCTGGCGAAGGCTCAGCAGGGCAGACACAGGAAGGGACGCACACAGAGATCCCACAGAGCTTTTCCAAAATGCAGGGAAATGCAGCAGCCGTGTAAAAAAGCACCTGGGGACGTGAAACTCGAGTGCAAGCACCAGCCCAGGGCTGTCACTCAGCCATGCTCACTTGGTGCCTCTCCATGAACACGGAGCAGCCCCCACTTTTCGTTAAAGGGTTGAATTGCTTTGCTTTTCTGCAGGACAGAAGTTTATTTAGCAGGGCATTGCTCAGGAGTGGATGGCATATGGGGAGTTCACAGCCTGGTGTAGCCCATAATAATCTGTTCATGTTCCTGTCTCCAAAGTCAATGGCAAACACAGCAACAGCCCCAGCTTCAACTCCCAGTTTAGTGCCCTACTCACTAGACCACAAAATTGTTTTTTATATAGACGGACACATAAAGATATGGATGGATGGCTCAAAGCCTGATTTTATTGCCATATGGACACCTAAAAATTAGCATGTTAAAATGCAAAGGATTTTATCTGCTGCATATTAATGAGTTCCAATCTCCTACAATGAGGCAATAATGAAATGACCTATAAAAGCAGTTAACATCAGTGGAAGTGAGATCAAACAGAGCTTTGCTGCTAAAAACCCTCCTCTGACTACAGAGGAGCCAACTTCTCATCAGAAATTGCCTGCCCTTTACAGCACAGCCATCTCAAATGTGATGGAACCATTCTTGGGGTCAAATATCCAACGCAGTGCTGTCCATCCCCCTAAAATCCTGAGCTGGTTGGTATCACCTCATCCTGCTAAACTCCTGCACCCTCAGTGGAAACCTCCCAGCACTGTCAGAACCAGTTTCAGACCTGGCCCCTCTGTGTGTGTGGATTGACATCCTCAAGGAATTCATTTTAAACACCCACAGAGGGTCTTTTTTCCCCCCCACGCTGCTGTGATGGGTGAATTCCCTTTGGGTTTGGGTGTTCTTATACCACCAAGGTGCTCCCTGTGTTGCAGATATTCCCTGGGACAGCAAGGGAGGCTCCCAGCAGGAGAGATGGAGCATATGTCTCCAACAACATGAAACGCTCTGGGTCAAGCTCTCAGCAGGAGAACTCCCACAGATTCCCAGAAACCACAAACATGATCTTCACGCCTTGCCAGGCGCTCCAGATACGTGACGCATTGGGAGGGAATAACTTCAGATTTGCTTTATCCCCATTTTCCCTGCGTTTATTTCAGCTGATCAGTGAGACAAACATGGCAGAGAACGTCCCTGATGTGTTTTAAGTCCTCATGCAAGGACATGAAGAGTGGCCAAAGAACCCGGTGGGTGCTTGGAGAACCGACAGTGCAGGACACACGAGGTTGTCACTCCGATTGCAGATGAAATGTTTTGATGTCTGGAGCTCTCAAGGATGGAGCAACCACAAGTTGGAGTGAGTTACACCAAGTTCTGAGAGCAACTTGAAACTCTGAACTCGATTTCCTGGAAATTTGGATCCATCAGCATTTCCAGCGAAATTAAAAGTCCATAGGACTTTGGTAAAAGAGGAGATCGCAGGCGAATCCACAGACACTGACTACATTTTCCCCCCCTAATTAATTTAATTCTTTTCTTCTTCAAAGTGTTGGGCTATTTCACTACAAACTCAAACAGGGGACACTTTGATCTAAAGAATAAGGTGGTTCAGATCTCT
This sequence comes from Falcunculus frontatus, assembly GCA_013398115.1. NCBI lineage: Eukaryota > Metazoa > Chordata > Aves > Passeriformes > Falcunculus > Falcunculus frontatus. Next base: position 403,374 of record VZRV01006236.1, read on the forward strand.
GCTAATTAGCAGCTGTCCTTACAGATTTTGGCAATAAATTCGATGCAAAATTGTATTATAATCTGTCCTGCCTTACTCTGTGCTTAGGATGGGAACAGCACAGAGCATTTAGTTGACATGATGGGACATATCACCTAGACATCAGTGTTGTACATTTTTCAACAAAAAATTAGAGATATGAAAGTGAAAATAAAAAAAACCCCAATTTGTAATAACTGGTTGGTCACCTGGAAGGAAGATCTTGCTACTACCAAGAATAACACTTTTAAAACACAGCACTTAAAATAATATTAATAATATCAATGGGTAATGCAGCAAATTCTCATATAATTTTGTTAACTTTTTTCTGCTGGTAACGAAACATTTTTTTGGGAGGGTTTGATGCAGGGACCCACACCCTTGCTGACATAAGGAAGGGTTTCTGTTGTATCAAAGGCCCTTTAAGGGAAGCACCTGCCCTCCAGGTCCGCCCCACAGCACTATTTAAGCCAGCCAGGTGGGCCAGGCCAGGGGATGGAGGTCTGAGATGCTGCAGGAGCTGCTGTGGGATGAGGAGCTGCTGCACCATGAGGGTTTCTCAGCTGTGTGGAGACACCCGGCAAGAGAAAGGTACTGCTGGGGTCATTGGGGTGAGGAGATTGTGGAGGTTGAAATGTTTTGTCCTTTGGAGACTCAATTGCACCAAAAGATGGAGTTGGTGACCCAGTGGTGTCTTGGTGAGGGTTGAAGCTTTTTGTCTTTTGTAGCCTCTGAATTGAACCTAAGGATGGAGTTGGTGACCCAGTGGTGTCTTGGTGAGGGTTGAAGCTTTTTGTCTTTTGTAGCCTCTGAATTGAACCTAAGGATGGAGTTGGTGACCCAGTGGTGTCTTGGAGGAGAGAAGTGAGGTGTTTCTGGGGTGGGGCCCTGTTTGCTTTGGAGTTTGGGCTGTGTCTGGTGGAGCAATTGTGCCTTTTGGTCCTGCAGTGCCTTATCCCCAGTGCTGCTGAGCAGTTTCTGTCCTTGGGGTGTTGGAAGGGAGGCTGAGCTCTGCCAGGGCTCTGGCATCCGTCAAAAACCAGAGCTGAAATGCAGCATTCTGCTTTTCCTGGCCTGTAGCCTTGAGTAGGACGTTGTGGTTTTCTCCTTTCATTTCACTCTTGATGAGAAATCCATCCCAGCGTGTTACTTTAGGTATTAAAAATATGCTTTAAACGCCCAGCACTGGTTCTAGCAGTTGTCTGCAGTATTTTTGTTTTAAGATGCTTAAAGTATGAATAATGAGGACAGAAGGAGTGGGTCAGGGGATCAAGCATTACGTATCGAGAAGAAACGGGAAGGAATAGCATTTGGAAAACAAAATTATTTCCTTGAATGAACTCTTGACATGGATGAGAATTAACTTTGCCAAACCCAGATGGTGCTGCAAGGAGCAGTGAAGTTAATTCTTCCTCTTGCTGAAGTGCAGGGTAACCTATTTGTCCTTTCTCTCTCCTCGTTATGTGGTGATGAGATCAAAGCTGACATCTGGCTGCAGTTTTGCTGAAACTGGGCAAGTGATACTCTCTGCTGAATTCATAAAGGGAAAATATATTTGGAAAGGGAAAAGCTACTGGGGCTGCCTCTCAAAAGTTTGAGTGTTCAGCAAGTACCTCGTGTGCTGTAATATCTGCTGCTGCTTTGTGCTGAAAGGTAATGGATTAAACATTAATGTTCTAAACCATATTTATCATCTCAGCCTTGTTGCTACATTAATCTGCAGGGCTATTTTCATGCTGCTGTGGTATTTACATCTGTGAAAAGAGATTATAAAACACAATTGTAGCTCAGGGTGACTCTGAGCCTGGTGTGGCAGTGGATGGAGGCTCCTCTGGCTCCTGCTCCTCCTCCAGTGCAGCTGACCTGGGGTGCATTTAATTTTTGGGGGCTGCAGCTCAGTGTGTGTCTGTCCCTCTTGATGGATGGGTTGTGCCCAGCTGGGTGAAACACCACTTAAAAATGTGTGGAAAGAAGAGAATAGAGTCCACAGCAGACCAGAACAACTTCCAAAATGTGTTTTCCTTTTAAAAAATGGTTCTTTGGTGCATCCTCCAAGTGACGTTAAGGGACCTTGCTCTGGTGCAGAGTCCAGTGCTGGCAGGAGCTGTTTCCCTGTGTGTTCTACAGAGCAGAGCCCTGATTTGTCCCTTTAATTCCATTTAATTTTCATGGCTGCACTTCTAAATTCTGTGTGTAAATACAAGGTGACAGTGCCTCCTAGGAACTGGAGCAAGCAGCATATTTCTGAATTTTAACTAAATGGTGTTCAGTACCACTTTGGGATGTGCCATGTCCTTGGTGAGGGGAGCATTTAGGGAAGTGAAATTCATGTTTTTCCAGCTTTTGAGCAGCACCTTTATTCCAGTGGCATCTTGTGGCTGTAAAGGCTGTGGGTACTTTGTGTTCCCTGGAGTTCTAATATGAAAAGTGAAGTATTTTGGCCTTCCCCGTGTCACTTGGGATGGCTGAGAAATGCTCTGTACCTGCAATGACAGATTTCATGTTCTCACAACTTCTACATAAATTTCATTTATGTTTAAAAAATGGGTGCTGCTCAGCAAGTTTCAGATGTGCTGATGTTGAATTTCCTGAGTATGCAAGTAAGGGGTTAAAAGATCTTTTAGGAACTGTCTGGGTGGATCGTCCCATCACACTGAAGTTGTCCACAGCTCCTCAAATCCTCACATTACACAAGGGAGTCTCTTGAGCTCAGAGAAGGCAATTCCTGGGAGAGACTGGACTCTGGAAAATGCTTCCCCTTGCCCTTGTGCTTTGTAGGAGGAGGCTGCAGGGATGGAGGTTGTCCTGTAGAAACCTGGTGACCCTTTGTCTTTACAAATAAATGAAGTTAGTGGGTGTGTGGATGGCACAAAATTCCTCCCAGACCTCTCCCACTGAAGCACATTCTCCTCTCTGCTTCCCTGGCAGCAACAAACAGGGGTAGGAATTCTTGTACCTTTAAATTCTTGTACCTTCTGAGTGTTCACTCAGAATTTACAGCTCTTCCTAGGACAGAATACCCCAAATCTGAGACATCTGTGACCACAAGATAATTTTCCTGTTGCCTCTCTGTCCTTCTTAGACATGAATTCAGAACTTTATTCTCTCCTGTTGCCTGGGAAGGGTTTCAAATCCTCTGTTCAAGTCTCTTAAAAGAGCTCACTGAATTTGTCAGCTGCCTCGGAGTGTGTGCGGATGATACCAGACAAATCTCTCTTGCTAGGCAGCCTCAAGCTGAATTTAACACTTAATCTAGGCCTGCAATTTGTGGAATATCTGTCTTCCAAGGGAGACTGGATCCCAAGGCTGGGCTCTAGAGATCTCTGAGCTTTGGAAGAATTGGAAGTTTTGGCTTAAATCTGTGCCTCTAATACTAATGTGAAATTGTCTTGGGAGGAACACAAAGTGGTCCAAGGAATTTAGGGAGCTCTTTTCTTTCTCAGCACTTGAAAGCCTCTTTGGCTTTTCTTTGCTTGCTTTCACAAGATCTTGTGATCCATTGCAAAGAGAACGTGTTCCTTCAGTCCTTTAAAAAAAGCTCTTTGAAGAAATGAAAGCCAAGCGTTGAGAAGCTTTGTTTGCTCAATTTGCTGAATTTAAAAATCCATTATGTTTGGCTCAGCTGTGCTTGGGGAGTGGATGGTGGAGATTTGCTTCCTGTGTGCGTTGAGACCCTTCCAAGGATGGGGAATCTGCTGGGGGAGTTGGGATGGAGCTGACAGCTCTTGTGGGATCCCTGTGTTGGGTGTCAGCAGCACTCAGGGGCGTTCAGGGCTGAGCCTTCCTCAGGCAAACGTAATTAAAATATGAAAGGTTTACCTGTGTAAAAGCTGCTTTGTGAGAAGCTCACTGAGGTTGTACCTGTCCTGCCGAGTGCTCTCATCACTCTCTGCAAGCACCTTGGGCAATCTTAATTAATTCTCCATTAACTTGGAACTTTCTTAATTATGGATTACCCTGAAAACCTCTTTAAACCATGGCTGGGTCTGGTTCAAATCCTTCCCTTCTGGCCCTGAGGAACTCCACCACTGACTTGGGTGCTTCTCTTGTCTTTTATTTGTTTAAGAGAGATCAGAAGCAAACTCTCAAATCCCAGTGCCTGAGTATCACCTGAAAAACTCTTTGCTGCGATTTACTTGGATTCAGGCTGAGCCTAAAGAACCCAGGAGCTTTCGGAGGCTTTAGGATGTGCCTTGGGATCAATATTTAAATTATGGAGCTACTTTGCATTGTTCAGTCGTGAGGAAATATTGCAGGAGAAACTCTCCCTTGTTTCCCTGTTTCTTGCAGCTGGTTTGCTGCTCAGAGCAAAATTTTCCATCAGGCACATAGGAGCCACAGGATCATTTAAGAACAAAGGGTAAATAAAAATAATAACCAAAAATAAACTGAGAACATGCCACCTTGTTATTTGTCCTTTAATGTTTTCAAAGCATTTGCATTTCAAAACACACTAATCTGTCCACTTTGATTTATTTTTATTGAAATACAAATCAAACTCCGAGCCCAAGGGAAGGGGGATTTTTTTCATTATTTATTTCTTTTAGCCCATGGCAGCGAAACAATTTTAATTTCTTTTAAATGTATTCTGCTCTCCTTTGTTCTTGCTCAGTCAAAACATGTATAGATTTCAGGGAGTTTTGCTCACTCAGGGGGTGGCTGAGGGCTGCAAAAAGCAGCTTTTGGGTGTGTTTGTGGCCGTGCACATCTCCCAGGTGCTGAGACCGGGTGGAGGAGCTGCCCAACTTCCATGATTCTGTGGGAAACTCCGTGTTTTTGGGGAATGAGGGAGCCTGAGGGGAGGAGTTCTGTCAGAATTGCCTGACAAGCAGAGGATGCTGGTGGCTGCCTGGGCCCTCTGCTCTGGGGAGATGCTGGAGTGGACTCCAGGCTATTTTTGGGTACAAAAGCAGCTGTTTTGGGTGCCCTCAGCTCCTGGGAGGTGCAGAGTGACTGTGCTGAGCTGCTTCACACCTAACCCCAACTCCCCCTGTCCTGGGGGAAGGACCTGCCAGGAACAGAGGCACTTTGGGCATCTGCTGTCATCCCCAACCATCACTTTGCAAGGGGGAAAAACACTTGGTGAGGTTCTGATCCTTTCAGTTGACCCCACTGGGTTTCAGATGAGATCCAAGGAGCCCATGCATGACCCCCAAACTGGAAATCTGCCTCTCCCAGGGCAAAGCAGGCACTGGGAGGCTCCTGTAGGAGTGGGAGGATCAGAGTCTGTGGTTAATTTTCCGTGGTTTAGGGTTCCAGGGTGAAATTCTGCCTTTCATGGCATTTCCCATTGTCCAGTGCCCTCCCAGAGGCTGCTTCTGTGGTTAAAAAAAAGGGATGAATTCTGCAGTGAAAAGTTCCTGAGCTCCTTCAAGCAAATATTGCTTCAGTGCTTCCAGCTCCTGGCTCTGGGCAGGTTTGCCTTGTGACCCAGTGGGTGAAATGGAAAATGGCAGATTATTCCCATTATTTGAGGCAAAGAAAAAACCACAATGCCTTTTAAATATCCTTTAAATATATCAGTGCTTCGTTCCTGGGAGCCAAAAGCTTTCCTTAAATCACACTGGACCCAACCAGGCAGAGAACATCCCAGTGCTCACGGCCACTGTGGGTATTTCTTATCCCTGGGGATTGCTTCCACCCATAGGTTAGAACCAGAAGATGCAATATATCAAAAAGCAATTTATTCACCTTGCTAGGAGAGGTATGTTCCTCAATTGTTGATCCCTCCATCTTTTCTCTCACCTCTCTTCACCTGACTTGTCTGAATATTTGATATGTGAGCTGAGAGGAAAGAAATATCCTTCCCCAGCACCACATTCTCTGCATGTAAAGAACAGGGAACACTTTCCAGCTCAATTCGTATTTTTAGCACAAAGGAGGATGATAATTCTGTTCCCTTCAGCAAGGGATGGAATGTGAATCAGGTAATTGCCTAATTAGGAATTAAGGGATGGGAATTTAGGGAATTAGCCTAAAGACTTTATTTTTGCCTGCTGGAGTCTGGTGTTTCTTGTTACCATCCTTAATTCTTTCCTAATGCCTTGTCCCATGACAAAACACCTGTTACAAAGGCCATCATTCCAAAGCTGTCTGTAGGTGTGTTAAATGCTGAGCAGAGGGATGAAAACAGCACAAGTTTTTGCTGTGTTGCCCTTCAAATTGCTTCCAAAAGGAAAAGGCAAAACATGCCAGGCCACATTTCTGTGTGAAAATTCTTGTGTTTCAATGAGCTTTGGATGTGTGGAGAGATTGTGCTTTGCTTTGTGTGTGTGCCCCTGGAATCATGGGCTGTGCAGGACACGGCAGGAATGTGCAGGGAAGATTAAGCAGCCAGAGCACATGAGCTCAGAGGAGGAGGAATGACAGAAAATCCAAGTGGAAATTTACAGCTGCAGCTGGAGACACTTGAACTGTATCAGAATAACCTCAGTAATTCTGCTCCTCTGGAAGATGCTGCAAAGGAATAACCCATTTCTTCATCCTAATGAATAATGGAGAAGGCACTCCAACACTACTAATTAGGAGAGATTTTATTCTGGTAGGTTTTATTAAGGAATATTAATAAGCAACATCTTGAACAGAAGAATGGAGATGTGCAGAGAAGCTTTAAACGCAGGGCTCTGGGAAAAGCTGCCAAAGAAAAAGGTGGAAAAACTCTTCCAAATACTACATGGAAAAGAAGCTGCTCTGGCTCAATTCCCAAGCTGTGGTGAGAGGTAGTGGGCTCCTTTTCAGAAGATCTAATCCGAGGCAGAAGGGACTTTTGCATCTGATTTCCCAAGGAGCTGACAGCCCAACACACTCAGTGTTTGTGCTGCTTTGGGTGTGTGGTGCCTTCCAGGACTGGTGCATGACCTGAATTGCTCAAACTGTTCTCTTGGGGCACTAAAAGGGCACCAAAGAGCTCTTTTCAGGCAGGGTGTAACTGGATAGCAAACAGGCAGGAGTGACAAGTGGGACTTATTTCACCAGCACAGAGGGGATGTGCTGCATCTCCTGAGGAAGAGCAGCACAAACTTCTCTTCCCACTGCTCCTCAGTGCAGAAAAGGTCATGGGAGGTGTTATCTAGAGAGAGCTGTGGTGTTCCCTTCTGTTTATCTGGGCACACTCCTCTGGGAAAGCAATGGTTGCTCATCAAACTCTTGTAAGATAAAATGGCCTTTTGAACCATCCCAAGTGAGTCCCCTGGAAAGCATGATGACAACAGGCCTTTTTAGCCTTTTTTTGAAATTCTAATTACTCTTAAATATTTTTTAGCAGGCCTGGCTTGAGCCCAGGTTTAGCTCTGAAGATGACATTTGTGATTTCCAGAGGTTTGCTGGTGTCAGGGAACTCGAGATGTGTGAGCAGCTGGATGTGTCAAAACACAGCAACCAGGTGGCAGTGCTGGAATGGATGGGCCTCTGGGCTACTAATTTATTAGATTTGGTATTAAACAAGCTTTTCTCCTCTTCATGAGTCACTCTAGGACCCATTTGAAGGGTCTCTGCAGAAGTAAACTAGGTCAGACTTAGACACTGAGCAGTTTTGGGGCGAGTCGCTTTTAATTGTGCCCGTAACCAACAGTGGGCAGCCCACTCCTCCCAGGAGTCTTGAGTAAATTAAATTGACTGGAGATGCTCAGTTTTGCTGGTGAACTGAGCAAGGAAGCGAGAATTTGACTTTTACAGTGACATTAAGTGACAGTGACTGCTTGCAGCAACCTCAGTGCTGTTGGGTGTAGTTTGAATGGACTCAGAAAACGTCTTTGAAATATTTCCTCATCTGCCACGTATTGCAAACAAGACCTTGCAAGGCTGGAGCAAGCCAGAGGGAGGCCAGATTCCTCCTCTCTTTTTTTTTTTTTTCCTCCACTCTGCCTTTTTTTTTTCCTCCTCCCTGTTTTTTTTTCCCCCACAGGCATGGGCACAACATTAATTTGGAATATATTTTGTGTAATGTATGGTGGCATTTTGGAGCCATCCTGCAAATGCTGCTGAGGGATTTACTCTTCCCTCTGCTAGATGCTTATATCCTCTAGGATCCTGAGGAGGACATCAGGTTGATTATAGGGATGGGGCAGCTCTGCTGGGAGGAAAGGCTGGGAGAGCTGGGATTGTTCAACCTGGAGAAGGGAAGCTTTGGGGTGACCTCACTGTGCCCTTCCAGTACCTGAAGGAGCTACAGTAAAGATAGGGAGAGACTTTTTACAAGGGTCTGGAGTGACAGGACAGTGGGGAAAGGCTTTAAACTAAAAGAGAGTAGGTTTAGGTGGGATATTGGGAAGGAATTGTTCCCCGTGAGGGTGGGGAGGCCCTGGCACAGGGTGCCCAGAGAAGCTGTGGCTGCCCCTGGATCCCTGGAAATGTCCAAGGCCAGGCTGGATGGGGCTTGGAGCCCCCTGGGATGGTGGAAGTTGTCCCTGCCCATGGCTGGGGTGGAATGAGATGAACTTTAGGGTCCATTCCAACCCAAACCATTCCATGATTCTACTTCTCACAGGCCTTGTACCTACATTTGCATCTCAGGTGTCTGAGGTGCAGAGAGGAAAAAAAGCCCCTCTGTTTAAAGCAATTTTGACAAAATGTGCAGGTTTTGTGTCTGTTTTGAATTAATCAGTGGCTGGGAGCTGCTGCTTTGAGTGAGTGCCCATCACCTGCTCTCAGCTCATGAATTCCTCCATGGGGTGCAGTGTCCCACCTTCTCCTGTATCTCCAGATGGAAGCAGTGTGTTCAGCACAGGAAAATTCCACTGACACTTCAAATGCTGCCGTGGAAGCCATGCTAAAGTTTGAGGGGAGAAAAAAGCAAGGTTTAGATCTGCAGAGCAAGCAACTCGATTTACTAATTATGCCCAGTGAGGCTTTGGATGAGAAAGCTCTTCACGAGAGTTACACGATTCCTGTGAGCTCTGCCTGATGCCCCAGCACAGATTGAAAATGGTGCATTTGGAAGAGAGGACAGTGGGGTGAACTTGTCCTGTTCTAGGCAGATGGGTTCTGTGTGCCTGGGGGTCTTGTTGAGATCCTTGATGCATTTGACCCTTGTTAGATCTCTGCAATGAGATGATTGCACCACCAGGCCCTGGGGAGCTTGCAGTTTTGCTGTTTGAGCCCTGCACAACTCTGTTGCTTTGGCTGCTCTGACTGAAGCAGAGACCTTTTAAATGAGTTATTTCAACTTCCCAGAAATAGGTGGGGAACTATCCCATAACTGTGCTGCCAGGGAATTGCCTTCCCCTTAGAAAAATGTGTGTTTTCCTAAAGAAGCACTAACAGGAGAGCACCTCTTGGTGCACATCGTAGATCAGATTAAAACACTGAGCTCTGCAGGTACTGGAAGATCCTTTTGGAGGAAGCTTTTAATGTCCAGAGGTGGATTCATCAGGTCTGACAGCTCATTAGGTCTAATATTGGGCTTCCTCAGAGCTATCACTGGTGAGGAGTCTCCTGTGGACCTGTTCAGCTTAATCAAACACACACTTCCTGAGCAGGCCAGATGTGCCTGCCCTCCCCAGTCAGCTTTGTGGATGTCTAAAACGAGACAGATGAGTCCCTACCCTGTGTATCCATCCTGCCTCACAGTTGCTGCTGTTAATAACTTGGCAGCAAGGTGCCCTTGGTTCCACTTATCCTGCATTTATAAATAAATATTTGGTGTGTCGGTGAGTCAGCCCCATTGATCTGAGGTAGTTATCTGAGGTTTGAATTGATTTCTTATCCCTGGCCAGTAAATGTTTTTCTAAGATGTGCCAATTGTCTACTGCTTAGGAAGCTCATCAAAATGTCAGGCTTAGTTTGAGTCCTGGCCAGACTGAGAGCAATTACACCCAGTCCCAAGTTCTGAGACCCGGGGAGGTGCAGTCATGAAAATATCCAAAACTCATTTAGGCTTAAAAGATATCCCACCTGATAAACTTCCCTCTTTGTCCACAGGTCCTCCTGGCAAGAGCCTTTTGTTGTGCCTGAACAACTTGAGATAATAGATTTCATTGTAAATGGGCTGGAGATGTTTCTCCGATGGAGATTGCACTTCTGTGCTGTTCACTTACTGTAAACTAAACCAAAAATATGTTTATATACAGAAATGGAGGGAGGACAGTTTGTGATTGCTGCGTCTTTCCTTTTCATTGCAAGCCTTAATCTCACTGAATAGCTGCCTATCACTCAGCTATCAAGTTTAATGATGAAGAGAGGAACAGAAATGTGCTTTTGGCTGGGCTCCTTATCCAAATGCTGTGATCTCTGTCACGAAGATTGACAAAGCTGGTGTTGCTGGGGTTTATTTATGCACGCTGATGTGCACGGGCTGGGGACAGGCTCTCCTAATGCTGCATCCCTGGAGACAGATGTCAGTGCTGCTCAGGGAGAGGTGCTGCTGTGCACCAGGATGCTCTGACACGCTGTCCATCTTGTCAGCCTGAATATTCCTCTCCAGCCAGCTCTGTGTGAGGTGTGGGGGGGAGTTTTGCTGTCCTGTCTGTCCATGGGATATGCCAGGGTGTCTCCGAGTGAAGAGGTGGCTGCTCCGGAGCAGAAGTTGGTGTTGGAGCCACTGACCTGATACTGTTCGAAAATCTGGTGCCATTTCCAGATCACCATCTCAGCCCAGGAGTTAACCCAGGAGGGGTTAACATCACCTTGTTTCAGGATCACTGGGTTTAAAAAACAGCAGAGGTCCAGGAAACTTAAGGGTGCATAAATAACCAAACAAGAGTCAGTCACTCTGGAAGTGACTCCCACTGAGCAGAGGAGTAGGTTTGAAAGGTTAGGCTTCAAAATACCTCTGGAAGCTTATTTCCCATCTTAGAGGAGCAGCATTTCATGGCAGCATAGTCTGCTTCTAAAAACCAGACACAAGCAGCTGCCCAGAGTTACTCCCAGAGCTCTTTAGCCCCATCCAGGAGTTGCAGGGGCTGTCCATAGCCAGGGGGTGGTTCCTGCTGAGCAGATGGGCAGTGTCCAGCCCATGGGACACAAACACTGACTAAAGAACAGTTCTGTTCTGCCAGAAGGGGTTCCTTGGGCCTAAAGCAAAAGGGGTTTTCTGGTTAACTTAATATTGAGTGACTTCCATATTAAAGTTTCAAACTTGCTCAATGCCACCTCAATCCATTTGTACCCCCCCAATACTTTGATTTTTCACCAATTTGTATTTATTCATTTTTCCAAAGCGTGACAGCAGCTCAATAGCTTCATTTGGCTCTGAGTGTAAATATGAAAGTGAATTCCCATCTCTCCTTTTCCCCTCTCTCCCAGAGTTTATGATGTCCCTGTCAGCAGTAGCTGGAGTTAAGCTCCAAACCAAATCACCCACACTGAGCTACCCCACGATATTCTTGGCCCTTGAACACTCACCTGCTAAATGGTGGCTGGAGACTTCTCCCAGCAGCTGCCATCAGGTGTAAACTATTGCTGAAGGTGACAGAATTCAGGATTCAGGGATTTACCTGCAGGCCGAGGCCACTGCTGGGCACGAAGTTTGTCCCTTTCAGCCTGGCCAGGAGCTGTGACTTGGCTCCCTGTTAAGGTCTGGAGCAGCCACCAGGACACACCACTCCAAAAATAAGTTCATTGACCCATATTGGTTGGATCCCAAATTGAGCAGCTCAAAAATGGAGCAGGGAGGCAGATTGGGGTTTTGTTATGGCCCTGTGGAAGCAGATTGAGTTCAATCCCCACAGGTTCTGCTGCATCTAATGCTCTGGGCTGTTTTGTTCATTTTGCTGGAGGGAAGTGTTTTACCCTCCCTGGCCATTAATCAGGTTTAAAGAGCCAATTTTATTAGTTACTCTGCTCCACACTTTCTTTCCCCCCTGCCTCTTGCAGGGTATTTTAAATAATATGAATCAACATTCAGTTTGAAAACATTAAAATACTTGCCAGGGAAATTTCAAATAAATGCATGAAGGGATATATAAAGTAGGATCAATTTAACTGGAAAAATGCATTACCCATGTAAGTCCTAAATAACTGCTGAGTGTGAAAAGGCCGATGAAAACAAACAAATCAATAGAATTAATTAAGTGGGAGGCAGTGTGATCTAGCAGAGAGACCACAACCATGGGAGTGAATCCCCTGGTGATTTCAGCCTGTACTCCAGGACCGAATGAGTAGGTATTTAGCCTTCAGTCTCTTTTTGAAGCTGCCTGAAGGGTTTAGGTGTTCACATCAATAGGACTCAGATCCTGAGATGCCTCCCCTTCGTGTGTCTGCACCACACATGGAAGCACCACTTAATCATTGTGCTTCCAGTGAGTGCTCAAGGCAGGGAGTGAAAAATCAAAGATATCCAGGGCCGAGGGTTTGAACTGCTCTGCTGAAGGCAGTGAAAAGCCCTCTCCTCCCCATTAAACAGGTGCAGGGTGTAGCTCAGTCTGCAGCTCTGCAGAATTAATGATCTTCCAAACGACTGTTCCTGGGTTCACGATTTCACCAAGAAATGCAGGGAAATCCTGGTGTCCTGCAGGGTTTAGAGCACACACCGCTTGTAAAAGCCCTTTTTGGATGGAGCCTGCTGTGTGTTTCAGCTCCCTGAACGTGGCCTGTTTCCATAAGATTGGCAAGGCAGTCCTGAATGAATCAAAATCCCTCCCAAAATCCATCCAGCAGCAGCAACTTGTTGCAGCGCAGCCAAGGCACAGCCACCCAGCTGAAGTGGCATCACAGCTGAGATAAAAACTGCTGGAGCTTTACCTCTTGTGTTATTGCAGGGCTTTTCTTCCATGAGCTTGACTGAATTTTCATCTAGTTTTTAAGGCCTTTGCAGCTTTAGGAATGAACTAACAGTGAGTTTAAAGCATGATCTGTGGGAGTGGCTGGCTTGAGAGCCAGAGCAGTGAAAATCTCCTCTCCGCAGCCCTGTCCCACGGATCTCTATCCTTTCCTCTCCACCAGCAAATCCATTTCCCAGGTGCTGCATCCTTCAGGCTGTTTACTCAGCTTAGCTCAAAATGCAGTTTCCCCTGGGCTTGGGATCACAGTTTAAGTTCTGACTCTGCTGGGCAAATCCACAGTGCTGTGATGTCTTCTAAAGCATCTCAAAGTGCAACTTCGGAGCCAAGGTCTGGCACAGGCTGGGGCTGAGCCCATAAAGCAGCAGACAAAGCTGGCTGTAATTACCCCGAATTAATCACCCCAAGATACCCCATCTACAGGATAAATTTTGTCTATTTGTGACAGTCCTTTGAGATCACGGACATTTTTTACCTGTCACCCCTTTGCACTTTGATAAATAATCCATAATCGACTCCTCGAGCTTGACCCCAATGGGCTGATTTATTTCTGCAAAGCAGCTTCACTTTTCATCTCTGCCTTACCCTGCCTTTTCTTTTTTTCCCTAGAAAATAAACACAGACCTTTTCCCCAGCGAGACAAACCCAGAGCAGTCCAGGGGTGATACCCAGAAGAGCACTGGGCTCTGCAGTCAGGGAAATAATTTTGGAAAGTTTTTTTTTCCAAGCAATTCCAGCCCTAAACAGGCTGGGCACAGTCACAGCTCCTTCACTTCCCTTCTGCCACAGTGACACTTTGCATTTCCTGCCCTGCCCCAGCCCATTCATGAGCTGAAGGACAGACAAATGCATTTTGATAAAAACCTCGGTGCTCTCAGCTAAAGATCAAAGGTAAATTTGCTTGGAGCGCTGAATCGTGAATCTTGAAAAAGAGCTGTATTAGCATCAACAATGGGATTAATTAGTCTCTGCTTGGAACCTTTCAGACAAAAATACACAGCCTGTACCTTGTACCAAGGCAGTGTAATTTCGGTTTTCCTCACTCCTTCCCAGCCCTGCACCCCCTCTGAAAAAGGGACCCTGTTTTCACATCAACGTGAGCTCTATTTTGGGTGAGGGGAAGGAATAGGTGCAGCAGGCTGAGCTACCAGGCTGTGGAAAGCACAGATAACAGAGCGAGCTTTCAACAGGCTCCTTTCAAGCTTTTGTGGAGAGCAGAGATAACAGCTGAGAGAACTCTTGGTAGGAAATTTGTAGCAGGCAGGGCTGGAGCGTGCTGGGGTGTCAGGAGAGGGGCTGAACGTGCCCATAATAGACCAGGTTATCCAGGCAGCTCTGCCTCCCGCTGGATTCTTTCCCCTGAGTGCTTTCCCAAATGAAATTTCTTCAGAAATCTTACTTTATGCATGTCCTTCATCTGCAGGCTCCAGCAGTTCTCTAAAAGCTGCTGAACTGGAAATTCACTATTTTATAGACAAGATGTCAGCTCACCTGAGTGTCTGTGTAAAGCCAAACAGGTTTTCCCCCCCGATTTTTCTGGGGTTTGTGATGAAAACTATCATTTATTAAAAGAACAATCACTCCTGAGTGTTCTCCAGCACTGAATGCTTGGATGTGTGAGGCAGGAGCTCCACACCTGAGTTTTGCACATTCCCACACTGATGAATGGCAGGAAGCAGAAAATGCACCTGGTGGTGTGTGCATGGCCCAGTTTGAACTGGGGAATTCAGGAGCCAGGTTTGTGTCTGAGTCTGCAGCGTGGAGCGTTTGCTGTCAGTCACTAAAATCACCTTTATCCAGGCTGTGAGGTTAAGGGACAGAGAGGCAGGGTTAGGGATTTTCCTTGGTGGAAGGAGCAGGAAGAGGGAAGTGATATGGGAGCTGCCAGTCCTGCCTCTAAAACACTGTTTAAAAACATCTTTTCCCTTCTCCCCTCGAAGTACCCCTTCCTGTGAGCCCCATGCAGAGGGGCAGCACAATCTCAGAGACATCTGCTCAGGTTTCAGCTCCAAATCACAAATAAAAAGGCCTTTTTTGTGTTTTCCTGGTACCTGTGTGAGCTCCATAAATCCAGCAGGTGACTCCCAGCCTGTTTGTGCTTGCAAAAGAGTGAGGGCAGGATCAGGGCAGGCGTGATAACATTTGTGAGATGCTGGCAGAGCTGCTGCTATTTACTTGCTGATAGACCCTTAACATGGATAAATGCTTTGCTATTGCTTTTCCTTTAGCCTGTTTTTTCTGCAACCCAAAAGACCTCAATATCTTGAATATTTTTTACCCAAAAGACCTCAATATCTTGAATATCTTTTACCCCCAAAGACCTCAATAATCTTTCACACCTCCTTCCCTTTGCTTTAAGGGCTTTATCAGAACATAGAGACAAAAGCCTTGCTTTCAGAGAAACTGGTGAAGAGACAAAGGAAATTGCCAGTTAAACACAAAATCCAGAATTTTGGAGCTTCAGAAAGAAAAATGGGCAGTGAAATGCATTTCTAAAGGTTATGCTGGGGCGTTAAAGGAAATGCAAACTGACTACTGAATATTACTCTTCCACTTGGCATCAAAATTTCTGTGTGAGAGCTGAGGTAACTTTAGCATCAGTGCCCATATGAAACACAATTGCTGAGGCTTTTACTCACTGCACTTGGAAGCTTTTATAATTTACAAGTGCCTTTCCTGGAGAGTGACCACATTCATTCTCTCCATGCTTCCATCCAGCCTCCCAAAGTGAGGTGAGAGCAGAGATCTGTGTGAAAATCAACATCCTGGGCTTGAGCCAGCTTTGACCTGGCAGAAGTTTATATTATTTTATTTTAGTTTGGTTTAGTTTGGTTTAGTTTGGTTTAGTTTGGTTTGTTTTTTTAATTTTTAAAATTTTTTGTGGGTTAAAAAAAATTTTAGATTTTTTTTAATTTTTAAAATTTATTTTATTGTATTTTTTTCAGTTTTATTTTTATTTTTTGGAGTAAATGCTGTAGAGTAACAAAGCTGTCAAATCCAAACTACTTTTCTTATTTGTCCTGCTCTGTTCAAAGGTCCTTCCTGCAGTGCTGACCTTTGTCTCAGAGGGGCATCAGCCCTGAACTTGGTCTTGCAACGCTTAAATATGGATTTTCTTGGCTTAAGGATGGAGGGAGATGTAATTCTGTGCCACTGGAAGCACAAACAAGTTTATTCCTATTAGATAAATCGCTTAAATTCACTCTTAAGTGTTTTGTTTAACGAACCCTGAGCACTTTGCAAAAGCTTCCTGAGCATGTTTGGGAGAACCAAAAATAAATCCAAGGTGTCTGAGTTCCTGACAGTTTCTCCCAGCAGCTCCTGCTGCTCTGTGAGGTCACTGTAAAGCTCCGAGCTGTGCTCCTGACTCTCCGCTGCTTTTACACTCTGTGTGTTTAACAACTGGCTGTGGAATTCGAGATGTCATCGGTTCAGCAAAGGCTGTTCCGCACCTCATAAAACACCAGCCTCCTGTTTCAAGTGTTTTATGCAGAATGATTTGTATGGAAGCAGTAACCTTGCAGCCCTGAGTGCTGAAGAAAGCAGAGAGGCAGTAAAATGTGTCCGAAGCAGCTCTGCAGCTCTGTGCCCTTTGTGCTCAGATGCACACGAGCTGCTCGGAGAGCCAGGTGTCACTCAGGTGCCTCAGCACTGAGATCCGTCCTACAGAGACTCCATGTGCCCAATAAAATGATTTTAAAGGATTTGGGCTAATTACATTTTAAATACTTCGTGTGGAAAGGTCGTCTCTAAGCGTGGCAGGGCTCAAAAACTTGGGAAAAACACCTTGTGCAGCCCAGCTGGGTGATGAACTCGTGCTGAGCCCCGTGGAGAAGATCCCACAGCCGAGCTCTGGGAGCTGAGGAACACCTTGGCTCTGAGAACAGGCTGCTCACTTCTGCTCTGGACCTGTCTCTACCTCAGGGGAGCCTTTTTGATCCTGTCAGTAGTTCAAAGCTCCTTTAGATCCAGGAGGAGGAGGAAGCAATGAAGTGATGTGAGGAACGCAGGTGATGTGACTCAAAGGGCAGGCTCTGAGCTCTTGCAGGAAGATTTGGGATGACATGGACTGGGCAGGAACTGTCTGTGCCTGCATCAGTTCAATTTGCTCTTTGATCCTGAGCCAGCACTTGGAGGATTTCCCCTGTGAGGATGGATAAGGGCAGGAGTGTCTCAGATACTACACAGATTTAAACTAAGTCTGGTGGAGAGTTCCAAGTGAGAGCCCTGCTGGGAAGGTGACCCCACTGGGACCTGAGTGATGGGCAGAACAGGGGGGTCTCAGAGGACCTGGGGCAAGTGGGGTTTTGAGCAATCAATGCATTTTTGGCCTCATCTCCCACGTCCTGGAAGAGCTGTGCCAATCCCAGTTTCAGCGAGGAAGTGTCCTACTGACACTCACTGGTGCTCCTGAATTCTGCTTGGTGCCATGGCAACCTTTGTGTGCCTCCAGCTCCTGCAAGGGGATGGAGGATTCCTGATTTTTGTCATTATTTCAGGGCTGATTCGATCACCAGACCGGGCTGGAGGACCCTCAGTCCAGTCCAGCCCCTGAAACTCCAGGTGCTGAGTGTGTCCCAGTGGCTGCCCCATCAAACTTCTTTAGAAAGCAACTGTATTTGCATCTTTTTTTTAAAAAAAAGGTGGTTAATGGGAGTGACAGATACTTATTACTCCCCCTTTCAAACACAGGACTAATTGTCTCCTGTCCCTAGTAAGCAATTTAAAGAAATGCTGGTGTAGGAAGAATTAGATAATGAAGCTCTTTTCATCTGACACTTACATATAATTTACTTTTAAATCAACTCCCCTGGGAGGTGGCACAAGCTGTGATAGTGCAGAGAATATTTTAATGGTTTTGGCAAGGAGTCAAAGCAGAAAACTTTCTATTTTAATCCCAGGACACCAGTGGCTAATATTTCAAAACAACAGGGGGTTAAGGGGGTGGGGATGTTAAAAGTGATGCTGCAAACCGAGGTCACTGTGATCAAAAGGAGCTGCTGGGGACAGATTTGTACATTTTAAATACCTGCTTATTATGTTCTTTTAGTGGTTTTAATAATAAAAATACCACTCTGGAGAAGGTGTAGGAAGNTCACTTCTGCTCTGGACCTGTCTCTACCTCAGGGGAGCCTTTTTGATCCTGTCAGTAGTTCAAAGCTCCTTTAGATCCAGGAGGAGGAGGAAGCAATGAAGTGATGTGAGGAACGCAGGTGATGTGACTCAAAGGGCAGGCTCTGAGCTCTTGCAGGAAGATTTGGGATGACATGGACTGGGCAGGAACTGTCTGTGCCTGCATCAGTTCAATTTGCTCTTTGATCCTGAGCCAGCACTTGGAGGATTTCCCCTGTGAGGATGGATAAGGGCAGGAGTGTCTCAAATACTACACAGATTTAAACTAAGTCTGGTGGAGAGTTCCAAGTGAGAGCCCTGCTGGGAAGGTGACCCCACTGGGACCTGAGTGATGGGCAGAACAGGGGGGTCTCAGAGGACCTGGGGCAAGTGGGGTTTTGAGCAATCAATGCATTTTTGGCCTCATCTCCCACGTCCTGGAAGAGCTGTGCCAATCCCAGTTTCAGCGAGGAAGTGTCCTACTGACACTCACTGGTGCTCCTGAATTCTGCTTGGTGCCATGGCAACCTTTGTGTGCCTCCAGCTCCTGCAAGGAGATGGAGGATTCCTGATTTTTGTCATTATTTCAGGGCTGATTCGATCACCAGACCGGGCTGGAGGACCCTCAGTCCAGTCCAGCCCCTGAAACTCCAGGTGCTGAGTGTGTCCCAGTGGCTGCCCCATCAAACTTCTTTAGAAAGCAACTGTATTTGCATCTTTTTTTTAAAAAAAAGGTGGTTAATGGGAGTGACAGATACTTATTACTCCCCCTTTCAAACACAGGACTAATTGTCTCCTGTCCCTAGTAAGCAATTTAAAGAAATGCTGGTGTAGGAAGAATTAGATAATGAAGCTCTTTTCATCTGACACTTACATATAATTTACTTTTAAATCAACTCCCCTGGGAGGTGGCACAAGCTGTGATAGTGCAGAGAATATTTTAATGGTTTTGGCAAGGAGTCAAAGCAGAAAACTTTCTATTTTAATCCCAGGACACCAGTGGCTAATATTTCAAAACAACAGGGGGTTAAGGGGGTGGGGATGTTAAAAGTGATGCTGCAAACCGAGGTCACTGTGATCAAAAGGAGCTGCTGGGGACAGATTTGTACATTTTAAATACCTGCTTATTATGTTCTTTTAGTGGTTTTAATAATAAAAATACCACTCTGGAGAAGGTGTAGGAAGAGCTGGGTCTTGCTTGGCTCCATCCCAGCTCTAGGAGAAAAGGAAATAGTTTCCTTCAATGTATCAATAAATGTTATTGCTTTGCCATATTCCTCTTATGAACAAATATTCTTCCAGAGTCCATAGTCCTTTGTGTGTCTGGTTAGGAATTTCAGTGTGGCTGTTGATATTAAAAAGGGAATTCTTCCCTGTGAGGGAAGAATTCCCATCCCTGGAAGTGTCCAAGGCCAGGTTGGATGGGGCTTGGAGCACCCTGGGGTAGTGGAAGGTGTCCCTGTCCATGGAATGAGACGATCTCTGAGGTCCCTTTCAACCTAAACCATTCTATGATTCCAATATGAAAGTTATGTGTCTTTACAAGTAAATTAAATATTTATCTCAGGTTATGACATTTAAGTTTTATCCAGATGAACTGGAGCCCCAGCTGCTCCTTCTCACTCTGCAGTACCAGCAATGCTCAGTTTCAGATGATTCTCCCTTGTGTCCACACCTCCAGGCACACGTGGAGGGGGATGGAAGAGACTTCAGTGCAGACTTTAAAGAGAACACACGTGCTTCAGAGGCCCTTTTGTCTTCTCTGTCCACAGATATTTCGTTGAGAAAGAGTTGGTCAATTCCAGATTTTAATATTTCCTGGTAGTGCCGCCCAAGCAGTGGGAACTCATCTCCAAAGCTGCACAATGTCCCCGTGCTCAGGGCTCCACACAGGCTCCTAAATCAGCTGAATTTCATTCAAGTCTTACTCCACAGCTGCTGTTAAATTGAGTCCCTGAAGAGAATATGAGTTTGGAGGCATAAGAGGGCAGAACAGAGAATGTTCCTTTAATTGTTTTTACCCACCGCTCGGAGTCACTGGAGGAGAGGAGTAATTAGGGAATTGTGGTGTATTTCAGTAAAAGCACCACTTCCCTCCTTCCCTCCCCTCTTCTGTGGGAACCGTATTTCAGAGTTTGTCACATTTATAAGCCCTGGGAAGAGCCTCATATGCAATAATCCCAACCTAATCATATCTTAACTAAGGCCTTTCTGCAGAGATTTATGGTGACTAAAGAAGGCATCGTTAATAACCTGGATGGCACAAGCACAGTGTGGCACCAGCTCTGCATTCCGTGACTTTTTTAACTGGAACCCCTTTTGCAGCTGGCCTGGGAATAATTGGTTTTTTCTCTGCTGCTCCTCGGGAGGTGAAGTTCCCAGTGCAGTAAATGGAATTGTTTTGGGATCCCTAAAAACACATAAGCTGCTTTTAGCAGAGCAGGGAAGCAGTGCCAGCATCCTCCCCTGGGAGAACACCCTGTGCCAGGGCTCAGAGAGTGGGAGGGAGAATAATCCAGCACCTGATGGATTCAGGGCACCATCATTGGGGTTCAAAGCATGGAGCTGGTATCACCAAAGTGTGTGTTGTAGAAAGGGAAAAAATGCCTCCAGGAGTCTGGGTTCTCCAGCACGTTCAGCTTAAGTGGTCAGGTAAAAAATTTACACTGCACTGACTCAGAAAAAAACCTGTTTTAGTTTGTCAGTCTCAGCTTTGGATGAGCGTTCTTGGCCCAATATTCTCACCTGGAAGGGCAAAACTGCAGGGATGAGGGAATGACTGCAGAGCAGAAAATCTGGGAGGGATGCAGCACATGCAGGGACTGCCAGGGACCTTTGGCTCCCCAGGATGAGCAGGAATGCAGCCATGAATAAACAGATTTAAATACAAATTTGGCACTGTGCAGCTCTCCTTGCAGAACACATGTTCTGTGTGCACCACCCAAGGCAACCTGAGCACGGGGGTGGGATTTTATCTTCCCGTTTAATGAAATCTGGGGAACATCTCAGCATCCAAACCAGCGTGGAAGTGCCACCTCGCAGCACTGAAGTCAAATCCTAGGAAGGGAATGGCCAAGAGGACTGGGATGTCTCCATTTAGAGGTGTTGCCCAGCCACACTCCTGATCTTTAGCTATTTTTTTCTACTTCAGGGAAAGCAAGCAAAGGAAAGCTGTTGATTTTTTTTTTTTTTTTCCCCCTCTGAAAAATCTGAAAAATACCATTATATCCAAAAGTTGAGAGCCTCAGCTTCTTGCATCCCCACTTAATTTGGAGAAAACAGCATATTTCAGAGCCAAACTAAAAAGATTTGGGGGTTTTTTTTCCAGAATTAGCCTCAATTTCCCTCACTGCTGCCTCCAGCACCAAGCAGATTGGGCAGAGCTGCCACACAAATGCCTTTTATCTTACGTGTTGCTCTTTGCAGCTGCCTGTTGGACTGGTGCTGTTGAAAAACTGTTTATCTTTCACTTGGTAAGAATTAGTGGTTTTCTGCTCTCAAGGGCTGCACAAGAAGTATTTTCTCCAGGCTAGCCTGGACTGAGCTCCACAGGATCAGTGTGTGTGGCACTGATAAATCCCCTATCTGTGCTTCCCCAACTGCTCCTCAGTCTGGGTATCCAGCTCGGTGCTTGAAATTCGCTGGGTGGAGTTTGGTAGTGAGCAGACTTCAGATCACGGCTGCTCTGCTGCTCGAGTGGGATTCAGGAAATAAGGACAGAGCAGGAAATAAAGATGACCTCTTCTGTTGAAGTATTTGGCACAGCAGAAGGTCACCAAACGTGCCCAGTGGCGTCAGGCCTGACTCTTCTTTATTTACATTGATGCCTCCTCCAGCCACCTAGAAACAGAGACTAGACAAGAGTAAGGGAATAAAGACAGGTATTTATTTGAAGGGCCTTCAAGGTACACCCTGGGGGAGCCAGAGGCTGCTTCCAAAAATTGGACCCCAAGATGGACCCCAGGTCACGAGTTCTTCACACTTTTATAGGTTTGGATCATTTGCATATCAGGGTTAATTCTCCAATTAAAGCCCCAGTTTAATGATGTAATTCCCCTCAGCTTGCCCCCCTTAGAATATTTGGTTTACACATTTTGGGCCTAAAAACAGCCTGGCTGTCCTTGAAGGCAAAGCCTGGAGAGGCTTTGTTATGTCTGCCCAGTACGAGAGAGCAGGAATTACAGGCTACAAGGAACTCCAGAGTTACACTCTAAGCAGTACAGAATTTGAAAATATAAAAGTTAAAACCTAAGGCATCAACATCAGTCCTGTGCTGATGTAAAGCTGTTGCTGGAGCCTGACAGACCCTGGGTGCCTCTTGAGGAAGAGCTCAAAGCACTCACAAAGGTCTTAAATAGTGGGAAAATCACCTATGAGCTGTGTTGCAGGGCTGGAGGGAGGTTTCTCTGCGAGTTCTGTTGCTTTGGCATAGTCTGGAGTGAGGGGCTCACAGAAATTCCCTCAATTTTCCCCAGCAGAGCCGAACTGGGGTGGATCAGGTGAGGTAATACCCCTGAGAAAATGGTTTGGGCTGCAAAAATAGCTCACTCTGAAACCCTGCTGCTTGTTCCAGAGCTGCTGCTCATCTTTCCTTTGTGGCTCTTCCTCTCAGATCTGATGTAAAGTCGATGGCAATTTTCTTGTTGACTCTGATGGGGCTTTGTATCAGCACTTAATTGATTAAACAGCTCTTTTCCTGAAGCAGCTACAAGTACACATTTATTAGGTACACCTGAGAATTCAATCATGCCCTCAGAGCTCCTCATGGAGGTGCCTCAAAATTCAAGGAACATCCAGCAGGAAATTTAAGGATTCAGCTGTTTCACCCTCCTCCATTTCTTTCCATGCAGCAACTGCACATTGATGCGTGGTTTTGTTCTGGTTTTAGGTGCTGAATGAACCAACCCTGGTTCTATTTGTCATGGGATGTGTAGATCAACAAAATAAGAGGGTGAAACCTGTGCTGGCCTTAATATTTGCCTGTCTGGTCAGAAAAAGTGACTGTGTGCAGACTTTTCTCATGATTTCTCCTTTATGTTATATAGTTACAAATCAGAAAACAAAAAACCCTACCCTTTTTAGGTGTATCAGCACCCCCTTTCACTTCTGCTCCTAAAAGCATTAAATCAGCATCACAGTTTTCTGGAAATATATTTCACATTTTTACTGTCTTTGCTCCCAAATCAATCCACCTTTGCAGCCAAGTCTTATTTTCAGGTGATAAGCAAAGAGTAGCTGCAAAGCTGATGCATTTAGTGATGCTCAGGAGTTTTGATAAGCTGGTCCATGTTTTGAGAGAGTGAAATCCTGAAAACCCTGAGGTGATTTCTTTCTGTCGAGCAATATTTGAGATTCAAGATCTTGCAGTTGGATCCAAGAGTTTCGGTGGAATGTTTGAACTTAATAGGCATTTATGGGGAAAAAAAAAGAAAAGGTGCTGTGCAAGTCCCCACTGCATAATTACATAAATATTTTCTTACCATTAGGTTGCACTGTACAAAATACACCACTTCAGTATTTAAAACCTTTTTAATGGTGGTTAATCCCTGAGCCTTTGGTTTGGTGAGCCACGGCCATTTTAAAAACCCTCATGGAAAGAAGAGGGGAAAGAGAGGCAGCCAAGGGGAAGGAAAAATAAGAAAGTGTCAGGATACTGTGAGAAATGCCCTGGGGAGGTGGCAAACATTTCTGCAATTAGTGGTGTGAAAATGGTAGATTTGTTAGCAGTCTCCATGCATTATAAATAGCAGCAGAAACAAGAGCTGCCCACTGTTCTGCCTCCTGATAAGGATGCTTTTCTTATTTGTACCTTGTTTTGCCTCCCAGCTGGTCACTTTATCTGACACACTGGCTCCATTTCAAGCCTGGCTGGGAAAGTTGTGCTGGGCTCTCACTCTGAGCATCAGCAGTTTCCTTTCCTCCCCTGCCAAGCCCTTGGCAGCCGTGTCTGAGAGGAGACAGAGCTGCCCCAGCCCAGATAAACTCAACCCTGGCGGGGCTGGGGCTGGGGATGGCCTCAGGTGCTGGGGGAGATGTTGTCCCACACCTTTGCAGCCTTTTCTGTGCCTTGCCTTAATCCTTCACAGCCTTGCCCTCGGCAGGGATGAGAGTGGGCAATAATCTCAATAATTTCCCCTCCACAGCATCTCCCTGCTGCAAACAGGGACATTAAAGCACCTCTTGCCAGGAGCAGGGCCATGGATCCCTGCCTCCCTCACGCCTTTCTCTGTGCCAGAGCCGCTCCTGGGTCTATCCTCAGCTCCCCTTTTCCCCTGGCACCACCCTCCTGCTCCTCCCCACGCATCTCTGCATTCAGCTTTCAGCCCTCAGCCCAGAGCAGCCAGCACCTCACCTGCTGCACCTTTCCCCTCAGCGTGGGGTGCTCTGGAGCACAGCAAATGAGAACTTCATCATGGCACCATCTGGGGATTAAAGTGCATTTTTTTCACCCGATTTGTCCCACTAAGAGTGATGGTGTCAGAAAGTAAGACACAAATGTGCTGCCACACACATGATGTATTGCTGTGACCTTTTCTGCGGGTACAAAGAGCACCTGAGGTGGCAGCTGCCTGTTCTCACACGGGTTTTGTACTGGTGCACCAGTAAATAGCTGCACAAGGCACAGCTTTAGGGAGCAGCTGGTGGGGAAAGGTCCTGCTGAATTTCCAGGAGGCAACAACAAGGAGCTATCTTTGGGTTCCTTTCATTAATGAAGCCTCTGTCCAGTGATCATCCGTAGAGAAAACAGCTTTATGCCCATCCTTCCTCTGGAAAATCCCCCCTGGTGCCATGGGAGGGTCTGTTCCAGCCCTGCTTCAGTCCCCTCTGGGGCTTTGCAGGGTGGGGGTCCCCAATTCCCACCGGACCAAGTGGGAAGGAGGAAGATGATGTGAAATTCGGGTTTACCAAAAGATGGGGCTATAGCCCTCCTTGCCCAGGACAGGCACTGCCCAGCTGGCCCCTGGGCATCTTCCTGCACCCTCCAGCAGCTCCGGGGCCCTGATTACCCACACTCAGTGCCAGGAACCTCCCCTTTTTCAAGCTGCCAGGATTCAGGAGCTCTTCTGCTAAAAGACAGATGTGGGCAGGGAAGCCAGGACTAGCCCCAATGGGCCTCCTGGACGTATGTCTTGAAATTCTGATTTATTCAAGCAGGAGGGGAAGCATCCTTTGAGCAGGTTCATTCAGTATCACTCAAAATGAAAACTAATTAGGTCAGTTCAGCTCCAAGAGGATCTGTAATTTGCTATCAGCTTGGTCTTTAAAGTAAGGACTAGTTTATGATGTTAGATGAAAACATGCTGCTGGAATCACCCTGTACAAGTAGACCTATATTTCTACCAGAAAAATCTTTTCTTGATTAGTCCCAAAGGCAGGTTTCTCCTCTGAGGTCCTTTACAGCTCTTCACTGAAAAATGCATTGAGATGTGAGCCAGACCAATGGTTCCTTGTCTTCATTCACAAGGACCCTTCCATACAATTGATTTTTTTTTTTTCCCCAGAGAGAAATAAATGTTCCTTGTCACAGTCCAGCCCCCCCACCTTCAAAGCCCCTCAGCAGTTGAGAAAATCTCACCAGATTTGTGCTGTAGTCTGGTAGATTTGCCTTCTCCCCATGTAATGTGATTTATCTGGCCAGAGCAGAGATGGATTGACAAAAGTGCTGTGTGGGAGAGGGGAAGTGTTCTTTATCACTGCTTTTGCAATATAGATTTTACAAGTTGACAACGGGGTTTAATCTCTGAATAAGCAAAGTCAGGTTCCAAACAAGTGCAGTTCATCTTAGTTCACGGGCTTGTGGGGAAACGCTGCACGGGCAGGATGTGTTAGAACAAACCAGCAAAGGCAGCAGCTGAATTTCCAGGGCTGTCTGGCTCTGGTACATTCTCTAATTCATTGCTGAGCTGATGGCTCTCGATGCAGCCCTTGAAGGCGAGCACAAAATAAACCCTTGCAAGATCAGGGCTGGAGTCAGGCCTGCAGCTCCTGTTGTGGTGGGAACGGGGAACTTAAAGCTGCTTTCAAAATCCCATCAGCTCCTGTGCTGTCTGTGAAGCCGCTGACAGAGAAATGGCAGAGCTCTGTTTGCACTGAGCTGTTCTTTGGGGATGTCCCTGTTTGCATCCAGAGGCGCTCAGAACACGGCCCCTGCGTTCCTCTGCCGGCTGCAAACACCATCCCTGCCCTGGCACAGGCAAAGATGGGGAGAAAAGCTGGTGCCAGCCTTAATTCTGCGTTTCCTGGAGGCTCACAGTGGTTTAAGACAGGTTTCACACCTCTGGGATGACTTTTGGATGTCAGCCTTCAGGGAGAAAGGGTCGGAATGAGTTTTACAAGGAATAATTCATTTGAACGAGCGCTGTTGGGGGTTCACAGGCACAGAACTTGAAATATTCTGCTCTTTGCAAAGTTCACGTAATTCTTCGTGTGCTGTTCCTAAGCAAATCTATGGGAGCTCATCTTCCTAAAAATAAACCAGCAGATGCAGCCCAATATGTCCGAGCTCCTCTAAAATACACACTGAGCACACAGTATCTGAACACATCACCAGGAAGAAAGGGGAAAACATGCCTTAAAATCATTTGTGGGTATCTGAGTGTGTAAAATCTGTGAGGCTGTGAACCTTCACATCCCAGGCTTGATCCAGGGTGATCCTTTCTGTGGATAATGATGGGCTTGAACCATAAATGTCTGTACAAGCAATAAATGTGCTGTTTGCAGAAGCAATCAGTTTGGGAGGATATCCACACTTCCTTTTAATTTTTATCTGGGAGATTTAACCGTGTCCATTGGCAGATAAGTGAGGAAGAGGATTTTTACCTGCTGTGAAATGTCAGGAAGCAAAGACAATGTTGAATGTCTCACTGAGTGGTTCCAGGTGTGGTGTTGAACAAGAGCTGGGCACAGCTGACAAAAAGGGACAATGGCAAGGAATTGAACTCCAAAGTGTGGACACTAAACTAAAGAAGGGGGATTTTGGAATGGGAATTGGGTATTCTGTGTGCAGCCCAGGCAGCCTTGGGGCCCAGGGTATCTGAGGAAGTGGTGTGGTCACAGGTAGGAGGCAAAAATGTGAAGTGCCCTCACAATGAGCCTGGAAAGAGCTCAGAAAAAATGAATCTGACCTGCTGGGACACATAATAAAGGGAGATAAACACTTAAGGAGGAAAATATATTAAACTGCCCCCCTACTTTACCAGCATCTGTTGATAGCAAGAGCACTATATCTCGTGAAAATGTAATAAGCTACAAGATTAAATGTGTAGCATCTTTGCACTGTGAGGCAGGCTGAGATTGCTTCCAGGCTACAGCAGAGAGATTTGCACAAACACATGAGCAAAAGCCACGTTGTCTGGGCTTCAAGCTCAATTTCTGCCATTCAGCCACATAACATTATCTAAATCCCATCTCTCAGCTGACGGGCAGCAGGGCAAGGTCAGTTAATCACAGCTGGGCTGTGGAGGAAGGGAAGGGTTCCTCTGATATCCACAAGGAACAAGAGCAGCTTTGCCAGGGCTTCAGCTGCTGGTTGCTTTTCCTCTCTCCCAGTGTTAAAAGCAGCTCCATGTGGGTGTCCATGTGGGAGGAAAACTCGGAGAGACGGAGCCTTTCCTTGGCTGTGCACAAGGCACAGGGTCCATCGTGAGGTTCTGCCAGGATTTGCTCTGCTTGCAGCCAGGGGAGGAGTTTCTGGGACTAATTGTGGGGTCTTGAACTGCAATTGAGACCTAAACCATGTTAAAGAAGGCAAATTTTTGTCTGGGAGGAAGAGGACAGCAATCAGGGCAGTTTGGGCAGAGAATTTTCAGCAGGAAGAGGAAAGGTCAGAGATAAAAAAAGATTAAGAGATCTGTAAGATGGAAAAGCCTGGGGGAGCATGGTGGGGAGAACAGGGATAATGGAAACGTGTATTCACCTAAAATTTGCATTGTTGAATCTGATAATCACACAGGGCTGCAAAGACTCTGAAATTATGACATAATCCATCCTTCTGTCTCAGGGCAGGATTAGTGATTGCTCTGCATGGGCAGAGTGCTCTTTGCCTGCTGCTGAAGGTTGTTCAGCAGAGAATCCTCCACAGCCTCTGCTGGAAGTCTTCTCTGCAGCTTTACTGCCAATGAAAGCTTTTCCTAAAGCCTGACCCACAACATCCTGCAGGAATTTGAGTTAATTCTTGTCCCAGCCAGCACAAATACAAATGCACCATTCCTTTGCCGTTGCACTCCTCTTCAATATTTAAAGCCTGTAATATTGGTTTTTTTCCCTTTCTGCACATTAATCTTCTGCTCAAGATCAGGTTTCCCCAACTTTTAGGCTGTGTTTGT
Organism: Falcunculus frontatus; assembly: GCA_013398115.1. Lineage (NCBI taxonomy): Eukaryota > Metazoa > Chordata > Aves > Passeriformes > Falcunculus > Falcunculus frontatus. The sequence continues at coordinate 431,545 of VZRV01006236.1, forward strand.
TTGCACTCTCTCCACTTGATCTTTATCTTTTATCTGAAGTCTGTGTAGCCCCATTCACCCCAGGGATGGGAGGGAGGAGGCAGAAAGGCCACGTGGCTTTGTCCAGCTATGAGCAGCAGCATTCTGGCTACTGGAAATCATTAATTCCTGTCTGGAATCACTTTTCAATAACCCAAATCGCTAAAAGTCTGCCTTAACAAGCCATGGACAAAGTGTTCTTGGGCATCACTGTGTGCAAACAGCTTTGCAGCTGGAGGTAGCAAAGGTAAGGGTGGATTTGGACCTATTGGCTGCCTCAAAAAAAATATAGCATTTTCTAACTGTGCTGTTGGCAATTTATTCTGTGCCTTCTCTGAAACAGGGGCAAAGAGTGGCTGTGAGCTGAGTCAGAGCTGGAGGATGCAGGTGGGAACTGGGAGAGGCTTCCCCATCCAGCTCCAGGGCATCTCTGGGAGCAGCAGCCCTGGCCCAGACCTTTCCCAGCCTGGAAAGAAAGGAGCAGCAATTTGTCAGGACAGGATTCACACCCATTTTTGATGCCTGCAGAAAGCTCTGTTCAAAACAAATACCACAACTCCTGGAAAACAAAGCAAAGGTGAAATGCCCAGAGCTGCTCGTTCCACAAAGCAAACAGGCAGCATTTAAATGCCTCTGGCTTGGGCTGAGGAGCAGAATGAGAGAATAATGGAAAGAAAGAATTAAGGGTTAAGAAAGAAAGGGGGGAAGAAGCCTTTTATCTAGGAATTAAAGGTTTAACCCGGTAAATCTCCCTCTTTCTCTTATTTCTGGGATAAAAATAAGAGCACTTGGAAAGCTTAAGGGCTAGATTTGAGAAGACAGCCGTGAGTGTGAGGATGCTCAGACACAACTGAGGACCGTAGAAATCCCTAAGCTGCTTTTTCTTAGGAGAAATAAAAAAAAATTACCACTTTAGAAGTTTTAGGATACATCTGCATTTTTAGCTGACTGCAGTTTTAAAAACCAGCTTTACAGTGGGCTTTGTTTACTTAAATTCAGCCAAATCTCTCCCTGGCAGGAGCAAAACTTGAGGCATTGGGTGTGCATTTGTCATGCAGCTGCTTTCTGTGGGCAGCACCTGGGGAAAAGGGGGTCTTTTCCAGGCTCAAATTGGTGTCCAGGGGTGAGAAACCCTCTGGGAGTGCTTCCCTCTCCTCATCACCCCTGTGGGGAATCCATCCCCCTCACTCAGAGGAGTTGGGTTTCCTACAGGCAAAAATGAATGGGAGTTCCCAAAGCTCATCTGTGCTCTGGTTCTGGAGTTTTATTCTGCAGAACTCTGCTGGTTAAAGTCGTGTTGGGCAAACATCAATGACAAATTCAGTGCCCTCATCAGGGGAGTTTGTGGCTTTCAGGACAGGTGAGTCAATCCTGGGAGAGATGTGGGTCACTCACCTCATCTGATCCACTGCTTGGTTTCCCAGGCTGATAAAATGCTTGGGAGCTGCAAAATGCTCTGAGTCTTCCTGTTAAAAAAAAAAAACAAAACAAAGCAAAAAACCAACCAAACAACCAGAAATCATTCTTTCCTGGAACAGAGAAAAGAATAGATTTTCTTCCAGGAATGGATTTGGTTTTCCCTTTTAATTGCAATGTAACATTACCAGCAGTTCGAATCTGAATGGTTCTGGATGATTTTTGTTATTGCAGTTAAGAAGTCACTGTCAGCCATTATCAGTCATCAGCATTATTTTTTTATTATTATTATTATTAATTCAAGAATATTTAGTGATTTAGAGATGAAAAGAGAGGACTCTTTTGGCAAAAGGACTGGTCTTTCTCAGTTCCTTCCCAAAAGGAAAACAATCTTCAAAAGAGTGGGGATACTGAGGAAGGATACCTGATAAAACAGGATTTACAATCAAAATCTGCACTTCTCCTTCCAAATGCAATGTTGATGTAACAGACTGTTAAATATTAGATCATAAAAGTAATAATGAGAAAATCAGAGGCCACTCCGCAAAAGCACAACCCCAAGCAAAGAAAAGTTCCTTGCAGCAATGTTTTTGCAAACAGCACCCAGTTAAAAATCAAATGGTGCACTATGTAAATATACTTAAATACATATAAACCCCTGCATCTGTGAGTAAATCCAGCCTCAAAATGCCTGAGTTTAACAATATCCACACGGAACAACATCCAGCTTTGGCTCTGCCTCCTCCTTCCTCCAGCTGAGCTCTGCTCCTTCTCCCACTGCAGCCACTGCACTGAGGTTTCTCCCACCCAGTTTCAGCCATCTGATAATTGATCCCCCATTGTCACGGAGTTTCTCTCGGTGGTTAGTGGAGATAAAAGGGGGAATGGCCTTCCACGGGTACTTGGTTTGGGTAACACCTTAAAAAGCAAGAGAAACTCACTTTTACATTTCTGAAATTAGGGAGAAAGGATCCAGGAAGAGTTTCCTTTGATTTATGCAGATTTTGGTAATGCTTGAATGGCTGCAATACAGGTGCAGGAAAAGGTGATTTCTTCTCCTAGAAAGGAAAGGCAGAGAGCCCAAGGCTCAGCTTCCCCAGGGCAGTGGCAGAACCAAGACCAGGTTTTGCCTCTCAGTTCCTGTTCCTTCCACCTCATTCATGGCCTGGAAAAGACCCCCTTTTCCCCAGGTGCTGCCCACAGAAAGCAGCTGCATGACAAATGCACACCCAATGCCTCAAGTTTTGCTCCTGCCAGGGAGAGATTTGGCTGAATTTAAGTAAACAAAGCCCACTGTAAAGCTGGTTTTTAAAACTGCAGTCAGCTAAAAATGCAGATGTATCCTAAAACTTCTAAAGTGGTAATTTTTTTTTATTTCTCCTAAGAAAAAGCAGCTTAGGGATTTCTACAGTCCTCAGTTGTATCTGAGCATCCCCACTTCTTTGTATCCCCACCCTTCTCCCTCTTCCTGCTGCTTCCAGCTCAGCATTTATTGACACCAGGTTTCAGGCACAGTTTTCTCCCTGCTCAGAAAATTTCTGCTCTGCAAACAGGTGGACAAAATGATTTTCTCCCAGTGGAGCTAAACACCTTTGTGGTTCAGTGAGCTCCTGAGGAGAAAAGCAAGGAGGTGGGAAGTTCCAGCATCAGGGAGATTATTCCAGTTTAGTGGCTTAAACCAGCAGCTGGCAAGGGCAGCTGGGGAGCACAGCCTGGCTTAAAAGAGAGGCTGGAGTTTGGTGTCCCCTCAGAGAGAAAGGGTCTAACTAAATCCTCATTTCATCAGCTGTTAAACTTGGAAGAAGAAATGGGAATTTCTGAAGGATTAAATATAAAAGAAAAGTACAAATGGGAAGGGACAGCACTAAAGAGGCAAACCCATAATTCAATCCACTGAGCAGGGAAAAAGAGCAGGATTTATTAAGGGTGTTGCTGATAAAGAAGATAACCAGGAGAAGGACAGCTAACCAGGAACAGGGTGTCTTACTGAGGGGTGGAGAATCCTAAGAGCTGACACTAAAATGGAGGTTGAAACATTTAATACACTTTTATGGACGTCACCCAGTCGTCACTAAAAATGACAATCATCCAGTACCTGAAGGGAGCCAGGCTGGTGGAGCTCTGAACAGCCCTGGGATGGTGGAAGGTGCCCATGGCAAGGGGTGGAATGAGGGGATTTTTATGGCCCCTTCCAACCCAAACCATTCAGTGATTCCATGATGATTGTTTGGGGTGGATACTTGATTTCTGAGGGAGAGCTGAGCAGTCCAGGGTGTTTTTCCTTAGAGGAGATGCACACTTAGTGCTGGGAAGAGCCTTTAATGGAAGATATTCACATGAGCTAAGAATTAATATTGGCACACCAGTGCTCCCAAACCAGGTCTGGGTTCCCTCCACGTGGTTGCATTCTGGAATATCCATGCAGATTCCTCACAACTCAAACTCATGTGGAAGTATCTTTCAGCCCTGGCTTTGTCACCGATCTGTGCTCTCATCTCATCCTGCCGAGGTTTGACATTAACCACAGTTATTCTGCAAATAAACCTGGGGAGGAGTCTGGGTCTGTGGTGCCAGGTCTGAAATGCCCTTCCACTCGGTGAAATGAGAACATGGGGGATCATTTAAACTCAAATCCATGTCCTCTCCTCAGTGTCTGACCCAGCACAAGGATCAGATCCTGCTCAGGGCAGCGCTCAGAGGCTGCTGTAGCTTTGCTCCCACACTCCCCTTACCCACACTTGGAGTTCCTGCAGCTGGCCTTGAGGAAAGCTTTATTTTCAGCCCCAAAAGATGACAAACAAGCCTCCTGCTGCCTTCTCCTCTCAGATTTTACAGATTTACTGTGCTGGCACATCATCGTTAGCTTTCCCTGCTAGAAGCCATTCCTCAAGCTGGTGAATCCACCTGCAGGTAGTTCTGTCACCCAAGTAGATGACAAGGATATGAATATGATCAAACTTTGGGCTATGAAAGCCAGATAGGAACAAAATTAGCCTGAAAATCTGTCAGACATGAGGGGCAAATATAGAAGTTTGTGTCTCAGTCCCTAAAATAATCTCCTGGTAATGAGCTGCATGGGTCAGGATGAGTGCAAGCAACGAGGTTCATTTGCACATATTGCATGAAAGGTAAGCTCAGACCCTGCAGTCTGAGTCAGGGGAACAAGTAATTGAACTAAAAATAGTTCAGTGAGTCTGCCAAAGGTAGTCTGTGGTTGCTATGCAGCTGAATGGCAAGTGGAAGTGAACGGGACATTTTAATATCAACTGCTCTTTTATCCTGCGAGGACTCTGGAAATGAGGGTGATGGAAGTGCAAGTTTCACAGCTTGGTGTCCTGTCTTCGTCCATCCTGGTGCTGAGCAGCACAGAAAGGCACAGAAATCACTGCCAATACCTGCAGAATGATTGCTTGGATATATTTATGTTGGATCTCAGGGAAAGGTTCTTCCCCCAGAGGGTGCTGGGCACTGCCCAGGCTCCCCAGGGAATGGGCACGGCCCCGAGGCTGCCAGAGCTCCAGGAGCGTTTGGACAGCGCTCCCAGGGATGCCCAAGGTGGGATTTTGGGGTGTCTGTGCAGGGCCAGGAGCTGGACTGGATCATCCTGTGGGTCCCTTCCAGCTCAGGATATTCCATGATTACTTTCATGGAATTTCTTCTGGGTTGTTGGGACAGGCAAGAGGGGCATCAGTGTGATGGATGCTGAGAAAAATGAAAATAGCAAGGCAGAGAAGCTGCTGTACTTGGATCACAGAGAGGGGCAAAGAAGGAATAAAGGGAAATCTGTGGAGATAAAGAAGTTTTTGGGAGACAGGAGGGTCTGAGACACCAAAAACAGGAGCCACAGACTAAATGAGCAACGAAATAAAGTCTCCAGCAACAAAAAGGGAAAATGAAGAGGGACTGAAGAAGGGTGAGAGACAAATGAAAGTGCAAAATGAACCCAGAAAACAAAACAAAGATTGAGTCAGGCAGTGTGGGTGTGCACGCAGGTGTCTGTTTGCAAGCACAAATATAGAACAGGAAGATGGAGATCAAATAAAAAGAAAAGATACAAAAGCTGGGAAACATTCTGAAGCTGAAGGGATAAAAAAGATTGAAATAAGAATGCAAGTGGAGGAAGCTGTAAATTAAAGGATAAATGGGGAGGGAGGAATAGCAATTGAAGCATTACAACAGTTTCAGCATTTTTTGTGCACTCTGGTGACCAAGGAGAGGGAAAGCTCTAAAATCTGGAGTTTTAGGACAAGACTTGGAAGGTTGTTTGTGTGTAAGAGATGTGGAGGGACCTCCCTGGCATAGGAAATGTGACTTTGGGGCTCTTTCTGGCCCTCCTGGCTCAGCCCTTTTCACCCAGTCTCACTCTGCCTGCAGGAAGCTCCTGGCAGGATGAACAGGCTGGTCCTCCCTGGCCAGGTGCTCTGCTGGCATCTGAGGGTGCCAGTGTTGGGATAAAAACCTTGATTGTTTCATCTGAGGGTTTTGCATGAGGAGATTTTGAGGCTCTTGTTTGGATTTGAGGTCAACTCCTTGTGCTTGTGCTCCACACTCACCTTGGAAGGGATTCATGGCACTTCCCAGGGATGTGGGTGGACAGAGCACCCAGAGCTCAGCTTTCTCCCTTGCAGAGCATCCCAGCCAACTTCTGGGGTGGAACAGAAGGGTCTGGCATGGAAAGAGATCCACAAATCTCACCTCTCTCTGTGGCTGGGGTAAATCAAGGCAGGCAGCACCGCCCTCCAGGGCTGTCTCTGGGCTGAGGTGCCACCGCCCATCCCTTCTCCATCCCCCCGGTCCCCTCGCTGTGTGTGATGCAGCCTGAAATGAGGCCGTGCCTCACGGGGAGCTGGGCAGGGAACACAGGAGCAAAGCATCTGCCCGAAGGCCTCTGCTTCCCCCAGGATGATCCCTGCAGCTCAGATGCTCTGTCAGAGGCTGCTCAGCACCAGCTCAGCCTAATTCATCCTTTAGGGCTGTTGATGTGAGTTAGAGGTTGGATGCACTCCATGCCTCCCCTCCTCAGGAGCTGACAGGCACAGCAGCTCCCCAGCTCCCTGAGTGATTCTCAGCTGCCTTCACAGCGCTCAGGCACAATACAGATTGTGACACAGGCGATCTCTTTACAAAACACCCAGCTCAACCTCCCCGCAGTCTATTACACATCCTGTCTCCACAGAATGCGCCTGGAGACAGCATAAATCATCCCAGGAAGCTTCGTCATGTGCCCAGCTCTGCTCCAGAGCAGCAGCAGCCTGAGCACCTGAATTAACAAAGCCTGGTTTGATGCCTTAGGTTTTAACTTTTATATTTTCAAATTCTGTACTGCTTAGAGTGTAACTCTGAAGTTCCTTGGAGCCTGTAATTCCTGCTCTCTCGTACTGGGCAGACAGAACAAAGCCTCTCCAGGCTTTGCCTTCAAGGACAGCCAGGCTGTTTTTAGGCCCAAAATGTGTAAACCAAAGATTCTAAGGGGGGCAAGCTGAGGGGAGTTACATCGTTAAACTGGGGCTTTAATTGGAGAATTAACCCTGATATGCAAATGATCCAAACCTATAAAAGTGTGAAGAACTCGTGACCTGGGGTCCATCTTGGGGTCCAATTTTTTGAAGCAGCCTCTGGCTCCCCCAGGGTGTACCTTGAAGGCCCTTCAAATAAATACCTGTCTTTATTCTCTTACTCTTGTCTAGTCTCTGTTTCTAGGTAGCTGCAGGAGGCATTGGGTTGGCATCTCCCCGCTGCTTCTCACAGCATCAGGTCTCTCTGAGCAGAGTGGGAGTGACCTGTGGCGAGGGAAGGACACACAAATGGCTCTGCAGAACACGAGGGAGAAGCTCAGCACAACCCTTGCCATTCCCATGTCTCTGTCACCGGGATTTTGGCAGCACAGCCCAGCACAGGGATGTGCTGTGGAGCAGGTCACAGAAATGATCTGGGCTAAAAAGAACCTGCCAGGAGAGAAAATCGCTCTTCCTGATTGTTTTCAGCAGCGTGGTGTCCTAAGATGGAATTTCTTGCTGGGGTTGGGTGTGCAGGGGAGGAGGTTTCAGGGCTGGTTGTTGCAGTGCTCCCATCACGGACCTTTGTCACCGTGTTAAGCCACCTCCTGATGATCCACAGGATGTGAGAGGATGAATCATCCCCAGCATCACTAATTTCAGTTCTCAGGCTGATCTGGGTAAAAACTGCCCTGGTTCTCCCAGTGCCAGGAAATCAGCATCTCTTTCCATCCTCCTCTCTTTGTCCCTGGGTTTGCTTGTGAAGCCAAGGTCCTGTCAAAGCAAAACCATCCCCCCTCAGAGCACCATTTCCAGCAATAAATTGTCCTGGCCAGCCTGCACCCAGCATCATTGCATTCCACCTGCGATTTCAGGGCTTTATGGAGTTCTTCTTTATTTCTTCTCATGAAATGCCCTGAAAGAAAATCCATATCCTGCCTTCCACCCAGCAGATCCTGCATTTCGATGGAGAATTAAGTGATTCACTTCATCTCTACTGAGTCTGAAACACAGTGGGGATGTGTCTGACACAATATATCAAACTGTGGGCCATCCATAAGATGTCCAGAGGGATTTTAAAACATTAGATATCTTTTGGCACCTCCGTTGCTCAGGTGTCTTTGATCATCCTCCCAAGAAATCCTGCAGCATTAGGCACATAAACAACTTTGGAACTGTTCTCTTAATTTCTACCACTGAAGTTTCCAGCATTTTCTGATGCTCTTAATGATGTTTGTGGGGTTTGCTGGAAGAGAAAGCAGAGGAAGAAAAGGACACACCTTCCCCTCTGCCCTAAGCAATGCTTTGGTTTAAATTCATGCCTCCCTGATAGTACAAAATGCAGAATAGGTGGGGAATGAGGCCCTTGCAGCAGGGGAACAATTGTGGTTCTCTCAAAAAAACAGCAAGCAAGAAAATAAGCATAGTGATAGATGGCTCAGTGCTACGAATGCAAATACCAAGCTGTAATTTATTGAAGTTAATAGCAACAAAATGTTAGTGAGATGGTTAGAAAACAGTGAGAGCAGGAATGTCTGATGGAGTTTAGATATTCATCAAGCAAATGGGAGTCCTCAGTGGGAAGTGTCACCAAAGAAGGATGGGTGAGCTCATGCAAGGTGGAAGGTAAAAGTCAGCATGAGCCTTTGATTCAATGTTCATGCCAAGCCCCCACCCCCAGCACCTATAAACCAATTTATTTTGTCATCTTTCAATGCTCCATCCTACAACCTGGTTTGGGGCAATTTGCTTGTTTAACAGGTCAGGCCCCACGTGCAAAAGGAGGGTGACATTTAAATCCTGTGGTTTTATCCAGTTGTGATTAAAGCTCCTGGCTTTAATGGCAGAAAACTTGGGGAAATGGAGTTTACATGGTCACCTTCAGTCTTTTTCACCAATTCACCCCCAGACTGCTCCTGGAATTCTGTTCCCATCCTGACACTGCCAATGACAGCAGAGAGTTTTGCTGGGGATTTTCCTGACAGAGGAAAAGCTTTGTTTTCCCGCTGTGTATTGATGAGCAGGGCTTTGAAACACCCCTGAGGTCTGGAGTTTAGATCCAGAAGTTCAGATACTTATTCAAACTCACTTTAAATTGACTGCATCACTCACGAGCCTCCCTGCAAGCAAAGAAGGGACAAACACAGTGAGGGCTGGGAGAAGGGGGGAAACACGAACCAGAAAATTTTTTCTGAGGTCAAAAATGAGTAGACTCGTCTAGTTTTCATTTGTTACCTCCCACTTTAAAATTTTTGAGGGAGGGCAGCTGGTGTCAGCCGGATCCTTTCAGACTTCCCAGCGTGCTGTAACTAGGCAGCATCCACTTCAATGGCAAGGGATGATAATTGCAGGTCCTAGGCTGCAAACTGACGTCAGCTCTTCAGAGGAGGATGCTGACTGTTTAATGAACATCACTAGATGCTGTTTAGCTCCTGCTCGGAAAAAGAAAACTCAAAAATTACTTTCAGGGAGCAGTCAGCATCCATTATCTTCTTTCTGATGATAATTTAGAGATGTTTCTCCCAGCATTTGAGAAAAGGAGTTCGCTTCCAGAGCAGCAGCTTCAAGTTTGATTATGTGGCAGAGAGAAAGAGGTGACATAGAAGTATAATTAGAGGGGCCTTTTCTAGGAGAAAATTAATTTTTGCTGCATGGAGGGACCCTTTATTTCCTCTCTGCCATCCTGTTTATAATTCCATCTGTAAAGTTTAGGTGCATTCCCCCTTCATGCTGCTCTTTTCCCCTCATTTAAGGTTTTTAGAGCAATGGATTGCTCAGATAGTCTGGGAGTGGGAAGTTTTTTCCTTTTTCTTAACAGCACGAAGAGATGGAATTGGTGTGGGTTCCCTTTCTTAGGTCCCTCTGTTGCAGCCTCATTAACATTTGCACATGCAAATTTAGAGTTATTTTTTTATAAATCCCTGCAGCAGTGGAAACAGAACAGTAGGGCACTGCTCAGGAACCATTCCTGAGTTCTTGCCTTCTTCCCACCACCCAATTCCCTCACGGAGAGGCCACGAAAAAGCCGCTGAAACAAATCTGGCAGTGGGGGTTTGTCTTCATCCCAGTGGGCTGCTCCTGCCTCCTTGGAGCCTACTCATGGTGCCAGGGAAGCAGAGAAGTCAGGAAATTAAGGAGAATTCATCTCTCCAGCCTGGGCTGGGCTCATTCTGGTGTAGCTCTGCAGAACCCAGGTGTTGTACCTGGGGATGGATTTGTTCCATTGACTTTTCCTGAACGACAGCTTCCAGCGAGGATGAACTTTCCTCGAGCTCTTGCTGGGGGAATTAATTTAAATTTTATCCTTGAAGGGCGAGGAAGAGATTTTTGGAAAGCAGAAAAGCCCAGAGAAAATAAAGGGCTGGAAACAAGCACACTTACCAGCGTTATGGCACTGAGCTTTGTTCTCATTATTGTGCCGTGCAGCAAAATGCATTTCCCAGCGTTCTTCAGAGCATTCCAGTAATTTGTCTTAATTAGCATGATTTAGGTGGTTGCTTGCAGCCTTTGGAATTTAGCACAAGGTTAATGTACATAAACGTATGATGGCACAGGGAGAAAGCACAGTTGTCGTGAAGATGAAGTGCTCCAGCAGCGTGGAAAGCACAAGGAATTGGCTGAGTCGGCGCTCTCGTTTCTGCCACCGAGGCAAAATAGAAAAATACACTCAACTGCTGATGTGTTATTCCCAGGAGCCTCAGGAGCAGCAAACTGTGGGTCAGGAGCCCCTCTGCAAATGCTTTTTCTGATACATTTGAATGAAGGCTGATTTGTTTTTAAAGTTGTGCTTCTTTAAAACCTGGAGTTCCATACCCAGCAGGGTTTTTTGTGTCTGAGTGCCCTTAACTGTGTGGAGCTGGGCAGGCTCACACCTACCTGGGAAAGCCAAACCCTTGAAAGGTGGCAGTGGGTGTAGGAATGTGTGAACCTACCTGACAGGGATTTCAGGGTCTTTTTCTCTTTGTGAGGCCAAGTTGTGCCTCTCTGTTTCAGCCCTGTCAGGCTCCTGTGTGTGAACACCTTTCCCAAAGGGCTCCTGTAGCCCTTTGCACTGCTTTGATGTGGTTTAGTCTCCATCCACAGGAGGTCCACACCCCTCTGCCTGGGTGTGCACATCCCTCCTTGCTTTCTCCCCTTTTCCAGCAGCATCCAGAGGATCCTGGAGATTTGGGAGTTTCTGCACTTCCTGTTGTGTTGTGACGCCCTGGGGTGGGACTGACCTCAGCTTCCAAAGGGACATCTCAGGGAAAACATCTCTGTTTTCTGGACGGTTTTGTCCTGCTTTTCCAGTCTGCCCTTCCCTTTTATAAGGTGGAACATGTNGCCTCAGCCAAAGGCCAGAGGGGGTAAGGAGCCACATTGTGCTTTGTGTCCAGCACAAGGTGACCGCTCTGTACAGAGGAAGATCTCCTGCAATGTGTTGGATTTGTAATAACCGTGCTTTCATTGCTCATCTGCTTTGTTTGGGGAGCTGTGAATAAGAATTTTGAGCCATTTAGGAGGTTTTTTACCCACCCACCACCACGGAGGCATCAAACGGGGGAGTTTTGCTCCTAGTAAAGGAAGGATGTACAAAAGGAGGTGAGGTGCCAGTGAGACTTGTTTTGGCCTGTATTTGTGGCATGGTGAGAGTGAATTACACCCAGAATTCAATCTTCTCCCTGCCAGGTCCCCAGACTCCTCTGACAGAGCCTGCTCTGTATTACCATGGCTGATTTCCTCTCTGCCTTGGGGAGGTGGTGCAGGGTGCTCCACGTCAGTTCTTCTCCCCTCAGAAACACCAGCTGTGTTACCATGGCTGCTCCATCTCTGAGATAACACAAGAGGTGTCAGCCCCCCCAAACTCCTGAGCTGGAAAGAAACAGCATTTCTGCCTTCCTTTGAGAGTGGCTGGAAAGTCTCCATAGAAACATTTGTTGTTACACAACATCAATACTTTGGGCTGTCTCCTTCCTTCGCTCTGATCCTCTTCGAGGGAATTTGTGGATGCTGTGTGATTTCCTGAGCTGAGTGGATGGTTTACATGGCCAGGCTGTCCTGAGGGATATATTTAGTCTCTCTGTCCCTCTGATGGGTATTTTTGTGCCTCAAGCTCTGCTGCAACAATCCAAGCTGTGGCCAAGAAGTTTTGGTGCAGAGTCTCATTTGTATGGGTAGAGTTCTGTCAATGAGATAAAATGATAATCCCCATTACCAGGAGCTAATTGATTTAATTCTCTAGTTTTCTTTGAGGTACAAACTGGAAATAAAAGGACTGAGACTGATAGGAGGAAAAAAAAATAGGGGGTTTGGTTCTATCAGCTCTTTCCCTGTGAGCCTGCTCTGCAGAACAGCTTCTTTGCAGAATATATTAGACCCACCTCATGTTTAAACTGCCAAGGTGATGCCTGAGGAGCAGTTAATGCCACTGGGAAAGTGAATTATGCAATCAAGGAGGAGGCAAGAAATCAGGGAGGAACGTAGGCCATGGCTAGATATTTATCATTGTTACTTTCTCCAGTCATTTTGCTTTGCACAAGTGCACAAATATTTGAGTGTGACCAGGGATATGTGTCCATATGAGCACGTGTGGTGCATTTGATCCCTCCCTGCCTCGAGTCTCGGGGTGGGCAGAGGTGCAGACAGGGGCCATGCTCAGGTTTTTAACCTGTTTCACTCTCAGCTGTGTCTGTGTGTGTCTCACACGCCAACCAGAGGCAATCACGTCATTCACAGCATCTGCCCAGCAGCAGTAAGGGCAACAAATCCTTCTTTTGGAGCCTCATGTAGAAAATCCTTTGCAGTCTGGGGTGGGGAGGAGCCCACAGTTACCACACACCTTTTTTTTTCCAAGATCTTATCATTTCTTCCTTGCCTCCAAAGTATATCCTGCAGAGGGTGAAAGGAGAAAGCTTGTTTTCTCCTAAATCCCTGGATCTGCTCCCATAAAAAGAGCTGCAGTGCTGAGCATGTGGAGATCTACAAAGTGAATACCCTGGGCTCTTATTCACACTGTGAACCAGCAAAGAGGGTTTGGGGGTGCAGAGCGGTGCTGAGGGGTTCCCTCACAGTGTGGGGCTGGGTGTGGGCTGTGGGGTGGTTTATTTAATATTATTATTTAACATTCTGCAGGGGATGGAGGGGAGATGGCAGCTGGGGACTCACCTGCACCCATAGGAGAGGTTGGGAATAACCCCAGTGCGCCCTCCCTCATCTCTCCATGCATTTGTAACCCATGGCTGAAGGGATTTTTTTATTTTTTGTGGCTTTGAAAGTGTGACTGAACGCTCCCAGGGAGGGTTGGTTTGTGTTTCAAGGCTGCAGCTCCCCTGCTGTATTTCATGTTTACAGTTTATGATCCACTGAATCCTCCGGTGCCTTGTTCCCAGCCCCGCAATAGAAATGTCACGAAATCCAGTGCAATGTGTGCCGTCCTCTGAGTTTTCCAACCACTTGCTAATGCATTCAATAAGGTCGAAATCACAGCTCCCCTGCAGAGGGCTTTCTCTCAGAGCTCTGGCAAATGGGATTTTCTCCCTCACACCAAGCTGCCCTGGTGGCAGCCTTTGCCTTGGGTCCCACCAAAGCTGGCACCCCCACCAAGCATTAGAAGGGCAAGGACGTGGGGTTTTGGTGGATTTGTTTCCTGCTCATCTTCTCCTCAACTGCATTTTTCTTTCTCTGTCCTAATCCTTTCAGTTTTTCCTGTGCCCAGCCAGCTTGAAGAGAAATAAGGAGTGTGTGGTCTTTTTGCCATGAGCACCTCCCTGTTCCTCCAGTTTCATAAATTCCTGCTGCAGCGAGAGGCTTAGATAAGCCACGGATTTATTCCATCATGTGAGCAAACCATGTGCAATATTGGCCATCCCTCTTCATGCAGCATCAAAATTAGAGAGGTTTCTATGTCTGAAAGACAACAGAACCGGAAGCCTCCAGTTCTCTCCAGAAAATAACCTGCTCAAGGAAGCAGAAATCCCAATTCAGGCTTTCCCTGCTGCACTCTGGCCATGTTCTAATTTCTCCACTCCCTGCTGTTCCAAGGGTCACTTGGTCATATTTCTCCCTAAAACAAAGTCATTCAAAAGTCAGGGGAAAGGTGCCAGATATTTAATTTAAAAGAGTAATATGGAAAGCTACCTGGGAAAGGGAGAGGAGGGAAATCTTGAGCCATCTCCTGCGTTTTTGCTGGTTTATTGCTGCGCCTGGGAGTTTCTCCTGCAGCAGTATGTCACTGGAATAATGAGGCAGCAGGTTGGTTGCTTAACTGCAGTGGCCAGATCAGTGGGGATTTCAAGAGAGAAGTAATTCTATTTGATTTTGTATCCAGGAATTATAATTTACATTCCCTTCACCTTAGAGAGAGAGGCAGTCTGGGCTATAATTAAGCTTTTTTTTCCCCTGTCTGCTTTGGTCCTCTGTTCCTCTTCTTGTCAGGCAACGTGGCAGCAGAAGCCTTAAAAGCAGGGAGTCATGACAACTGACTCTTCCCAGAGCAACTGGAGCTGTTAGAAGGAAAAAAAGAAATATCCCTAAAACAAAAATGCCTGAAAAAGCAATTAAATCACAAAACTGTACGAAGCAGGAAAATGACAGCCAAGGGTTGGGAACCACCCACGAGTTGGGAGTTTGGTATCTGCAGCTTCGAGGTCTGGGCTGGGTAAAAAGGGAGTTGGATTCGTCGATGTTATCTGGGGGTCTGGCCGTGGTTTCATGTCTGTAGATAAATAAATGCCCACACAAAGAGCTAATTAAGGGCAGGAGGAGTGTCTTGCACAAGAACCCATTAATGGCTTTGGAGCAAAAGTCCTGTTGCATTTCCCAGGGTGAGACCTCAGTGAGCAACGAGCCTCAGTTCAGACTCTCAATTTAGGAGAGTCCATCCTGGAGCAGTGTCCATGGAGTGCTCAGAGCTTACTTTTATTGCAGGTTTAATTGGCTCCAAATGAAAAAGTTACCCCGGCAGTGAAACATTTGGCCAAAATCTTAGACTGTAAACAAAAAAAAGAGCGACTTTGTTTGAGAAGAGGAGCCTTGTGAACTGCTGTGCCTGGATTTGTGCTTAGCACAGCAGGAGAGGGTTTTATTCATCTCCACCCTCATTCCTGTTATCTCTCCCATCACTAGCAGAACTCTGTTGTTCTCCCCAGAGTTTCCATTGTTTTGCTCACGTTCACTGGGTGAATCTTTGAGTCCCATGAGGTGTGATAACCACGTGGTTTTGTCAGCTCACAGATGTGTCCTGGTGTTGAGGAGAGAAAACCTGGACCCATCTGTGATTTCGTCCAACGTCCTTCCAGAAAGGCACCACATTTTTTGTTTTAGGAGTTTAGGAACATCTGTGGGATTGCCTGTGGTCACAAAACACCTGGATTTGGGAAGTCAGGGCTTCCCACTTGTGTTCCCCTCCTAAGACAGGATGGTCTCACATCTCTGTACAAAATCAGTTATCACAGCAAAGCCAAGTATCTCTGTGAGCCTGTGTTAGTGAGGCCTCTCATTTGCCCTTTTGCTCTTCTTTCTTTTGCTATTTGTCCATTTACCTGTTCTCTGTGAAGAGGAGATCCCACCACAGAGAGAATCTGTGGTTTCCACGCACATCCGATTTATACTCCGCTAAAACCAACCGAAGAAAGTATTTGGAGAGTGGCTTTGTTTCCAAACAGCTCCAGATGCAAAATGCTCCGTGGCTTTATGTCAGGATTGTAACAAATGAATAGAGCACAGTGAATTAATTTTGCTAATGAGCTTTGCAACCACATGATGCATCTTCATACAATTAAGCCACAGAAGGAGGCAAGGAGATCCCAAGTGACAGCCTTTGTCACAGCACTTCAGGACCCTCCAAAGTGTTGTCTCCCCCTCTCTGTAATTTCTTTCCATCACAAAGAGGAGAAACACACAGATCAGTTGTTTCAGCAATTGAAAAATGATGTGTGTGGTGCTGGTTGCAACAGTATTTTTGTAGCTCTCGTTTATTTTGCTCTCCAGACAAGAAAGGCAAAGCAGTAGCATTTTATAGAGCAGAGAACATTTTTACACAGTTCTCTTAAATCTTTTTAGCAGCGCCTGAATGAAATGTTTACACTGTAAAGAGAATTTAGTAAACTATCCAGAAGACTTATCACGACAACCTGCCCATCCCTCCCGAGCCATTGTTTTCCATTCCATTCATTCCCAACATCTGCTGCTGCTGACCCTCCAGCCCCATTTGCCCATCTACAGCGCTCTCTCTGCAGCCCTAAAATATTTCCTGTTGATTTACATCCGTTTCTCTTCCATTGTCTGGCTTGGGCTGCTGGATTTTCTGGTTTTCTTCTCGTAAAGAGAAAGAAAAAAAGCAAAGGTAGCTGATTTTCATTGCTCGTGGCTCAGAACTGGGTAACAGCACGAGTAAAACCTGTACAAAGGGTCATGATCAGATAAAACCATGAGTAAGGGATGTTCAGATGCCCACAAGCTCATCAGCCAGCAGTTCTGTCGAGCTTGTGGGGTGTCAGAGGCTTCTCCAGATCTTTGGTGCTCCAGCTCCTGCTACTCATTGATAAATCTGAGCTCAGTGGAATTAAACCTCCACCAAGAACCACCTCTAATGCTAATCTTTTATCAGGGCTTGCCTCTGTTCTCTCTTTCATTGTGGTTTTCTTTAATAGAGGTCAGTGATAGAGAAGGTTTTGCAGACAGGAAATGGAGTGATGCCGTGGGGGTGAAACAGCCAGGGAAATTTGGCTGATTTGAAACTAACTTCCCCCTTCATCATCAGCTCTTAAATACTGGTTCTGGGCCCAGCCAAAGCCTTTCAGGGGGAATTTGGGCAGGGCAATAATGAGGAACCACTGCCCCACACCCCCATTTCCAGCTCTAGAGCAAGGCAGAGTCCCAGCAATGTGTTACAGCCACGTACCAGGGCACCAGATTTGGAGGCAATTCCTTCAGGAGTGCAGCCCCCAGCAGCCCCTGGAAAAAGCCACTTCAGACAAACTGCTCAGTAAAATTCTGCAGCATTTCCTCTGATGCTTCTGTTTCTATTGTAGTGCCTATAGGACAGACAGGTTTATACCCTCCAAAGATTTGCCTCCTGAAAACCAAACGGATGAGACAAAGCTGCCACCCTGTCCAGTCCTTCTCCTGCCTCTCCACCAGCTGCTTAAACAGTCAGCTTATTTATTTTGTGTTGCTTTCCATTAGGAGTGGAGGATTGATGCCTGGAAGTATTTTAATGGCACTGTTGACCTTGATAATAAAACTGTTCAATGTGGTTTGTGTTGGTAATGGCATCCAAACCCCCCGGAGCCACGGAGAAGCAGCACGTGGAATAACACCAGCAGTGAGAGGTCCCATGGGCAGATATCAGTGGAGAGGCCCCTTTTCAGTGCTGTCTCCCTTCCTACATCAGGCCCATCAGCTCCATGTGTTATTCGCCCATCCATGAGCAGATATGTGGGGCTGTGGTGGTGCTCAGAACCATTTCCTGACTCTCAGAACCGTTCCTGAAGCTCAGAACTCTTTCCTGACACTCAGAACAAATTCCCAAGGCTCAGAACCATTTCCTGACTCTCAAAACCATTCCTAACTCTCAGAACAATTTCCTGACACTCAGAACCAATTCCTGAGGCTCAGAACCCTTTCCTGACTCTCAGAACCAATTCCTGACACTCAGAACCAATTCCTGACTCTCAGAACCATTCCTGATGCTCAGAACCAATTCCTGAGGCTCAGAACAAATTCCTTAGGCTCAGAACCCTTTCCTGACACTCAGAACCATTCCCTGACACTCAGAACCCTTTCCTGACTCTCAAAACCAATTCCTGACTCTCAGAACCAATTCCTGACTCTCAGAACCCTTTCCTGACTCTCAGGACCATTTCCTGATGCTCAGAACCATTTCCACACTTGCTCCCACGACTCGCTGGGCGCTCACCACCGTATGACACTGACAGCTGCAACTGCCACTAGCTCCTATCACAGGGCTGTGTGTAATTTAGGAGAACAATTTGCATAATTCCAAAGCCTAAAAATATCCCTGCACAAACAAAATGCATTCTCAGGCTCCGCTCTGACAGACGTGGAAATGGCCGCTTCTTTCCCGGCGCCTTTTCGTGCCGGGGATCCTCGGTGCCTTCTCCTTCCTCTGATGGCATTTGTGAGAGACATTTAAGGACAGGGAGCAAGTGATAATTACCCTCAACACGCACCACAGGCTTTATGCCAGATGATTAGAAAGGTGCCTTCCAGAATAATTAGCTTTCTGTGGCCACTGAGCCCCTGCCTGCCTCATGCTGGCTGGGAGGGAGGGAGGTGAAGCCTGGAGATGAAGTGGCAGGTCCCCACCCCAGGGCTCACCTGCCCACCCCTTCCTCTCCCCAGCCCTGCTGATAACGTTGTCAAGCGTGCAGAGGCACCCACTGCACTCAGTTCGATAGCAGCACTCACTGTCCACGTCTCCTTGGTGATGGCAGGGGAGGATTTGTGACCTTTTCGTTTCCGTGTGACATCCTCGCGGGTCACGGCAGAACAGGCTGGGATCAAACAACCAAATCCAGCGCCACGAGGAGGGGATGCTGCTTGGAGCACTGCTAAAACATACCCAGAGCACCGACACACCCATGAATCCCAGAGGGATCTGCTTGAGGTCAAGGGGGCTTGGAATTATCCACTGCCATGGTCACGGTGCTGGCAGGGGAAGGGGGATTTGTGTCCGGCAGTGATTTTGTTTTTTCTACTCACTGGTGCTTCTTCCTGAGCTCTCTGTGATTTCAAACTCCTGAGTTTCCTGCTGTGAAGTCTGCAGGGCTGTGAAAGGTATGGACAAGGAGCAGCAGCAAATCGCAGCAATGCTTGCTCTCTTTAAAGAAGCCAACAAAATAGATGTAGTAACTCTGGACAAAGTCTGTGGGCCTTGGGTGTCTTGTACCTCCCAGCTCTTGAGGACCAGGAGATATGAGAAAAGTCTCTGTGCTGCGTTAGCTCACTGTTCTGAGCTGTAAATGATGAGCAGGGATAAAATATCACCCAAACCCCTGTTTTTGATGGGTTTGGGCGAGAGCGAGTCTCTGTTGGTTCAGTTAGGCAGAATGCACTCAGCCCAACGTGGTCCCACAAAATGAATTTTTAAAAAGCATTTTTCTCAGTGTCCCAGTGACTACTGGAGTTTCACCCAGGGCAAATTGTGGCAGACTGATATTTTATTGAGAATAGCAAATATTTGGCTTTGGACAAAGGCATATTGATCTTTTTTCCTCCAGGTTTAACACTCTGTAGGTTTCTTTGCTGTCAGTCTCTTTAGAAACCACTAAAATCAGAGTTAATTCACCTCAGGAAGTCTGGTGGTGCAGAAGGGAGACACACCTGAAACCAGTGCCTTATTCAGCTCCTCTAGGACAGACAGGGTGTTTGGCTTCTCTTGGATTCATCTATTTTACTCTTTCTTCCCTAATGATTTCCATTTACAGGTTTTCAAAGCACAAAGATGTTTTCTTCTCCCACCCTCAGTTGCCTTAGGTAACTCTGTTGAAGTCTGTGGATTTACACAGATGTCAAAAAGCCCTGCAAAGCCAATCAGGCATTTCAGTGATCGCCCTTCACGCCCTTGATTTGTTTGCTCCCCGCTGCTGCCCGTGCTGGAGAAGCCACATTCATTTTGTACCATCACAGAAAGCCACATCAGTCGAAGCTGCAATTTATTACAAACATTTGTTTTCTGCTGGCACGGCCAGGCTGACTCCCATCCCACTTACACCGTTTTTTGAGCACACAGTGACAGGGATCACAGTAACTGCTCCTCGTTTACTGGCTTGACATCACGCTCAGACCAGTAAAACACCATTGACACCGCTACACTGGTGGCCTGGAAAGTGTCTGACACTGAGCATTTAAGATAAAGTTTAATGTGTTCTCCTCCTTCCTCTCCCCCTTTTATAAAGACAGAACTGCCTGGGATGAAACAGCCCAAATCAGCTCTTTTGTTTCACTTCTATCCAATTAGACAGGGACAAACCAAGCTGGCACATCCTGAAAACCACCAAGACCGATAGGTTTTGAGCAGAGTTGCTGTGCAGGCACAATCCATGTGAGCCTTTGCAGCACGTCTGATGCAGTCAGGATGGATTGAACCCTGTGTGGACCATCCAAAGCAACAGAGTTGGGCTTTCTGCACCTACCCTCTGCAAGAAATACGTTTGCACTTTTGCTGTTTGGTTTCAGATCAGGCCCCCTGGGCGCTGCTTTCCCAGCTCTGACAGCACTGGATGCACCTCTTGCACGAAGGAAGGCTTTTGTTGGGGCAGACAGTGATGAGACTGATTGCGAAAAAAAGAAATAGATCTATCAGTTCAAAAAGGCCATGAAAGGGAAGCTGTGGTGTTGTTTTAAACTCCAGAGGAATCAGCTGTGGCAATGTGAATGTTGTGTCTGCTTTGAACCCCTCCTGGATGAGAACTGGCCCAAGGTGGTGGCTTTGCTGTACCTGGTGTTCTCCCCAGAGATGTGAATTCGCTGAAGGAACAAAGAGCTGTCAGTCCAAGCTTGCCAAAATTTCCCCTGCAGAGTAAAACTCATGCAGTTTTTCCAGGGTGCTTCTCCTACGAGTAAACAGCTCAAATCAAGAGTAAATGCAGAGGAGAGAAAGAAGAGCATCGGAATCTGATTTTGCCTTGGCAGGGAATGATTTCACAGATTTCTCATGCATTGTCTAAATGTACAGCTTTTCTCTCCCATTTCCCCTCTCAAAATGAGTGAGTAGGCCAGGAGGGATTTAGTCAAATGGAAATGAGTTTTCTCTGAGCACATTCCTCATTGAAAACACTCTCAGGTTTTAGAGTGGATGGGTGAGGACCACAAAATACTGATGACCACTCAAGGTTAACAAGCTCAGAATCTCTTGGAAACTGTATTACTCCTTAATCTTTTTTGTTAGGATTCCTCCCTGCCTCAAAAACCATTTATGGACCAAGAAAACAAAGCCACTTTTGGCTGGATCCTGCAGACTCCTGACATTCCCAGCTGTCACATCACCGAGCCCTGAGCTCTGTCCATGGAAATGGGAGCAGGACCTTGCCCAGTCTCAGGTGCTGATTCCAGGGCTTTGGGTTCAACTCTTGGATGTGTGAATCCCAGAGTTTCCTCCAGTCCCAATTCAGCCCTGAGGAGCTTTGCTCAGTGAGAGTGACCCTGTGTTCTGAGTTTAGGGTGCGACTGAACAGGGAATTTCAGCTCAGTCCTTGACACTGGGAGTTACAGGAGGTCACAGATTCCCCTGGGAGTGGGATTGGGTTCCTCTGGCTGAAGTCAGAAAGTGCAACAGGCTCAGTTTGTGGACTTTGTTTTGCAAAGAGCTGTGGAGATGGTAGAGTCTGATAGGAGCCCTCAGACAAAGCACTCCAAAGGAATGAGGATAAATGCACATTTTTAATGAGCTCTAACAAAAGTCTATTGAAGAGTTTCTTCAATTTAGTTGTGTTTTGATCATTTCCATTGTCCTTTGTTTCCCCATATGCGGTTGTGATGCATCCAGGAAAAAATCATGAACATTTGCATTGACAGCCATCCAGAATTTCCATTTAAAATGATCCACTTTGTTACAGTAATTAGCCTTGTAAGTGGAACAAAGCACACAACACTGACAATAGTTGCTAGTGATCACTTCACTTCCTAATCAGGCTGCTCCTTCAAGCATTCTAATTTATTTTACTAATGATTACAGGGCAGATGCTGCACAGATTTGCACCTCTAGGAACTCCAGTGAAATAGAGAAGCGAAAAATCTTGCCTAGTAAGCCTAATCCTGAAGTATCCTGAGTAATTTGAGGGCCAAGCAATCATAAATATCAAACTTTGCTCTCAGAGGTTTATTGATTTCAGATCTGAATTCTCTGACGTATCAATTCCTGTGAAGGAGGGGGATTTGTACTGAAGGACTTCTGGGAGAGGGGTGGTGGGTGCTGAGCCCTCTCAGATGGCACTGACAATCTTTGAAGAGGGAGATGGAAGCAGGAGCACCTCTTTGCTTTGAGTTCTCCATAGAAAAACCTCTCCCCCTTGGTTCTGCATCCTTAAAAAAAAGCAGAGAGAAAAAGCAGCTTCCTTGAGAGGGATGATAACAGGGAGAGGCCGGTGAGGGGCTTAAACTGTTAATCCTGTGTCAGAAATAAGTATATTTTTTATTAAAATACAGGTCTGCTTCTATCAGTGTAATCCTCTGGAGTTCAAATCCCAAGGGAGCATTAATGTCCTTCACCTTTTATGATTCAAAGCCAGTTCATCCAGTGCCTTCAGCGTGCCCTTTTCCATCCTTATAGCAGGGATCCATCAGGCAGACTCTGGCTGCAGTTTGCCTTTTGCAAAAGGGCAAAGTCATCTATTTAGATGCAACAAATGGGTGTGAGCAGAGCCAGGCACACACAGGGAGCAGCATTTCCTTGGCATGACCCTCACCACTCTTGGTTCCCTCCAGAACTCATGGAATTGTTGAGATACCTGCAATAAACTCGTGTTTGGTGGTCTTGGGGTAAGAGTAGGCTTTGGCTGGGTTTTAATCTGGTTGAAATCCATGAGTTAAATCAGAATAGGGGGCAAACTGTGCTCTTCCCTTCTTCTCTGTGACCAAACCCTGCTCTTCCCTTCTCTGTGACCAAACCCTGCTCTTCCCTTCTTCTCTGTGACCAAACCCTGCTCTTCCCTTCTTCTCTGTGACCAAACCCTGCTCTTCCCTTCTTCTCTGTGACCAAACCCTGCTTTTCCCTTCTCTGTGACCAAACCCTGCTCTTCCCTTCTTCTCTGTGACCAAACCCTGCTCTTCCCTCCTTCTCTATGACCAAACCCTGCTCTTCCCTTCTTCTCTGTGACCAAACCCTGCTCTTCCCTTCTTCTCTGTGACCAAACCCTGCTCTTCCCTTCTTCTTCATTTCCATCTGTTGTTTACTTGCCTGGTGTGTTGTGTTTTAAAGTGCACAAAGGGGCCTGGAAGGAATCCCAAAAAGTTACATTTCATCAAATTTTAAAAAGAAATTGGAGATCATCAAGCTTTAAATGGAGAACTTTTCAAAACGCTGATTTCTTCTGTGCTGTGGGATGCGAGTAGTGGAAGAGCCCTCATCCTCCAAAGGCTCAACTCTCTGAGTTGGCCAAGCAAGTCTGTGTTGAGCTGTAGTGGTTCAGGATTTCTCACTCCCTGCTGAGCATTTCTGGTCACAGATTTGTGCTGTTTGGTCCATTCATGTCTGGGAGGCAATAAAGAGTGGTTTGAGGCTCAGGGTGTCCCTTGGGCTTTGTGCCCAGGAACCACAAGTCACCTAAGCTCCAACACCAGACTTCATGGCCAAGAGACTTCCCATTTCCAACACCTCAGGACTTTTCTACCTCTGCCCATTTCCCCTTTTACAGCTAAAACCCCATTTGTGGTGTCACAAACATCCGTGGTGTTTGTTAGAGCTGTGTGGAAGCAGATATGAGTGACATTTGAAGAGGAACCATAGAGAGACACAATTTTCACGTCTTACAATTCTTATCATCAGCAAAAAGCGAAGCTCAAGGAGGGCAAATGCAGACAGGAGTAATCTGCCCTTAGATTTAAGGAATGATCTTAAATTTCTCCCCCTCTTCTGCTCTGTGGGATGGAGCTGGAGTTGCCATGGGCACAGCGCCTCAATCTGCCATCCCCAGGAGGATCAATGCTTATTTATCCAATAAATATTGGCTATCCTTGCTCATCCCAAGGATGCATCCACCAGGAATTGCAAAATGCACTTTACTGAGAGCACAAAAAGCCCAGTGTGAGCTATCAGAGGGCGAAGACCCTTTGTCCATTGAGATGCCTCTGAGTGGCAGAATGAGCTCCCTGCCAGTTCCATCCTGGAGAATCTGGGGAGCAGACCCAGGCCACGTTTCCTGCAGTCACATTCAGGCTGCTCCTGCCACGGCCAGCAGCAGCAGAGGGACTTTGTGTGCACAAAACAGAGCTGCCCTTGGTGTGATGCCCGGAGAGGACCAAGGGATTCAGCCCAGCAGTGCAGAGTTTAGCATTTCCTTCTGCTCCCAGCTTCTGCAGAGAGGCAAAAGCTGCAAGATCTCGATGAGACCGAAATATTAATTCCGTGTTATTGCATCAAGTTTGACTAACGAGCCGCATGAATAAATCTGCAGTCTTAGCTTCTGCCAGCGCCAGGTTTCCATGACAACAACAACCCATCTTATCTTTAGGAATTTCATTAACAAGAGAGGGAAACGAAACAAACAAACAAAAAAAAAAAAAAATCCCACCCCAAAATCAGGAAAGATTTGTCAAATGAAGAGCAGCATCTCCCTCCCCCGCGTCGTTTTTTGGGGAAAGTCCGCTTGGATTTTTTTTCTCATTTGTAAAGGTGGTTTTTTAAAAATTCACATCGCTGCCTAAGACAAGAAAATACAGCAAATGCTTTTGTACCTCTGAATTGGAGAGGGAGGGATCATAAACATGCAGAGTGGGGATGCACGGGAGGAGGGAACATGGCTGGTGCAGAGCACTCAGCATTCAGATGAGCCCCGGCGCTGCCTCCTCTCCCAAAATCCGGAATTAGGGAAGAGAGCTGGGAATGGGAGACCCTCTGGTGTGCTCACAGTGGAGGTTCCTGGTGATGTGAACACCATGGGGGGAGCAGGTGACATCTGGTGGGTTGTGATGGAGCTTTATTTGTCTTTGTGTGTGTGTTCCTGCTCTCAGAGCCCCGGCGCTCGATATTCCCGGCACGGGAATTGAGTTTGTTGGATTTGGAAAGCAGGGCTGTGTTTTATCGTCCTCTCACCTTGGGCTGCCCTAGACCCTTGTGACAAATAAAATAAACGCCGTTTAAAAAGTCAATTGAATCAAGTTGTTTCAGGAAAAGAAACACCTCCTGCACACACAAAGGAGGAGGGAGGGACGCACGGGCTCTGCTGTGGGAACAGCTCGGAGATTCCATATTCTCACCACCCTCTCCTCTGAGTGGTTTTGTTGGAGCAACAGGAGGAGGGAGGCAGAGCTGTTGCACTCCCAGCTTGGGGAGCTTGTGTTTGATCTCACTGGAGAGGTTAAAGAGTGTTGTCCTTAAAACAGGACCCATGAGGGGCTCAGCTTTCCCCCGGATCCTCCGGAGCCCTCGTGCAGGAAAGGGAAGATGCTGATCCCTGGCATTTCTGCTGCCTGTCCCCAGACAGAAGCACAGCTCTGGAGAGGACAAGGATGGGGAATGACAGGCTAGGGGGGAGTCAGAAAATAGCAGAGGGGAGGGGGCACAAAGAAGCCCAGCTGTGGGTTTGAGGAGGGATTTTCCGGCAGGGAATGGTTCAAGGCAGTGTTTGTTCTCCCTGTTCACCTGGAGTTAACTCTGCAATTGGAACAGAACGCTCAGTTACTGCTGTACCACTCCAAGCAAACAGCAGCTCCAGCAGCCTCAGGAACCCTTCCTGTTACTCACAAGTGCACCAGCTCCATCGGGAAAAATCCCATATCAATGATAGGAAACAATGGTTAAAAGAGTGTTCTCATCCTCCCGTCATTTTTAGCTGCAGCCAGCTGCTGGCTGGGAAGCCCCCAGGGACCATTATTTCAGGAGCACTGCCTGTAACGCCTCTTTTGCCTGTTTTACAGTCAGCCTTTCTGCTGATATCAGAGAAGCAATCTCCCAATTATGTCAGGGTAAGTGGATGGAGAATCAGCCCTGCCACTAACAAACATCCACACTTAGATTATTTCCCCCACTTTGCCTCGGAATGGCCAATCAAGACTTTTACAATCCCAATACCTGCCAGGCTCCCTGGCGAGCCATATAATTCATCCAGTCCCAGACAATATCACCAAACACAGCTAACACATCAAATCACAACAGGAATTTTGCACAGTGCATTACAACTGTTCACAAAAGGCTGCCAGTGAACAATCTCCGGCCCAATTTCATTATTCATGGAAGAAATTTATCAGCAATTCCGAATAACAAATAAATCTAAGAATTTTGCGAACCGCCCAGAACCAATTCAGGAGCTGGGAAAGGGGAGCAATGTTTGTGGAATAAATTGTTTGCTGTAAAATTGGTTGGTTGGTTCTTTCTAGTACACCCTTGGGGGCTGCTGGCCTGGTGCTTAAAAATCAACTAATGCGTATTCCAAAAAGGGAACAACAGCATTTATTCCACTGGATCAGACGGATGCGAAGTGACAGAGGTAAAACAATTCCTTGCTCGGAATTTGCCCACCAGTGCAGAGATGAGTTCTGGGGAAAGGCAACAGCAATTCCCTGTTTGATTTGTCTCCTGGCTGTCTTTCTGGCTGAGTTCCATTTTCCCAGGGCCACAACAAAACCCAGGTAGCTTTGGGCAGGATGTCTGGCTTTGGTTTTTGCCATAGCTATAAATTCCCGTGCCCTTTTCCTCCTCTTCCTGCAGGAAGTTGTTGAGCAATGGCAGCTCCTGTCCTGATCATCCACCAAGTGAATAAGTGCTGGGTTTCATGCTGAAATACGATTTCACTGGGTGTGTTTGGCTGTAGAGCTCCAAAATTTGAGCTGCTTGGGCCTCTTAGCATGGACAGGGGGGTTTATCATCCCCACTGGAGTCTGCTCTGCAAAAGGGACTTGGATCCACACTTTTCTGATAGTGTAAAGGCACCCTGATAGCTGCAAACAAGCTTTGGGTGCCCAGACAAATCTGCCAGAAGGGAATATTCACTGAGAGTGCCTTGCTCGTCCAGCCAGACTCCACCATGCCAAACTGAGAACATCCCTTGGTTGGTGACAAGGATGCATTTGCCTTGAACAGAAGTTGCTGGTGAGAACTTGGTGTTGCACCATACGGGTGCTCAGCCTCTGATGTGTGAGGAGCATTTTAAAGGTGATTATTATATGATTATTATTAAAAATAAGAAATTCTTCCATGGCCACAGTGCAGGGGTGGGGCAAAGAAGAGAAATTCACTATTTTGCAATGGATTATGGTGTGGATGCCCCCACCCTGAGCAGCCTGGGCTGGTGGAAGTTGTCCCTGCAGAGGGATGGAACAAGATGATGTTTAAGGTCCCTTCCAACCCAAGATATTCCATGGTCAAACCAGCCCAGCTCTGAAAGGGGTGCAGTGGATGGTTTCAGTTTCAGATTTTTACTGAGAAACCAGATCCCCTTTTCATCCTTGATTCCTCCTTGTTCCCTGATTCACCCCAATTCCGCTCATTAGGATCGTGGCACAGCCTGTGCCAAAGGTTCAGAGAGCCCCAGCTGGGGGGCTGCAGTGCCTGGCATCCCCAATTCCCCTTCCCTCGGTGCCCTCGGGCACAATCCTGGTGCCATTCCCACGTTGCCCCTCATTACACAAGCTTCCTGTGCCCACCCAGGAGGAAAACATTAACAGCAATTAGAAAACTTGGATCGGGGGCTTGGATCCGCCCTGCATTTCACCACCCCAGCACCGCACAGCGGGGCAGGGGATGAATGATGGGGATGTTTCCCATTAGGGAAAGTGCTTTCCATTGTCACTGCAGACACTCCCTCATTGTCTGCACGGCCACCGGGCATTTTGCAAAATTCTCTTTCTCCAGATGAGTCCTGCTTCGTGTGATTACCATAAAACCACCCACTCTTGCACCAGCTTCCTGGGGGGAGCTCAGGCTGCAGGAAATCTGTGTGTTTTCCAAGGGTTTGATATTCAAATTGCTGACTCTTTTTGAACGAATCTCGTTAGAAATAGGCTGAGATTTCAGGTGGACAAAATAAAACACCCCAAAGCAGGCAATTGCACGGGCTTTGGTATTTTCTTTACATTGAATCCCAGAACCGTTTGGGTTGGAAAGGACCTTAAAGATGATCTTGTTTCACCCCTCACCATGGGGCAGGGACACCTTTCACTGTCCCAGAGTGCTCCAAGCATCGTCCAACCTGGTCTTGGACACTTCCAGAGATGGGGCAGCCACAGCTTCTCTGTGCCAGGGCCTCACCACCCTCACGGGGAGGAATTTTTTCTCTTTTTTCTGTTTTTAATATCAGTAGAGAACACATTCCATAGGCTTTTTTTCCATTAAAGCTGACCCTGCCACTATCTCAACAAAAACATCTCCTTTTCCTTGTTCATGGACATCTGCTTGTGCCTTTTTTCCATTCACTTCACTTACGTATTTATGTTTGCAGGGTTCAGCTCCCGAATCAGCATCTCTGTAGCCTGGTTTTTGTTGTGATTATTATTATATTTGTAATTATTATTATATTTGAGACTCACTTAAAAGCAATCTCCAAGTTCTATATGAGGCATAATAGTGAAAAAACCTCTTTGTTTTTCAAAGACTCTGTAGCCACTGAGTGAAAAGGTGACATGATCAGGGAAAAGATTTAGCTGAGCTCTGCACAGTATTAAACTAAGCACCATTTTATGGCTCTCTTTAAAACATTATAAGGCAACAAGGAAAAAAATTAAAGAGAGAAATCCCAATGCATGGATGCTGTGGGATAAATCCTGCCCTCGTTTTCTTCATTCTCCCCCCTGGGTTTCAAACATCACTCCAGAACAAGCTTCTATTATTGGGCAAAATTCCCTCTGATATTTCAGGAGGCATTTTCCCCCTTTTCTGTAAGAAAAGAAGGAATGTGATGGCAGGGACGTAATTATGAGCTCTCTCAAACGAACCTGGGCTGGCTGATTTGCACTCAGCCCCTCTGATGGGAAGCAAGTGAGCAGTGCTCTTGAGCTGTAATTATCAGTCACTCTTCACGGTGACAACAAATAATTATTTTTAAAAGGCATGAAAACAGAATTAACCCTTTCCTCAGCCATTCCCTCTCTGAAGTGACATGGTTGGTGTTGCAGTTCTGGGCTGTGGAGCTGCTGTTTCAGTTGGTTTTCTCCCATTTAAATACCCCGGGCTGCACTGAGAGGGCAATTTTCAGCAGGGAATGGTGATTTGGAGGCACTTTCATTACCAAGAGTAGCTTGGCAGAGCCCAGCTTTCAGAAGTTTGCTCAAGAGGATGTTTTTTAGCAATCAGGCCTTTCCCAGGTACTTCAGGAACGGGTATCAATTTCTGGTGAGGTCCTTGGCTTCAGAGTGAAGTGATTTATTGAAATTCCGACACAGCCTTCAGAGTGAAAAGATTTATTGAGACTTCAGCAGAAATTTTGTTTCAGGACCCAGCCCTGCCCTATCTGAGACTCACCCAGTCTCATGCAGGGCAGGAGCTGTGGCAGTGGCATCAGGAGCAGGGTCACTTTGGGTTCCCTGTGGTGCCAGAGATCCAGCATTGCCCCAACCAGGGCTGCAGCTCCCTCCTCTGCACCCCACAACCCTCAGTCCCATCCTAACCTGCCATGTCCAGCCCCAAAAGGTCACTGTCCCCAAGTGGAGGGAGCCTGGGCAGGTTCTTTTGCTCTCCTGGGGCACTGACCCAGCTGTAGGACAGTGGGAACACAAAAGGCTGGAAGGACAAGGAGAGCACCCAGCCCTGGAGGCAAGGCTCTGCTCTGTGGGCAGCGAGGGAGAGTGGAAGGGGAATGTTCAAGCCTTGTCTGGGACGCTGTGGTTTCATTTACAGCTTTGTTTGTGCATCTGTTTGTGTTCTGAGACAGGCACAGATGGAGCTGGATGGTAGGGGGGGCTCTAGCCCCTCTTTTGGGACTTCTCAGCGTTTCCTTCAGCTCTAACTCACCCCCCTCAGGCTGGGGCTGCTGTTCCCCTGCCAGGTGGGTGCAGCCCTGGTACCCCAGAGTGAACCAGGGCAGGGTTTGTTTGGGAGCAAAATCAGGGATATAGGATCAGAAGCACATAAATCTTACAGCCTGAAAGACCTCACAGCCTTTAATACCAGGGACAAACCTACCAGGGCTGTTTGAACAGAGAAGGCAACAGGACAGGGAGGAATCTCCAGCCTCATCTGCATCCCTACAGGAGCTGGGAGCCTTTATCACCCCTTATCATCCTCAGCCCCCACCGACAGCACAGTGCAGCCTGGCAGCTTTCCTTGGGTTCTGTCTGAGCCTGGCACGAGGCATCACCCCCAGTGACACCCTGGGAGCTCAGGGATGCCACGGCCAAACCTCCCAGGAGGGGACGAAGCGTGGCAGCCGGGAGGAGGAACACAACAAGCGACAAGAACACGACTTTTAATGAGTGCAATGTGCAGCCAGGGTCTGCAGGAAATCTGCTTGCAATCACCCTGCACTAAAGACAAATGACAAGCTGTTTCCCAGGCACAAACCTCTGCCTCTCTTCTCCAGAATGCCAAGACAATTATTTGTGGCATTATTATTTTTCCCCCCCTGCCTCTTGCTCTCCTTTTCTCCAAGGGTCTCCCACACACGTGGAAACTCGAGGCACTGACAGTGGCAGGAGTTAACAAAGCCAGTGCTGCACGAGGAAATATCAACAAGCTGCAAGGCAGGGAGGAGAGCAGGACCTCCCCACTGCTCAGCAATGCTTTGATTCGAACCAAAGCACAAGAAGGCAGGGCAGGGAAATTTGCAGTCTCCAAGCAGCCCCAGCTGTTGTCACCTTGCCCTTTTTTTTGTGGCACAGCACGTTGTACATCCCCAGGGCACCCCACACGCAGTGCAGGGTGCTGACAAGGGGGTGATAGAGCAGGGTGTGAGAGGAGCAAAAGATGAGCAAGAAAGAGCAAAAGGGGCATTTGATTTCCTGAGTGATCGCTCTTCATCTGGCTTTGCACACTCCTGAGGAGCAGCAGCTTTGCTCCCCCCATGAGCTGGTTTGGGCCAAATTCAGGGAAACGTCCAAAAGGAACATCTCCTCAAAGGAAGGCAGGTTAT